>WEIT01021592.1:5786-43332 GCA_013389985.1 Dryoscopus gambensis
CTTCATCTATTGAGCAGGTCACCTTGTCACAGAAGGAGATCAGGCTGATCGAGCAGGACCTGTCTTTCATAAACCCATGCTGGCTGGGTCTAATACCCTGTTTGTCCTGTGATACACTCAAGATGACTTGTTCCTTGATGCTGGTACCAGGTCAGACTGACAGGCGTGTAGTTCCCCAGATCCTCATTCCACTCTTCTTCTAGATGGGTGTCACATTATCTAATATCCAGTCACCTGGAAGCTCTCTGGTCAGGACTCCAGATAAATGATGCGGTGGCTCAGTGAGCATTTCTGCTGTCTTCCAAGTAGTTTTGGGTGGATTCATCAGGCCCTATGGACTTGTGCAAGTCATAGTAGTGTCACAGGTCATGGACCATTTCCTTTGGACTGCTTCATTCTGCTTCTCGTCTCTATCTTCTAGAACAGAGGGAAGGGTGCCCAGAAAACCGCTGTTCTTGTTATTAAAGACTGAGGTAAAAAAGCTTTAAGTAACTCAACCTTTTCCTCATATTTTGTAACTATGTTTCTCCTCTGCGTCCAATAAAGGATGGAGATTCTCCTTAGCCTTCCTTTTGTTGATAATGTATCTATAGAAACATGTTTATTGTCTTTTGTGGCAGTAGGCAGATTAAGTTCTAGCTGGGCTTTGGCTCTTCTAATTTTCTTCCTGAATAGCCTCATAACATCCTTGTAGTCCTCTGAGTTGCCTGCCCCTTCTTCCAAATGCTGTAAACTCTCTTTTTCTCCTGAGTTCCAGAGAAAGCCCCCTGTTCAGTCAGGTTGGTCTTCTTCCCCACCTACTCATCTTTTGACTTAAGGGTACAGCCTACTTCTGAATCTTTAAGATTTCCTTCTTGAAGCCTTTCTGCACTCCTTTGCCCTTCAGGACTGCCTGGCAAGGGAGTCTCTCAACAAGTTCCCTAAAGAGGCCCAAGGTAGCAGTTCTGCTAACCACCTCCCTTACTTTTCTGAAGTTTAACTAAACATTAAAAAATTCTGAGAAAGAGGTGCAGTCTTTCTGGAATCTATGAAAAGTTTTGAGAAAAGTGGGGGGAAAAGGTTATTCTGAAACTTGTCACTACATTTGAGCCAGAAATATCAAAAAAGTATATTAAGTTCCTAAAATTCAACATCTTTTCAAATTCTTTGTATGTTCCAGGTTCTTCCTGCTTTGAAAAGTGAAGGGTATTAAATAGCAATGAATTTCTGCAAATAGCTCCTTTCCAGCCTTTTGGTCTCACAGTCTGCTCCAGCCAGGATGTATTTACAAAGTATGAGGAAGATGGGGACTGACTTCTTTTCCTCTCCTACTTTACTAGGAGTAAATGTTTCCTATTTTTGGGTCACAGACCATAGTCACAGATCACAGTCACAGATCACAGATGTTCTTCCCTTTCCCTGATTCCAGCAGGTCAGGCCTTTCACCCAGGCAATTGTATTCTTTTCTTTCTTAAGAAACTATGAATATAGAACTTAGCAAATGGATTGATTTCTTATTATAAAGTCAAAGTGGAAAGGAAATGGTACAGTCAATTCAGGTAATTCCTTGTTTTAATGTAGTATTTGTTACTAAAATAATTATTTTTCCTATCCTTTCTTTACCTCGAGCGTCAAATCCTTGATATAAACCAGAACTAATAACACTGCCTAATGTCACAGGTTATGTATGAGTATTAATTAATTAATACATAAAAACTGTTTCGAGCACTCAGTTAATAGAAGTGAGGGAACTAGTGATTATTGTTGGTATATGCTTTTCAAAATACATATACTCATTTACCTGGCTTTTGGGAAATCTTTTAAGCAATATAAAGAGAATGAAATCATATATTATGCATGTGCATATCTGATTCAGATGAATACATCTTAAGGTCACTGACACTATTCAGAAAAAACCTAAAGGAGTGAATTTCTAAGTTGGAAATGCTAACAATTCCTACATTCTGAAGACAAGCACATTGTGTTGATTAAGAAAATGTGCTGCTAATGGTATGCTTCGCATAGGTTAACTACACACAACAGTTCAGATCCCTTCTGAATTGTAAAGACTTTTCCTGTATGAGTTTTAGTTATTGTTTTGGTTTTTGGTTGGTTTGGGTTGTTTGGGGGTTTTTTTGGTCATTATTTGCAGGGCAGAACTTTCATTGTGCAACACTGTTCTTTGAAAATGCAGAGCTAGTATCTATTTCAGTTGCATATAACAACTTCCTCCCCTGGGTTCAGCTGTGATCCAGTGATAAAAAATTGATGAAAAAGGTAGAGAACTGCTAGAAACTGTAAATCATATTTGGTAAATAGTGAATGGGTGTCAGTTCTGAAGACAACGAAGGAGATGATAGGAAAACTAACATACTGGAAATGTGTTAAATGGTAGCTGATTTATTGTATATATTACAGAGAAAGAAGATAAGGCTGCAGGCTTGGAATTTATTAGTAAGAAGTGGAGTTTAGTCTAGTGGTTTATAGGATTGCAAGCTGTGGATAGAGCTCCTAATTTCAAAATGAAATCCAATCCAAATTCAGATTTTGAGATGATCCATTTTAAACCCAATGTCATGTTCAAAGAGGAAAAGTTATGTCTGACAATATATTGGATTAAAATTTCTGAAACACCCAGTCAAACCTGATCTTTGTTTCTCTAGAAAGTACTCTGATTTTGCGTCTTTGCATTTCAAGCAATTACTAAAAAGAAAAAAAAAAAAGAAAGAGAGACAGTAACCTGCTACTGCGACAGTGAAGTGGCAGGGTACTTTACTGTAGAAAGAAATGACATCACACACGACTGAAAAATATCTATTGATTTTTCCCTTTCCCCACACCATTACTCTATTGAAATTAAAGCATTTCAAAATCTTTTACAAGATGGATATTTTTCTTTCTCACTTCCAATAATTTTCAATTATTTGCTATGAAACTATGATTCTGCAGATGTCATGATTAAGACATATCCCCACTTTGAACTGATTCATTTTTGAATGGTATAATCTTAGCTGCTGTCTTTAAAACTGCAAAACAGACTTAGTTCACAATGTCAAAATAGTTAATTTAAAACGTAGATTCTGCCATAGCCTCTATATGACATTGACAAAATGTTGAGGAATGCATTCAGTGGAGGTAGCTCAGGGTACAGCTGCAGCATGAGCTGCAGATCGAGCTCTGAGTGAGGGGAGCCCAAGGCAGGAGACCATGAAATGCTGACTCTTTGGATAACAAAGGACACAGGGACCTGTGGCCCAGCCAGGTGACCGGACACTCAGAGACACGGGAGGAGCTGAGGATCCCATCAGTGAGAATCAGTGCAAATTTCATGCTTTGCTGTAACTGGGAATTTAATCAATTTACTTCTAGAGATTCTACGGATGATTTTTTATTAGCCCTTTCTGACATTTGAAGTTGATATGTAGATGTGGAAAGAAAGACTATGACCAGATCGGAGTTGTTCAACAGACTCAAAATGAAAACATAGAACTAATTTTTTAAAATAGATATACCCGATTAATTTCAATAATGCATACAGAGCTTGAAATCATCATATATGCATTCATATACACTGTGTAAAATGCAGCCTGAATCAATGCCTGGTACAGGAACAAAGATACAAGAACTGCAGTGAAATAGCTCAATTTGAAGGAGTTACAAATAGAGAACCTGAACAAGACAATAATAACAGCATTGCTACTTCACAGGAAAGCTTGTAAGAATAGCAGATAATTGTGTAGTGGAAGATGAAAGTATTAGTAGCCAGGAACAAAAGGAATGCTATTTCCAGAACAATATCATTGTACAAGCCAACTGAATGAGAAAAATGGTGACATAAGCCACAAATGAAAAGTGAGATGCAGGAGTATACAGAATAGAGACATTAAAGAAAGTGATTATTCCTAGTGTAAGAGTTTTGTGAATTATATGTTCAGGGAGAAAATTAATTAAGAAATACAAAGTTTGCTACTGTACCACTTGAAAAACTATTCCAAGTTATATTTAAAAACTGGTGTGAAGTTACTGGTCTTAGGCAGATTTACTCACTTTGAGCTCCCTGATTCTTTAGCAACTGAAAAAAAATATCACAGTTAAGATTCCATTAAATAAAGTAGACAGCTACCCCATTTCAAGTCAGAAGACCTTCATTTCACTCTACAGTTTAAGGGAGACAATTGCATAGATTCACTGTTTGGTGATGGGTGAATGTTTAGTAAACTCTCAGTTTAGACTAGACACAGTCATTGATTGTGGGAGAAGAAAGTTGTTTATAACTAGTAGAACCAGAGTTTGTCAATTTTCAGTATATTTTCAGAGAAAAATAAATTCTGGAAACATTTTAAATTAAAAATTAATTTCTTTTAAACTGTAGAAAATTTTCTTTTTAAATCAAATCATATTCATGTATTTATGTGTCACTTCCCTGGTCTAGCTCCTAAGTAAATCTAAAATGCTACTTTGCAAAATATAAGGGAGAAAAGTTTTGTATTGTCATAGTAGATTTAGACATGCATAGATATAGGTGCTTTCTCCTCTGCTGTCTGATTTTTATATCAAGAAGACCTTTGTTAAATGGTAAAACAATGAGTCTTGATTCTTAGGAATGAATCTTTAGACTTTACTGTAGGTGACAAAACATCTCATGTAACTGCAATTATCCACTTACAAATAGCAGATTAAATAAGGCTTCAACAAAAATCACTTAATTGTGGTATGCAAAAAGGTGAAGGAAGGCAGAAAGGGAAAATGCAATAACTGAAAACTGTAGTCCCCTACTGACAAACTATACTTCCACAAGATATATAAATGAAAGTCTGAGCCTACATGTTTTAGAAGGTTTTTGATGGGACACTTGGCTGCACTCATTCACAATACACTTGAAGTGAATTAGCCTGAAAGAATCTTGAATTGCCCAGGGTCCCTCACTGACCTTAGAATAGGCTGCTGAGTAGGGAAGTCTGTCCTAAGTAAAAGATGATCTGGAAAAACCAAACACTATCTAGGTTTTGCAGATGTATATTCCATCCTCCCACCTTATGGTGACTTCAGCTCTTCAGAGATCATACAGTCTTTTCCACAAAAAGAAAAGAATGCCATCTTAAATTAAACCACTCTGCAATTTAACAAAATTCTTACCCATGCAAATTTGATCCCAGATCTGTATTGCAAGATTTAAGCTGCAGTATTAGCAGGAAAACTTGAGACATAGTTTTGCTGTGAAGGATCTTCCCAGCTTGGTAATCTCTTGGTTACATTACTAGTGTTTTTCATAGATGTAACCGAATTTTTGGCAGACACTGAATAGAAATGAAACCTACTTGTGTCTCACTCCATTCTGTTCAGATTCCCTGTCGCAGCCCCTGTAGAATAGCTGTTCTGCTCTGACTTTTACCAACATAGGAAACAACTGAGTTCCAAACAATAACCAATGTCTCTTACACATCTGCTCCCAATAACATTACACGTGGAAAAAGTAATAATTTATCTTAACAATATGAGTGTACAGCACAGAGGTCTTAAAGAGGCATCTGTAAGTATCAAAATGAAGTAAAACAACATACATTCTTTCATATATTTTCTCCTTTGACAATGTCCCCATTTTTGGGACAGAATGTGCTGTTTACATAATCAAAGCTCCGTGGAGCATTTCCTCTTTCAAAGGTTACAGTCAGTGTGACATATTTTGGTAGCTGCCAAAGGAACCTTATTACTACAACACCTCACTATGAGAAGAAAGTATAAACTATCAAAGTACCTGGAGACTGTAGTCTGAAAAAAGGGGGGATGTAGGGGCAATAAGGGAAAGCTTCAGTAATATAAAGCCATGAACACTCATGTTTTCATTTGAAAGTACAGGAACAAGAGTGCTTATTTTAGCCACTTAAAACAACAATAACTAAGTCAGGAAAGATCATTATACTGGAATTAAGGAAACTATGCATTTATAAAAACAGTCTCCAATAACAAATGGAGAAATGCTTCTGCAGAAATGCTACCTTCTCTGCTGAATACTAAACAATCATTTTGAGCTCAGCTAATTATTAGTAGCTTGAAATGGACACAGTTAATAAAGTGCAGCCCTATGAAGTTTACATTGTTGCTGGTAGTGGTACTCTGTCTCTAAATATTTGGAGATTTTCTTTCCTTCCCCTACTGTTTCTTTCCTATTTTTTGAAATAGATACATTTGGCTACTGTCAATTTTGTATAGAAAGAAAAACCAACGAAAGACTGAAAGCAACTGCCAACACAGAACTGGATTAAATCCCATCAGTGAATGACAGTCTTACAAGACTAAATCCTGTTTACTTAGGAAAAAAACAAGACCAAACACCCCCAGCCCCCCAAAACAACAACAAAAAACCTAAAAGCCAACAACACCAAAAGACCTTTACAAAGTAAGGACATAATTTCAAATAGTGGATAAAGTTTTACTGTATCAGTTTGGCAAAAATCACCAACATTGATAAATTATGTTTCATGTGACATCAAAATTCAAACACTGGTCCTACTGAAATCTGTGGAAAGCCAAATTGTTTACAAAAATTACATAAGGTGATGGCTTTTAAATTCTTTCCTAACTGTTAGCAAGCAATCTGCATGCTTTTGGAAGAAATATTTCAATAGGAGAATTGTTATTTCATGTAACCATGCACTGGTAATACATTTTCTATCACAAGTATCTTAGCTTAAGCATTTTGGTCATCAGTCAGTAACAAACCATATAGATTATACTTACATCCATTTGAAAAGAAGAAGCATGTAAGTTTATGTTTTCTGAAGAAAGATCTAGTCAAATATAAGCTACAAGTTAAAGGCACTTGTCAGAGTCATACCTGAATTCTGAAGTTAGGGATTTAGATATGTCTTTACATTTTCAAAGGGAATCAGTAGGTATCAATCCAGATGCCATTGGTTGCTATTTTTATTTTTATGTAATGTATGTTTGCTGGAGAGTTTTATCTTGATGTGTTTTCCCATATAATTGCCTTGCTATAATTTGCTTCTATTGAAAACATGCTTGTTCTGGTTTAGTGCCTAAATAGGAATTAAAGCTCTTATCCAGAGGCACATATGTGTGAAAACACCGGCCTATGTAATTTCCACATTGTAAATGTACTTGTTTTCTCTGGGCTTGTAATAAATTCTCTAATTCACTTTTAGAAAGTGTTTTTCCAACTTTTTCAGCTATTTTAAATCTCTCACTTGAAAACATTTTTTGAACTGCTAGTAATAAAACTTCTCAGGAAAAAAGGCCTCTATATTTTTTAAGAATTCTACTCACAAAGTCTAGTAAATGGAAGCCTGCATATTGGTTTCTTGGAGATAATGTAGTAACAGCTAGAAGTGCACACACAGTGTAGGTATACATATTTTATGTATTTTTTAAATATTATAACATACATATTTTATATTTTATAAATTATACAGTAATAATTATTGACCTATTATATTAAGCTGGGTACAAGTATGAACTGGGAAAGTGTCTTGGAGTGATTTTTTGTTTTATCTTTTATCACTGCTCTATGTCCAGACATGATTCCTGTGCCTTTCTGTACTTTTAAAACTGGGTGCAAGAAAGAAAAAAAAAAACTGAGCAAACTTTTCAAAGCAGTCTGTACTTCAAAACCACAGAGATTAGCTGCTGCTGCTGCTGCTGAAGAGTGAGGAAGCACCCTTCCTACTTCTCAGGGGTTTCTTTTGTCTCTGTTTCTTCAGAAAGAAAAACAGAAAGTGGTTTTTCTGGGACTTTGGCTTTTCCCTTCTTCTCTTCTGGACTGTCTCAACATCAGAACACCAGAATTCACTGGGACAATTTCCACCTTAGGCCCAGAGGGGGTCCAGGCCAACCCAGCTCCAAGGAGGAGAAGACCACACTCACAAAAGAACTCTAAATCTTCCAGGTTTCTCTCCCAGCAAGAGATTTTATTATTTAGCTTTATTATTCTTTACCTGTGTGTTTGTTAAATAAATAGTTTTTATTTTCTCTTTCACATTCCTCCAAGAAAAATCTTTTCTTTTCCCTAACCTGGTGGGGGGAAGGGCAACTATAACCTACCTTCCTTTAAAAAAACATTCCTTTTGAACACTTTCCCTAAATTTGGCCCAAACCACCAAAGAGAGGGATGGCAGGAGATCAGCCCTGCAGAGAGGGATCTGGCGGTGCTGGTTGGCAGCAGCTCAGCGTGAGCCAGCCTGTGCCTGGGCAGCCAGGAGGGTGAACTCGGTCCTGGGGTGCATCAAACCCAGCACAAACAGCTGGTCAGTAGAGATGGTTATCTCACTGTACTCAGCTGTGGTGTGGCTTCACCTTGAGTCCTGTGGGCAGTTCAGGGCCTCACAATTTAAGGATGTGTATGTGTCCAAAGGAGGACAAAAAATCCGGTGACAGGGCTGGAAGGAATGCCCTGTAAGGAGCAGTTAATGACTTTGGATCTGTCTGGTATGGAAAAAAGGAGGCTGAGGGGTGACCTCATTGCTCTCTACAGCTTTGTGAGGAGGGATGTGAAGAGGGAGGTGCTGACCTCTTCTCTCTGGGATCCGGTGTTAGGACGTGTGTGAATAGTTCAAAGCTGTACCAGGGGTTGTTTAGACTGGACATTTAGAAGTCAAACCCTGCAACAGGGAGTCAAACCCTTCCGAGAAAGGTAAACAGTGACTGTCAGTGCTTAAGAGATATTTGGCCAAGGCCTTTAACAACAATGCTTTAACTTTTGATCAGCTCTGAACTGGTCAGGCAGCTGAACTAGATTGTTACAGGTCCCTGCCATCTGAAACATTCCATTCCATTCTATTCTATTCTATTCTATTCTACTCTATTCTATTCTATTCTATTCTATTCTATTCTATTCTATTCTATTCTATTCTTTGTATAATTGCATTCATTTCACCTTGGTCCCAAACATAGCTCAAAGTCTAGTCCCCTTCTCTAGAGAAAAAGTGAGTCATCTCCATCCTCTTACATTATAGCTCCTTCTTTGAAAGTGTCTCTTTGAGTGCGCATTTAATGGATGAATCTATCAACTTTCTTCTCAACATATATGCACATATTAGACATTTGAATATCATAATACTGGGCATATATGTGCTTAAAATTGAATGGATATAATCCGGACCTTCATATTTATCTTCATATAAAATTTCTTTCAATAAGATGACAGGAAAAACATGTAAAGCAGTGCTTGTGCTGAACAAGAATATGGAAAATGGTGCTACAGGACAAAGACAGATTTCTTTCTTTTGAAAAAGCTGGCTCAAATTCAGAAAGTACCCTTCTGGTTAACAGTAGGAGCAATTTAATAATTTTAGTGGTCGCATCCACACTCTAAAATTAAATAATGGCTCTCTGCATCTTCTGTATATCAACTTCTATTCGCTTTCCTGGGTTTTTCCCTGGTCGAGCTCACAAGGTAGAGGCAGCACAGCCACGTCTCCCAAGCGTCCTCGCCGCTCAGCCGGCAGCAGAGGAAACGCAACGGAGAATCTCAGAGCCGGGTGGGAAAATGCGCTTTTTTCCCTCTTCGGTGTGGCTCGCCCCAGGTAGCCTGATTTCAAGGCAGAAAGCGTCCCAAGAACAAAGGAGGCGGGAAGGGCAGTTCAAAAGCTTTTAATCCGACGCAATCCGGACCTACACAGCAGAATATAGCATCTAGACTGGCCGAATTCCCGAGCCGGACTGACACCCAGGTGGGCGTGGAAACGGCTTTTCAAGGGGGCAGTAACAGAATGGGAACCAATGAGGGACGGGGAGAGGGGAGGACACAACTGGGATACAATCCAATGAGGGAGTTTGGGGGGTGGAGTTGTAACACAGAACAAATGCAGAACCGAACTTGACAGAACTTTCCAGGCTAAGGGGAAGAACAATATTCAGGGTGCCACCCCATGGGCTGTGGCTTATAATCAGGCTAAGGCATTCCCACAAACTTCAGATTCTTCTGTGTGAAGGCAGGGAGAAGAGGTGTACAATGCTTAAATCTAAACCCACCAGCATCAAAAGAGAACTTTTCTATTCACTTTGTTCAGTTTAGTACCTTGCAGCCTTTTTCCTTCAGCCAGAAACTGTTGTCATATCTTTAACAACAGAAGTTGGTACAAGTCTTGAGCAGAGACAAAGGCCTTTGTGTGCCTGCTAGATTTGATTTGTATCACATAGTACCATAGAGATGGTGTTTAAAAATGTCATCACTCTTAATGAAGCCTGGTAGCGACAAGCTTGAGTAAACACAGCCCCAGTGTGCTCTGCGGCTCGGAGGCAGCACTTTCTCGATGTTTGTTGACATGTTTGTCCAGTGTCAGAACTTGCCAACACTGGATTTCTTTTTAAGAATGATGAGAGTTTTAAAGATCTGTCTGGCAGAGGTTTGCAAATTCATTGCCAGTACGAGGAAAAGAATAAAAAAGAGAAGGAAAGTGACCCCAGGAGGGAAAATTTTGAATTCTAATGTTTAGTTTCTAAGACGTGGTAGAAAGCTTGCTCCTAAAAACAGAAGCACAAAAGGAAAACCAAGCTTCCTTAACAAACATTTCACTTTTATTACTTCCTTCTCATCAATTAATTCCTAGCTTCTCTCTTCTCTGAAAAAGAGGGCAGAAATCCACAAGTTTGCAACAAATTCTGCCTTTATTTACAAGGGACAGAGAATTCTTGAAAGCTCCTCAGAGCTCACTACCTGTTAGTACATGGAAATCCTATGAATTGTCTGAGGCTCTGAACTACAAATCCTTAGCCTTTTTTCTGAGCCACAAGAGAAGACTGAATATTATAATGGACTCCCAAATGGACAGCTGGGAGAGCCTTGACGAGGAAGTAACACCCAATGGTGCATTTATATTCCAAATGCATTTATTTTAATTGACAAGATACAACTTTTTGTGTGTTCACATTATAAAACTATACTGTCAAATGCATTCTACCAGGAAGAATATTCTTGAATAATGCATTTGACCACAAATGCTGGAAAGTTGCTCAACTAATCAACAAAAATGCAGATTCTGCCTTTATAGTTTATTTTGCTCTTTGAATATCAAAGTAAATCAAAGTCCATTCTCCCTGACTGTATATGAATATAAGCAAAGAATTCAGGAAGTAGAAAATATGGTATATAGTTATATAATCAATTATTATATCATTGATCAATAAAAAATGGATTATATCTCCTAGTGACTGCTGTTCTGCTTTTTTTTCAGGTGCTCTGGCTGTGATATCTGACCAATTTCATCTTACCTCCAGCCTTACCCCTGAACATGTATTCTTTCCCAGAAAATTTTGATTTCTCCGTTCTTCTACCTCTTCTGAATGATCTGTTACAAAACAATTACAGTATATCTTTTCTCCAAACCCATTTATCACTGCTGATCAGCAAAATTCTGCTCTTGCCCTTGTTACCTGGGATATCTATGTCTCCTAATGTCTGCAGTACAATCACAGTTGTCTCTCTGCCATCTATATTAAAACAATGGCTAAATTATAGACTTTCTCCAAACATCACTGCTACTTTTTCAGAAATGCTCATGACATCTTTTCCTAAGACAAAACTTCTAATTTTTGTTTGTGAATATGTCTGATTTTGCTCCCATATCTTCAGCGTTGCCTAACACAAACATAGTGAAAAACCATAATATTTATACAGAATGTTTTGCAAACAATTCTCAGACAAGAAGTTATTTATTTACATAAATTTTAAATAGTTTCTAATTAATTAATTAAGACTTCTAAGAAAGCTCGTGGATAATTTAAGCTCTGTGGATAATTTTTCTGACAGCTGAGATATAGCCCAGCTTTTCAATCAGCCAAATCTGCAGAATAGTTTTACTAAGATAATTGCTCTTCCAAAACAGAATAACAAAATAGAATGTTTATTTTAAATTAGTTACTATTATTATTATCATCATCATCATCATGAACAAGATAAAAGACAAGAGCTGCATTGTGATAAATAAATGGTCCCAACCCACAGCTCAGTAATATGTTGTAGATGGGGGCTTTGACATCATTCATTATCTTGGGTAACTGAAAAATTAAAGTTGGGGCTGTCATTATCACAGCTGAGATATATGGAGACAGTAACTGTTTCAGCAGTTTTTAGTTGCTCAACACTGCTGATGATAGGCTGCAAAAGGCCTTGTCCCCTGGGTTCAATGATGCATAAGAACTGAAGAGAACTACAGTCTCTGTCTTGACAGACTATGCTTTAAGATAAAATGAGGCAGAAACAATATATCTGCACATATAAATATTATTTTCTTTAGAAACATCTATGGTTTAGTTTACAGTATCTTTTTCTTTTAAGTAACTGCCTGTTCCTTGTTGTTGTCATTGTCAATGTGCATCAGGTACTGATGCAATCCTCCATTGTTTAACCACTGGCTAAAGGGCCACTTGCTTACATTATAATTCTGATTTTCCTACTTGCCGTAAAATGATTTTAAAAAAAGTCACGTTTCTGTTTTACAGCATGAAATACATATGTTCCAAGACACTTATGGAGCGATTGTCCCCAAGGTTAAGGATTACAACAATCTGCCCAGGCAGAAATAAAGAAATTTTTCTTTTATGTAGAACATACAATACTACCCCAGGCTTTGTGCTATCCTATCACATTGCATATTTTTTTTCATAATAATTAGTATATACATATAAAGATACTGTAGTTTACACCCTCAGCTGCACTGCATGACCATGAAAAACCAAGACAAAATCAGGCTGTCAGTCAAACTCATAAAGGTATACATTGATGGGAATCATCAAGGAATAATATTTGAATTCACAGGTTTTAAACTAGACTCATTTATATTCATCACAATATTCAGTTTTAAAATTTCAGCTCTTTTTTCGGCAGTCTCACAAAAGGAAAATATTTCTCATTTCCCTACACTCACAGTTATTTAACATTGTAAGGGAAATTAAACCTTTATGTATGCTCAAATAATTTTTAAAAGTGACAATTTTGGTTAGAGTTAATTGGGTTTCATAAGACAAGAGAGAGGAGAGAAGAGAAAAACAAAAACCTCCAACCATTCTTTTTACCCTGCAGTTTTCAATCTCATTCAAACTTAAAATAATAATTCTCAGTAATGAGACTCACAGAAGTTGAAGAGAGACACAAGGACATATACCCTTAAAGGTACTCACTGGCTGATATTTGTTTGATTCCAGGCTGAAGCTGTATTCAGTCTTAGTCTAAATATTCTAGTTGATGTCAATTTATTTATCTTGGGTCAATTAGTCCATGGTTTCTCCTTGGTGTAAAATATTTTTTTGAATCTGGTGTAGCTGGCACTACTACTGTAACGCAATATCTACTTTCATTCTCTCACGTTGCAGCTGCTGTTGTGTACTGTGCTTTTATTTTTAGGTAATTCTAGCCAATTATAACCTCATCACACCTTCCTCATTAGTGTGCCCAGTTGCACTTATACATCCTATTTGAAGTATTCTTATAAATCATTCCTTCCAAACTCTAAATATTTGTTCTTCTCTAAGGTACTTCCAGTTTGCTGCCAGAATTTGAATGAGGTTCCTTAGGTTCAAAGAACTTTTCTCGGGGACATCTCAGCAGTAGTTATCTTGCTTGGCAGTTCATATTGTAAGCCAAGCATTCGGATATATTTCATATTTCATATTCATATTTCCTGAACACATATGGGGTAATATGACCACTAAATAAACAGGAAGAGTACTTTTGCTCAGGTGAGCAAAAAAATTATTTTACTAATACTGATGATCTTCTGGGATGGTAGTTGATATGAAACTGAGCAGTGCACACTATTCTGTGGTGTGCTGTGTGTTCAGATGTATCTTGCAGTGAACTGCAGTCATCTACCTTGTTCATCTGATGTAGCTGGCTGGCTGCAAAACTTCTCTATGTCAAGCTACATTAGCATGATTGTCAATGTAAAATTAATTGACAAGCCTGGCAACTGGCAGAGCTATCCCTTCAGGACTTGAAGGTTAGACATCTGTGTGAAGTGATGTTTCCTGAAAAGCTTTACATAACTGTAGCAGTATTTTGGGCAAGCATTTAATGTCTCAGCTGATGGAAGTTAGCAATGAAGAACAAACACAGACACTTGAGTGAGCATGCTGGGTCATAAGTTGCTGACAGCCTCACCATCGTGCCAAGAGCGTAGAATGCCCAGGACATACAATCTTTTGTGGTCTATCTTCATGTCTGTATATGATTGCATTTGGTACAAAATGCTCGTGATCCAGACAATTTATAGCATCTTTTACTGGAGGAGTCTTTATCTTGAAATACCCATTTCTTACTCTGGGTAAGAAGAGTTAGGTCAAACTCTTAATTAGGAGTTTTTATCAGAGAAGAATAGTAAGATACAGAAACCAAGAGTCTTCATTTTTTGAAACTTTATCATCAATCCACTGCACCTGTAACACAATATCTTAGTCAGGAAGCAAGGATGGTTCCTTTATCTGAACTGCAGATTTTGTCTCACTAAAAATAGGCTTTTGTGATGCAACCCATTTTACAATGAGGGAGAATGTATAACATATATACACATTTGTAAACCATGAATAAAATTATTGATAATGTGTTGGAGCTCATTTCTGTTCTCTAATTCCTATTTCAATTTAGAACTACAGCTAAAGATCATACAGATCATAAGACACCATTGTTAGTTTGCTCTGATGCTCTTTTATAGCCATTTAACCCATATCTACTCTGAGTTGATAAAAGAAAAAGTGTACTTTCTTCTGAAAGCTCATTAGTTCAGAACCATAGGTAGAGCCAGGAACCATACCTACCCTCAGACTCTTAGCTTTGAGTCATAGAATTATAGAATCACACACTTGTTTGGGTCAGAAGGGATCTTAAAGATCATCTAGTTCCAACCCCCCTGTCGTGGGCAGGGACACCTCTCACTAGACCAGGTTGCTCAATGCCCTGTCCAACCTCGCCTTGAACACTGCTGGGCTGGGGCAAAGGGATGATTCCAGGGATGGAGCATGCCCTGTTGAAGGTCCCTTCTTGAGCAACAAGGAAAGCAGGATTCCATATGTTCTGACCCTGTACCAAAAGGTGATGACATCCAAATAATACAGTGGTGTTTATTTCTGAAATCATGCAATATGTTCAGTGCAACAAGCTACAAGCAGTAGCTTCAGTGCACTTCCTCATCCTTGTTCAAGTCAGAGAAAACACACAGCAAAATAATCACTGATTGCACAAAGTAATTCTTTTATATTCGAAGTGTTTCAAGTGTCAGAAATACTGTAAAAGTTTCAAAGTGAGGTCAAAAGGAGTCAGAATTTTAAAGCATATATTTGAGTAGTAAAGATGATTCAGAGATTTCTAAGGATAAGCAATTATTTCGAATATATCAGGGTTTGTATTTCTTACTCATACACACTGCTTACATTTCGTAAGTCTATGATAGCTTCTCCCTAACGGAAGACTATAAACGTCCAAAGTGTTAGATTGCTTTTTTTGAGTAAGTCTCATTCTGCTCCTTCCAAGTCTTGCTGTAGTCTGAAAAGGTTGGCATGCCTTCCTCAACATTTGCAGTTCATCCATTTCGGCATGCAGATCACTCAGAATCCCATCTTCCCTGGAGAAAGGCCTATAACTTGGATTCATGTGGGACAGGAAATCTTCCCATCATTAGAATATGTATTGTTATGAAGGAAAAACAGATAATGGATTTATGGCCAAGACCTAAAGTCCTAAGTGAGATGCCTGTGGGAAAGCAGAGTAGACTGTAGCTAGCAAAAAACCAGACCAGCCATCAAACTTGTTATGTTATGTTATGTTATGTTATGTTATGTTATGTTATGTTATGTTATTCTCAGTGCAAGGACAAGATCAACTGAAGTCAAATCAACTAATTAAAACAAAAAAAAAATGGCAGTCATGGGCATGAAATTATGGTACACTGTATTAATTTTTTTAAGCTATTGTTAAAGCTAAGCTAAGTCCTAAGCCTCAGGACTTAGCATTTGTGCTGGTTTCCATGTTTACAAAACTCTTTTAATTTTAAACCCTTGAGCATATTGGCAGTAACTATGTGAAAGGTTGTTAATATGAAGCATGAAGTAGTGACTACACTAGGGAACACAGCAAGAAATATTAGATTTATGCATATGGCAGTTCTATTTATTTGTATAAATGAATCATATATATTTAGTAATCCTGAAGAAATTGTTGTTTTCATTTCCAAAGCAACCAAGTACTTCTGCCAAAAATCTTTATTTTTATTTTAAAATATTAAATAGGGCTGCAGAGGAAACAAGAGAAAAAACATAAAAGTTCACTGCCAGTGGTCAGTGCCTAATTTCTAGGTGTCTGTATCTAGTACAAAATTCATAGCTTTAACTTATGCTACAAGGGAGATCTGAGTACCAAGGGTAGAAATTCAAAACAGTCTCCGTACGTTTGATCTGGCTAGCAGATGGCTCTAAAAAACAACAGAGAAACGTATGAATGTATACTGGAAATTAGGGGAGAAGATGTGATATACCACTACAAGGTCAAAAAAAAAGCTTTCAATCACCTGAAATGTATAGCCTTGAACTGGTCTTTCTAATCTACCACCGTTCTAGCAAAAGAAGGGCTACCTCTAATTATTGGGTAGAGACTACAGAGCCAGCCTCCGAAAGATGTTAGGCAGATGGTTCAAAGCATCTAATTATTCTTTCTCTGTGATTAATTCACCCTCTGTAGAGCAAAACCAGTTTTGAATGATCCTTTTTTTGTTGAACTAGAAGAGGAAACTAAACTATTTTCATCTTTTTCAAAATACAGACTTACAGACATTTTCGGCAACAGTTGTTAACCTGTCAAATAACCAGCAAAACGCAGGACTGAGAATAGAGGCCAATCTGTTAAGTGAAGCCTTGCCTTTAGAAACTCAGGAATCACAGTACCTTAATACTAATTTTTAAAAGAAACTTGTTGCGTCTGCAATGTAAGGCAGTTGGTGTTTTTTTTTTTATAATGGCCTTTGATGGTGAAATTGAGCTACAAAATGCATCAGAAAGCCTAGGAAATAATTTGAGCTGTGAAAACAGATGAACATTTGAATCCTGCCTATTTTGGAAATGTGACTTGATGAGTGATAGGTGAATTTTTCAATGTGCAGAGGCTTGGAGTAGATAAACAGATGAACTCAAAGAGTGAAATTCTGGCTGTAGTAGAGTAATTTGAATTTTCTGTAGCCTATCTAAACAAACTAATCTCTTGGAGCCAAACTCAGACTTTGTGTTTGTGAACTAATCCCACTGTGTTCATTTGGCTGCTGCTCATGTACACCAGAGTGGAGCTTAACCCTATCGTGTTGCTAAATTGATAGATGTTGTACTTTCTTTCTCCCTTTTAAGAATAACTATTCCCATAGATGTGGTAGACTAGTCTCCTAAAAGAAGACCAAAAAGAAAATGGAACAAAAAAGCATGGTACTTTTTTCTTCAATGAGGAGAAAAATTTACGATAAAACCCAATAAATTTAAGCAGTTGCGATTTTTTCTATACAACATTTGGAAAAAATGTAATCATTTTAGGATACATGTACTCCCTTTTCTAGGCCATTTGTCATGATTGTGTTTGCTTGTTTGCATCCATTCTCTGCATTTGAAGTGCAAAGTCTTCCTAACTGGTCATTGCTCTGGATGCACATGTAGAACTTAAGAACAATTTCCATTATTAGGCAGGAAGAGCAAAAGAAATTTGCCCATACAGAAAAGTAAGTGGAATTCCCACCTGTGGTTGGTTCCACTCCTCTTCCAGTCCTTCAGGTTATGGCATAAAAGCAGGTATTGCTGCAGCAAAGGCAACCCCGCTATAACACTGTCATTTTATCCATTGAAGTACCCAGAATAGATCAACACCTTCTGTAAGGCAATAGTGCAAGCAAACGCTCTTCTTTTCCCCTCTGAAAGTGTCACCTTGGGTGAATGATGTACATTCTGCACATCAAATAAATATAGAAACCATATGTAAAAGTCTGATTATGGATGGTGAGGAAAAAACTCAAACCACAACAATTCATATTCACTATAAATTTCTGTTTTCATGACCAATTAAAACTGCAGGTTTTGTACATGGTTTTGACAGGGTTATACTGGAGTTAATAATCTGAAAATTTTGCAATTATGTGTTCACACCTTGCAATAAAGCCTTACAGTTTATGTCCATTTCTAGTTTATTCTGTTTTAGTTAATTCAGTACAATTAAAAAGCCATTATGTTTGTTTGTGTGAGTATATAGAAGACACAAGAGAAGTGTTTCTAGCAGATATTGTGGAGATAAAAGTGCAGTTCCTGAGATCATAGAGTAGTGTTGTGGAAAAATGTCTGTGAGCTTTGGTATTATGACTGCTAGAGTATGGCATTATGTGCAGCAAAATATTTCTTCCAATAATTGAATAAAAGAATGTTCGTTATGATTTTCTTTGAATATGTAGGGAATGGAAAGCAGCAAGATTCAAAGCAGAAACCAAGAAGAGGTCGGGAAAAAAAGGAGTGGATTATCTTAAAAGTACCAACTCAGTAGTTCAGGTCATATCTATATGGTCACTCTGCTACTGTGCTAAGCCTATATTAATGATCTGACACATATGTTCTGGGTTAGGTTTCTCAGGGAATTTCTTCCCATTTGTTGTCAGGGAGGTGCTGGGGGTGGCTTTCTAGGTGCAGTGATTAAGAGACAAAAGGAGTAGCCAAGTACTTTGTCATACCACTGAAATGGTTTTGGAGAGGGCCGAGGAACAGGATTTTGGCAGTTGGTGTCTGTGGGTAGTCAGCCCTTGCCCTGCTTGGAGGGGAGACAGTGGTGGTTTTGGGTGCTGGACTTCTCTTGCTCGGGGGTTCAGCGCTGCCGTGATGTCTTCCCTGCTGCCCGCTGGTCAGCCTGCTGCTTACAAGAGGGTCCCCGCTGCCCGCAGGCTGCAGCTGCAGAGGCCACCAGCATCAGGAGAGACCTCACTGTCTCTGGGGGCGTTTTCAGGAGAGACCAAACCCCCACCCCTCCCTCTCTCTGGGGAAGGAGGGTCCCAGCTGCTACTGACTGAGGCCTCGGCAGCCACCAGCGCCAAGATACTCCCATCAGCCCCGTAAGTGCTCTGGGGAACCAGCCCCCACCTTCTCTCTCTCTCTGAGGCTGCCATTAACCTCCAGGGAGGTTTCCGGGTTCGCATCAGAGGTCCCCTGAAGCCGTGGGGGATGCACGGCACCTTCTCTGCCTCGCCTGAACCAACAGCACCCCCTGCCAGTTGTGGTCATAGCTACACCAAAGGGGGAGCTGCTTAATGGGTGGGGAACTTCTGGTATGGTTTTCTGGGTTTTGGGTTTTGGTTTTGTTGTTTTTGGTTTTTATTTTGTCTTGTTACATAGATATGTATTCTAGTAAAGAACTGTTATTCCTTTTCCCATATTTTTGCGTGGAAGCCCTTTAATTTTCAAAGTCACAATAATTTGGAGGCAGGGGTTGTCTTGCCATCCCAGGAGGGTTTTCACCTTCCTTGGCAGACATTTGTCTTTTAAACCAAGACAACATGGCAGGGGATATTAAATCCCTGGGCTTAACATATAGAAAACTTTCAGAATGTGGTACAACTGATGATTAAATAAAGGACAGAAGTACCGTCAGGTCTACATTACCAGTTCTTAATTCTGTGTCAGTACCCTCATTCTAAGTGAAAATTCTTACCAAAGTATTACCAAATTGTATTCCGCTCAGTTGCGTATAGTAGCAGATTTTGGTCCCCATCTGCCTTGGCCAGTTCCTCCTCTCTCCTCCTCTCTCCTTCTCAAATTTCTTCTCCTCGTTTCTCCTTCTCTTTCCATGAGTGCTTTGCTCATGAGAGGCACACAGTGTTGGTTTTATGATCATCTTTACTTGTAATTGTTTCAATGTGCTCACTATAGCTTTAATGCTTCAAGCCATAAAATTTAAAGACTTCAGAGAATTCACCTGAATGGAAAGAGTTTGTTATGGTTGAAAATGACATACACTGCTGTTAATTTAAATAAATACAAATAAACCCGCAGAAGTGTTGTCCAGATGGTTTGTTTCTCTAGCAGAATAATGTGGTGGGTCGCAAATCCAGAGTTCATTAAGATTTAAAAAATCCATTTGCTAAAGAGAAAATGCGAAAGCTGCCAATAAAAGCTTTTGCACAGCCACAAGAATACTGCTTTCAAACTTCTTAAATTTTTAATGCATTTGGGAAGAAGGGGGAATGGAGGAAAAGAATTAATACAGACGTTTCAAGGTGAAATGTTTCAACATTTTTAATGGACTCCAAAATGTAAGCTCTGAAGCTTCTGTGTCTATTGTAGAAGCAATGCAGTTGTGCCATTTTAATTCAGAGAGTGCTTTTTCATTGCCAAAGAAAACATTCTGACCACACAAACTTAGGAAACATTGTAGCAGGCGAAAATCTTCATCAAATACCAAAGAATATCTTTTTCAATCTTGTCCTTTTTCTTGTTCTTTCCTCTTTTTATCATCAATTTTTAATGGTCAAGGAGAACTTTTACTGCATACCTCCTAAATTCTCTAACATGAAGACTATTCAGAAAGTTATATTTGACAAATACATTTTCTTATATGCCAGCACACCTTTTATTATAGTTTCTCAGAAGATATCTTCTTCAACTATACTTGTAAGCCTGGATGGCACAAATCCTGATGCTACATTCAAAAAACAAAAGTTATATTTACCTTGATGTTGCTTGATTTTCATCAATCCTTAATAGCACAAGAATTTATCCCTTTTTGACTTGTGCAGCATTTTCACTTAACAGTTCTCTCACTCTTATCTTTTGTTGTTTTGTTTTTCCTCACTGAAACTATATCTCATTATAAACTTATGTACATTTGACTTTACATTTAAGTCATGCTCTGTTCCAGTCTGACAGTTTTCCAAGTACTTATATCACTAGATATTATCTGTTTTTCAGATCACTGCATGCCAGATTTTGTATGAGCTGAGCTTTTTCTAGGATCAGTCTATCTTTATAGTATTTTAGACCATGCTCCTTATTTATTCTGGTTTATTTGATGTATTGCTGCAATTTCCCTCTTATTGGAAACTTCTTCCATGGTATTATAATTTGTAAATGTAATGTTAACTTTGAATTTCTTTTTCTAAGCTATTTTTATGTGTGTAAATAAGAGAGACACTATTACTGAATGCTACAAATTAAAAACATTGAAAAGTAGCTGGCAACTGAATTGTTTACAGATTTAGTCAGATGTTTTTTGATTTTGGCTCTTCCTACACTTATTAAAGCAATTTTTTAAAAGACTAACATGAAATACTGATATGAAATAATTATAGTTTCCTGAAATATTCTATGGTTATACATATAAATATATATGTATGTATGTCTGTCTGTCTGTCTTTATGACAGTTACCTCAGAAAAACGCACTTGGCAGGAAAGATGGCAAAATAAAGAGGCATTATGTTTTAAGGAGTCGGCTGTTGACTGAGCAGTTACACCTGAAAAAAATATAATCATATTATTAGACGTGGACTGATGAGAAGTGACTTATCATGAAAACTCCCAAAAAAATTCATGCTCATGAAATTATTTCTGTAACACAAATCTGTGGATTTGCATATACAGATAGATGCTTGCATACATTTCCCTTAAATATGTAAGGAAGATCAGTGAAAATCTGACCTACCTATTGAATAATCTGACCTTCTAATAAAAAGGCAAACATTTTCCCACCTTTAAGAGAAGAACATGGAGGCTGGTTTTCTAGAAATCATGTTTCTCAAAAGGGCTGGTGTCATTATCACAATCTTATTCCTTCTTCTCCTTCCCCTATGACTTTTATCTCCGTAATTTTTAACCTTTTGGTCAAGATGTTTATATTATCACACATAATCCAAATCTTACAAATTTTTAAGTTCCAGCAAGACACAAAATGTTCAAATACCTGCTTGTTGCAAAAGTACTCACACTCTATTTCACTGTGAACTTCATTTTATACTAAGTATACAATCTTCAGATAAATACAGCAGATTATTCTTTCATAATAAAGTTGTCTTCCAATAATTGGTTCATGGAGCAATATATGCTCTTGTGAATGTAGAAAGTGTACACAATAAATAGGCTTTAAGCTTGGGAAATTATTTTTAATCACTTTTCAGTTCTTTCTTATAAACTTCAAAGAGTATTATGTCAACATCTAGCATAAGTTAATAGGCTTTATTCTGACCGTGTTCATATTTTTAAAAGCTGAACTGGATCTTTATTGCCACACATAATACCAAGTGGGTACAATTTCCACATCCAGATACCTGATAACATAGATGAGATAGATGAGATTTTTTACAGCATTTTCATAATGTGTAGATTTCACTATGTGAAATATAAATATTTTCTCTTTTTGTATGAAATAAAATTACTTAATATTCTCCTGAACTTAGTTAGTTAATTTACCTGTGGGATCAAAATGAACATGCATTGATTTAATTCCAAACTGCATTATTTCCAGCTCAGGTATTTATGATGTACTAAATTTTTAGTTTCTATATGTATACATAAATATACACAGGGAATAAACATAATAAAAAATGCCATATTTGTTTTAGCTGAGCCCTGCAAAGCAGCTATTATCTTAACTTCAAACATATTTCAGACAAGTGTTTTGAAAAACAATGTTGGCACCTTTCTTTATTTTATAAGAACAACAGTGTCAATATATATTTTAAGAGAAAAATGTATTTGCAAAAAATCTTTTCTAAGCTAGAATAAGAATGTGTCTTGCAAACAAGAATTCCTGCTGTCTATGGCTATTAATATGTAATCAGACATTTCTTGACTCTTCCACACTCCTTCCCTTTGCCAGACATGCTAACCCCTGAAACTTGTGTTATGGGGCATCCACTTTCCTGACCAGTGGACAAACAATCTGCTGCAGAAAGAGCTCCTTTATTAGTCTGGTAAAGCATCCTTGTAATGAACTTTGCCATTACTGAAGCTGTAATGTTTGATGCAATCTGACAATCTGGAGCAGAGTCTATCCAGCGAATGACATAGGAGAAGCAGAAAAACAAGGACTTTTCCTTGGTTTTGCAGAATGCTCATGCTTATTCTGAGCACACTCCCCAACTGCGTGTAACTAAAAGCATTCTTTGTTCTTGATTACTTTTGTGTATTGCTTTCAAAAACATAGTTTTCCCACATATTCAGCATTGGTTTGGCAGCCTGAGTAGTTTCACTAGAGCATGTTATAGAACAATGAAGTATTTATCTTGCTCTATTAATATTACTAAAATCCTGCTGGGAAAAAGACATCCCTGGTGGTGAAACATTTGACCAGCCTTCAACATGCACATGCATTGCACATATCATTGGCAACTCTTTATCACAATAGGTTAATTTTAGGATTTATATTCCTGGGCCATCTGAGACAATGTTCTAACATTAAAATGTACATAGTGCAATAAAATAAAATAGAGCCTAACTGCATAAAAAATCTTTGCTACAATTCTTTTTACTCCGAGACTAAAACAGTTCCTTTGACCTTCCTTTATTTCCATATTTTCCTAACATTCCAGTGTTACTTGCACGTCTTCCACGTACTAGGATGTTTGTATAACCCTTTACATAGAGATAGATAAATTTATTTTTCTTTTTTTCCTTTTTCCTTTTTCCTTTTTCCTTTTTCCTTTTCTTTTTCTTTTTCTTTTTCTTTTTCTTTTTCTTTTTCTTTTTCTTTTTCTTTTTCTTTTTCTTTTTTTTTTCTTTTTCTTTTTCCTTTTTCTTTTTCTTTTTTTTCTTTTTCCTTTTCCTTTTTCCTTTTTTCCTTTTCTTTTTCCTTTTCCTTTTCCTTTTCCTTTTCCTTTTCCTTTTTCCTCTTTCTATAATGTCCTATATAAGATGCATAAGCAAAAAAACTAGGAAAATATGCAGAGGATTATAGTATAAGATGTAACATTTTTAATATTTCTCAGGGTAAACATCTCAAAATTAAGGCAAAATAATTTTAAAATCTCACAATAAGTGTTATTAAATTAATTCTTTATGTTTCTAACAGAAGAAAAATATCACAAGTAAATACCAGTGAACCACAGGGAGAATGCACTTTATTCTCTGTGTGCATGCAACTTTAACAAGAGTTTTGTCACTTTTCCAGGTTTATGAAAGTGCATAACAATCCTTTCATTAAAAAAAAAGATTGATTAGGACTGGACTAACCTCTTGCTATAGGAACACGGTTCTGAACTGAACCCTCATCTGTGGCCAAATATGAATCAACATTAATAAAATGCTCCTTTGAGGTTTTAACTTTTATACTTTTCAAATTCTGTATCGCCCAGTGTGTAACCCTCAATTTTCTGGTAGCTTGTTAGCTGCTCTCTTAGGCTGGACAGACACAACAAAACTTCTCTGAGCTTGCTATTCAAGGACACTCAGATTGTCCTAGGCCCAAAAAGTGTCAACTAGAGCCCCTAGAGAGGTGGAAAAATTGAAGAAATTACATCATTAGCTAAAATTTTAATTGGTGAATTTATGCTGATATGCAGATGGACCAAACTTATAAAAGTGTGAAGAACTTGTGACTCGTCGTCCATCTTGGGGTCCATTTGGAAGCAGCCTCTGGCTCCCCAGGGTGTACCTTTGAAGGCCTTTCAAATAAATACCTACCTTTATTCCCTTACTCTTGTCTAGTCTCTGTTTCTAGGTGGCTGGATAAGGCATCAGTTTTTTGGCACCCCAGATGGGACGAGGAGGCTTCCAAAAATCCTCTGGGACTCAGAGGATCCAACTCAGCCCACCCCCCCTCTGTTGGCACCCGGGGGGATATTAGCTGCAGTCCAGGAGGCAGAGGAGCCCCAAGAGCCCAGAAATTCTCCAGACTCAACACAAAGGCACATGGGTGGTTAACGGGAGTATTTTTATTGCTAGCACCCGTGTTGGGTGTTAAGAGATCTCTTGCAGCTTGTTTAGGGACTCAGAATAGTCCAGGGGGGGATTTTAGTTGGAATTTCCCTCTTTGTTTGCTATCAGCTCTTGAGACCTTTTCAAGGAGCTCCTGAGAGTTCCAGGGAATTTGACTTTCTGTCTGTTAGTTGTTGCAGTCAACACCCCTTGGCATTCAGCCAGGTGGTGCAGTGGCCTTAGAGGCTGGGATCCTATTCCCAGTCACAGTTTGACACCCCAGGGTTGTAAGTTTGATTCCTACTTGTTCTAAGTTTTCTCTCTCAGCTTATTAGTGTGTATTAGATCGCTTTACTTTATTTCTGTGAATTTTCTGTGTATAAGCATAGAAACTATGGGTTCTAATGTTTCTCATAGGGAGAATGAAATGCCACAAACCTGCCCTTTAAGGTGTGCATTAAAAAATTGGAAAAAATTGACTGGAGGAGATAGAGCCCTTACAAAATCAGAATTAATTAGGCTTTCCACATTGATCTGGCTGGTTCCCAGATTAGAGGGACAACAGTGTTGGCTGGAATATGGTAGTTCGGATGAAGAACTAATATTGAGTTTAATATCAAGCCTCCAAAAAAACCACCGTTTCTTAGAGATTGACTATGCAAGACTCTTTTTGGTTGTAGCCCAATTACAAAGATCTAAAAAGGGGCATATACTGCTTTTAAAGAAGAAAGAAAAAAAAATAAGAAGCTCACAGTAAACGCAGCGGGGGGTGGGGAGGAGGTGGAAACCGATCTAAAGTTGTGCAGACTTCAGAATGTCAAAGAAGCTAGTGTAAAATTTCACAAATATTAGATAGATGGATAGATAGATAGACAGACAGACAGACAGATAGATGTGTGAATTCACTTGTGTAGAATTTTAGAAGTAACTATGGAAACTAACTTTTCTCTCAAGATGTTAAAAATCTGCTTGGTCGTGATCCTGTGCCACCTACTCAAGATGAACCTGCTTTAGCAGGGGAGTTGAAATAGATAATCAGGAGACATACCTTCCAACCCCAACTAATATGTGATTCTGTGATATTTAAAGACTGTTTGAGGAGAGTAATTTTCAGATAACAAGTACAATTGAGAAATTTTAAATGAGATGGCAATTTGTGGTTTTCTTAGTTGCAACTGACATTGGTCCCACTCCTATACATGTATTTGCTTATCTTCTAATCAGGACACTGATTATCTCTCCATGGATATTTAGAATGCAGGAAAGAGCACATGCAGGGCACATGCAGGAAAGGCTTAATCACAGTGTGAGAGCACTGTTACAGAGGTTCTTGAAAAGAATGAAGACTAAAAAAAATAGACACAAATATATTCTATATTTAATGATCCATAGAGTTGCACTAGTATTGCAGGTAGTGCATTGAGCCATGATATTTGCTGTTCAGATAAATCACTTTTAAAACTTTTCTTTGAGTGAAGCTTGTTGCTGGCCTCTTTCTCTATATCGTATTTCCGTTTAGTTCAGCTGCCATAATCTATTAGGAAACAATGTTTTAAAAAGGATGGTGATTTAAAAAAACCTGATTGACAGGGAATCTGGAAATCTTCTGTTTCTTCTGTTCCTTAGACACTTCAGTGCAATCGTTCCAGTCCACAGCAACTAACACAGGAAAAAGGAAAAAAAAAGATATGTTGACTGGATGTTATTAGATCGAACCTGAAAACTGAACCTGACAAAGCATTTGGCACAGTAAGAGTAAGAGGTATGAGAGAAACTCTGGAAATGCAGATGGAATTGTCATGTTTGTTTGCACTTCTTGAAACTGGTATTAGAGCTTAAAAATTCAGTTGTTTGTTTTGGGGTTTTTTTTTTATATTTCCTTCTAGAAGTTTACCTTGGGTCCTTTCTCCTAATTTAATGCAGTATTTTATGTTCTTGGAAACATTTTATAGTTCTAATATTATAGATTCAATGCCATTACCAGGCAGTGATGTTCACTCTTTAGTTGCATCCAACATTCTCTCTGTAACAGCTTTCTGGAAACTCACCTGAAATTTCCACCTTAACAAGTTATATCTGTGCCATTGTACTAGATTTTTGCTCAGCTAAATAGTTTCTGAATTGCATAAACTGTTTAATAGAGTTGGCACTCAGCAAGTATTTAGCTGCAATTAGTAGATTTAGCATTCTTTCTTGTGAAGTGTGATTTTTGTTTTGGAATTTAACATGACAGCCTGCCCAGGATCAAACTTTATCTGAGAAGAGGACAGCTGCTGTTTGAGAAGCACGTTTGTAGTTGCTTTTTAACATCAAAAATTTGCACTTCAGAGTGGCACAGAAAATAAGTCATTGCCTAGAGGGACAGCTGAAAGATAAAGTGATAGATACATGGAAAACTGTTGCTCCCAATCTGCTTTTTTGGGGAGAAAAAATATTTATATTGAAGAAGAAATATAAAATTGGTCAATAATGGCCATTTTACAATGGACTTTTAATAATATCATTGAATGGAGTGGGTTGGAAAGGACCTTAAAAATCATTTAGTTCCAACCCTCCTGCCACGGGCAGAGTCACTTTCCACTGGACCAGAGGATCCAAAGGGAAAATTAGAAGAGCAATCTTTACTGGTACAGTGTCTGAGACGGATGGATGTCCAGGCATGTAGGATTCAAACATTTACATGCCTCATGATAATTTTTACCTGGAAATGAAAAGGCAACAGGTGTAGAATCACAGAGTAAGTTTTTTCTGGAAAAAAAAATAAAATAAGAAATGAGCATATGTATTCTGGACTAGCTGCTGTATTTCAATAGTATTGAAATACAGAAATGAAAGATGCATGAAAACTTAGAGTATTTTGGTTTTTGAGATGACAAACACAGCAGTTATAAGATTGGTAACCAAGGAAAATACCACGGGCCAGATTTCTGAAGATAATTAATAAAGATACTCCAGTAGCTTGAATGCCAGACTACCATTGAATCTAGATGTATTAGTTCTACTGCAAATTCTACTAAAATTACACTCTAGACACATAAAAATCTGCAGAAATCTGTACCATGCCTTTTTGTTTTGCTGAAAATGCAATAATAACCCACCCGAAAACCCTAGGAACTGGTACTATAAAAGTATCTCTACAGTTCTAGTATTTCAGCAGTACATTAAAGTTCTATTGTTTTGTTTTGTTTCTAAAGATTTCTGCCTGTTTTTAGATGCTTATTGCATTGCATAGGAAATAAAAACTTATACAGCCAGAGAAGTATATTTTCCTATGGGATCTTGTCCAAAAGACTGCCTTTTCTAAAAGTTCTGCTGAAAATTTTCCTTTTATTTCATGTTTCTGACAGTCTTCTTGAATAGTCAGTTAGCTATAGGTAATGGTCAGTTATAGGTCAATCCTCCAGAGCTTTTTCTAAAGATGAGATTTTGTTGACTTAAAAGAAAGAGATAGTATCATTAGTGGGCCTGCTGTGGACCCACTACTCCAAAAGCAGGCATCAGAAAGAATTTTCTGTCTCTTTTGTTTAATTTTTGGATATGATTCTAAAATTTTAAGACAAAAATTTCATAGAATTATAGAACAATTAAAGTGCAAAAAGACATTTAATGTCATTGAGTCCAACTGAACTTTATTTTGCTGGAATCAAAAGACCCAAATTCAAATCCCTACTTTAAAATACAAATTTAAAAAAAAGAAGCAAGGAAAATTCTGGCTTTATCGTGTGATATCATGTGATAAATAAGCATCCTGAAAGAGGAATGAAGGTAGAAATGGAAAGTTAACCAAAATGAAACTATTAATAATAACTTCTAAAAACTCTGTATGGCAACTATATTTCCTTTCAATTATGCATTCAAGGTGTATTACTAAAAACAGTTAGAACAATAGAATAAGAAGGACTAAACCTATTTTAATGCCTTATCCAGCCACCTAGAAACAGAGACTAGACAAGAGTAAGGGAATAAAGGTAGGTATTTATTTGAAAGGCCTTCAAAGGTACACCCAGGGGAGCCAGAGTCCACCTCCAAAAAGGACCCCAAGGTGGACGGCAGGTCACGAGTTCGTCACACTGTTATAGATTTGGTCCATTTGCATATCAGCATAAACTCACCAATTAAAACTTTAGCTTTCTTTTATTTCCCCACCTCTCCAGAGGCGCTAGCTTACAGCTTTGGGCCTAGGACAATCTGGGTGTCCTTGGACAGCAAGCTCAGAGAAGCTTTGTTGTGTCTATCTGATCTAAGAGAGCAGCTCACAAGCTACCAGAGACTTCAGAGTTACACACTAGGTAATACAGGATTTGAAAAAACATAAAAGTTAAAACCTAAGGCACCAATGTAATCACTTAATAAGTTGACACAAGGATATTCTTCCTGCAGTTTCGAAACCTAGCCAAATTCAGCACAATTATGCCCCTTTTATGCTCCCTAACTGATCAACTGCCTTCAGTGCTGTTAACCAAGATCTTTCTGAAAACTTGCATGATTTTTGTTTCTTGACTCTCCTTTCCTGGTCACTCTTCACCTACATGAAACAGTTAGTCTTTCAAAGAGCAGGAAGTGCTCTTATTCCTTCCATGCTCTATTTCCAATTCCTTACTTTTTGTTCTTCCAGGGCTTTTTTTCTGCAGAAAATGTGATGCACTAGAACAATTCACAGTCAAATTAGACTTTCACTGCTCATTGTTTCAGTACAACTTTCTTACCTGACAAATGAAAGTCACTCCCATTACATCATCTCTTGGTAACAGTCCCAGCAGGGGCTCTAAAGAACTGCTAATACAGTGCCACGACAGGGCTCACTTTTAAGTGCCATTTTTTGTCTTTGATACCGCTCTGGCTCTTCAGAGCCTAATTTTGTTTGCACTTGTTTAAGGGGTAGTTTTTTGCTAATTACAGAGCTAAAGATCTTGTCTAGATACATACTGCTTTTCAGTTAAAACAATGTTTTCTCCTTGTTTTGTCATCCACTGTTAAGCCCTGACCCACTTATATTCATCCATTTACTTTTTCCTGGTTTTTGCCCTCCCTTTTAAAATTTCTCCCTAAGCGACTTTTACCTCACCATCTCTTTACAATGAAGCATAATCCACTTTCCTTCATTTTCAGGGACCTTAACAACCATGAAACACCCAGCTATCATATCTTATTTATGATAAAATGTCACCTCACACCTCAGATGGATGCACCATTATTTTTTATATTTCAAAAAACTTCATGCTACCTCTCAGACATGGGAGGAGTTTCTCAGAAATATTTACAGAGCAGCTAATTGTTACAATATTTCATCTCTCCCCTTAAAATTCTGCATCATGATGCTCATGAAAAATGTTGGTATCCATTTGCTGATGTACCCATTCCTCCTGCATATTGATTTAGACAATATTGTCTCAGAGATTTTTTTATTTATCTACCTCTTATGACTGGTTTTATGCATAAAAAAAAAGTTAACCATGGCAGGAATTGTCTTTTATCCCTGTGTTTGAAATGTTTTGCCACTTGGATTATGGTTGCCTGAAAGCAAAATTCAGCTGTGCTTTTAGTATGACATGAGAAAGTATTATTCTTTCAGTAGATTGCATTAGATCTTTGGTATTTCTGGCTATGTAAAAGTAGAGACTGTATAAATTTAGAAAGAGCTGAATCTCAGCTTTGCTCACATATGTTTTCACCACCATTGCTAGTGAATTTTTTAGTCATTCCCTTTCTTCATAGCTGTAGACAAACACTTTCAGTGGCTTACAACAGAAAATTGTTACTTCGTTACTTCCAGACTTTTATTCATTTAGAAAAAAATCAATGATTCCTACTTCTTAAGTTATTTGGGGTTATGTAAAAAAATATAACAGAGGTAATAAAAGTGTGACAAATATAAGCAGCTTCACAACTGCCTTCAGACATAAAAGCTGTAGAGAATGATATATTCAAGATACTGATGAAACACTGATTTGTGTAATGTGTTTATAATATTGTTATTGTATCCTTCATAATTTAAAAATACAGTCTGGCATCACTTGATTTCTTGTAACTGCTGCTACAATTTGGATATATGTTTCCATTGCGCTGCATGATGTAAGAAATGCATTAGGGAAAGAAAAGTAAGGGTGAATAAATAGTAAGTACATAACTTTAATATACATGTGCAGCACGTACATTGCGCTCATCAACAGGCACTGTCAGGCCATGTTGCTGTGCCCAGCACGAGTTCAAGGTCTAATAGGCTGTGGTGATGCGTTTGGCAAACAAGCAAAACTCCAAGCACACACAAGAATGTATTGACTGCAGTCCAAGTGATCAAACAGCATCTAGTGGGCCAGAACTCTGCACTAAGTGGTCTAACTTAGATCAAAATGAAAACGGAAACAAACTGAAAATCTTCAACATAAGTTGCTTTTCTCAATTCTTTTGATTGATGGATCTTTCTATTTTCTACTGTCCAACAGGCCAAGAGACACATGTGGCTTTGGCAAAGCCTCACCAAATATGGGAGCATCATGTTCTAATCAAAAACCACAAAAAAGCAACAAAGAATTTTATCACAGTAGCATCAAGGTTGGAAATAATTTAAACTGGATGTTTTACAGAAAACAGCACTGAATCAATCTTTTAACTATCTGCAGAGACAATATGAAAATATAGAAGAGAGCAATTTAGCAGGTCACTGGACGAACAGATGACAGAAATTCTATGTAGAATTTCTACTTTGCTTTCTTAAAATGGGATTTTGGTGAATTTTATTGCTTAATACCAAGAGATTAATCTACAATGACTATAATTAAAAGGTAGACTAGCCTTGGGGATTGAGTACCAGGAGCAAATACTATCCAGGAATTAATCTTCTGCTTTAACAGTGTTGTTTATTGTCACCATGAGATTAACTTCAACCTGCATAATATCCTTATAAGTCTTCTGAAGATCTATATTCTGAATCCAGTACAGTGCATCACAACTATAGTCTCACAATTTTTGCATATCAATATATTGGATAAAATATTCAGTCTGCAAATAAGAGTCTTGTTTTAATATTTTTTTCCGTAGGCCAAAAGTCTTTGAGACACCATCTCTCCCTTCTTGAAAAAAAATTTAACTGCTTGTCCACAGACTGAATGAAGACATTTTACATCTTCATTTGTATCTAAGTCAATATGGATCCAAGAATGTTGGAGCTAAGGGCCAGAAAGAGTGATGTAACACTCAGCTCGGCACGTAGAGTCATAGAATCATAGAATATGCTGAGTTGGAAGGGACCCATCAGGATCATTGTGTGCAAATCCTGTCCCTGTGCAGGACACCCCAAGAGTCATACTATGTGTTTGAGAGCATTGTCCAACCTCTTCTTGAACTCTGTCAGGGCTGGTGCTGTGACCACTTCCCTGAGGAGCCTGTTCCAGTGCTCAGCAACCCTCTGGGTGAAACACTTTTTCCTGATATCCACCAACCTAAACTTCCCCTGACTCAGATTCATGCCATTTCCTCCAGTTGTGTCAGTGGTCACAAGAGCAAAGAGATCATACTTGCCTCTCCACTTCCCCTCATGAGTGTGGGGGTTCCACAGGAGTGGGGGGTGGGGCATGCCCTGGGCACTCAGGTTTCTCTCGCAGGAGTCCTTGTTATGCTAATGTACCCAAGTTCTGTGTCCCTATTGGTCCCAAGTGTTTCCCCTGCCCCTGTGATTCTGGCTTTACTCTGGGGTCTTCCCAGGAGTCTTTGGTCTTTGCTGCCAGCCTAGCAGGGTGCTGGGTTGAAAAATAAGACATCTCTATGGAAAAAACATCTGCAGAGATCTGTTCCTATTCTTCCCCACGGACATAACTGTCTCCAGAAGGTTGCAGAGCCGTGGTGAACTGCAACACACGAGGATGTTGAAGACCAGCTGGGTTGCCATTGTTCTCAGCTTCTGTGTTACTTCTTGGATTATCACTGATAGTACAGATAAAACTAGTAAGTTGTTTTCACAGAAGAACTGAACAGAAAAGAAGAACAGCAAATGTTTCAATACCAATAGTTTGTGTGAGAATAAATAAGAACACAAAAAACCTGTGCAAGGTCTGCAATTACTTCCTAACGAGCATACATATAAATCCTGAAGATGCAGAGAACAGAAGTATCTCTATTCATAAATGTTATTGCTGCTACCACCAACACACAGATACTACAAGGCTGTCATGCCAAATGTACTTCAGTAATTTCAGAGAAGAAAGAATACTGAAGATTAACATCTCTGCATACATGTTTGTATGAAAATTAAGAGCACTGCTTTCTAAATAAATAAGAGATTTTAGTTTAAGTGTAAAAACTGGAAACAGATCATGTAAGAAATGTAAGGGGCACTGCAGTCAGGCTGAAAGTCTTCTTAAATCTTTTGAATTTATTACCTATACTGGGTGCACGTACTTGAGAAAACAGGCATTTCTTGGATAAGTACTTAATGTAGTGGGTGAACTGGCACAAAGGGTTAAAATAAATGGGGTTACATCAGGCTGGCGCTTGTCACTAGTGGGGTTATGCAGGGCTCCATCTCAGGGCTAGTTGTCTTCAACACCTTCATTTAATGACCCAAATGAAGGACTTGAAGGGTTACTAAGTAAGCTTACAGACCATAGCAAATTTGGAGAAGCTTTTCACTCTTTCGAAGGCAGAGAGGCCCTACAGAGAGACCTGGACAAATTAGAAGTCTGGGCAATCACCAGCTGTAAGAAGCTTAACAAAGACAAGTGACAGATTCTCTACCTGGGATGGGGCAGCCCTGGATGTACAGACAGACTGGGGAAGGAGAGGCTGGAGACCAGTGCTACAAAAGGCACCTGGAGGTCCTGGTTGATGGAAAGGTGAATATGAGCCAGCTGTGCCCTGGCAGCCAGGAGGGCCAACCCTGTCCAGGGTGGGCAACAGGCACAGCATCGCCAGCCAGGCAAGGGAGGGGATTGTCCTGCTCTGCTCTGCAGCCTCATCTTGAGTCTTGTGAGCAGTTTTGGGCACTGTAACATAAGATGTAAACCTATTAGAAAGCATCCAAAGGACGTGATTGGGAAGGTGATGGAGGGCCTAGAGAGACAGTCATATGAGGAGCGGTGAGGTCACTTGGTCTCTTCAGTCTGGAGAAGAGGAGACTGAGGGGAGACTTCATTGCAGTTATACTTGCCCATGGGGGGAAGAGTAGGGACAGACACTGACCACTTCTCTCTGGTGATCCAAGGGAATGGCCTGAAGTTGTCAGTGGATGTTTAGGCTGGTATTAGGAAAAGATTCTTCAGCCAGAGAGTGGTTGGGCACTGGAACAGGCTCCCCTGGGAAATGGTCACAGCAAGCCTGTCTGAGTTCAAGAAACATTTGGACAATGAACTCAGCACGTGGTGTGGTTCCTTGGGCTGTCCTGGACTTCAACAGTCCTTGTGGGTCCCTTCCAGTTCAGGATAGTCTGTGATTCTGTGATTCATCACTTCTTAGAAAGAAATAAAAATTGTTTCCAGAATGAGTGGATGTAATCTGATGTTATATTTGTTGATCACATAATAGTGGCTTGCCTATTTTATCCAAGTTGTCTTCCCCACAATGAGAATGGTAAACATTTATTTCATGGTCTTATCAACTCTCTGCTCTTTGATGTTTATCATAGTTCCTTGTTGAACACTGAGACACATAATGGGCATATTCTGCCAGAATAGCAACCTACTGTGGCTTTCTGACCAGAATCCAGATCAAGTATGCAACAGTTGGAAGTGATATAACAGTGCTATTCCTGCCAACATACAATCATGTTTTGATTTATTTATTTTGTCAGTGCAGAGGTGGATATTTTTAAAACACTTTTATTTCACTTTGCCTTTTTCTGAGAAGAAAGTATGTTCTTCAAGAATTTTCCACATTTTTAAAAACACTGATAGTTCTCCACTTGGACCATGTGCTTTTAAGTTATCCAAATACTAAAAATGTAAAAAAATACTAAATCTAAACTTTACATCTGGTTTCAAATGCACACCCATATATTTAAGAAGAACAGATGTGTGTGCAATAAAACAAAGGATGTTTCTGTATCTTCTATTGTTCTAATACTTTCATTTCCTCCATAATAACCTTTTTGTCTTTTTTCCCCAACTCTTGGGTTTACTGGCAATGATCTGTTCATGCCAGGGAAGCTGTGCTGATTTGTACTGGCTAAGAAATTGAACCTCAGTTTTCCAGTAACTGTATTCTGTGGGTCATTTTTTTAAATTTTATTTTTCTTTTTTTTTCTCCCTTTAGTTTATGTTTCTGAATTCATTTCTTCCTTTCTTTGAGTGAACTTTTTAATACTGCAAATGCTGGACATTGTATTTTCATTAGTTGCAGTGATAGTTTTACTCTACATTCCTTCATGAAAAAGAAGAGTGGTGTACTACATAGCAAGAGGCTTCCAAGCAAGCTCTCAGGGCTTGGGTGTGTGTCTCTGCATGTCTTGTGGTCTTACACTGAAGTAATTTCTTCACATGTTTAGACCTTTTCCTTAGTGAAACAAATTTAATAAGCTATAAACTTTTTTGCCATGACTTTACCCCAATAAAATACCAGTGTCACACTCTTGACGTCTTTACTATTATTCCAGCATAAACCTCCAACTATTATTTTAGCAAATTAGATCTTTTCTTTTTAGACACCTTTGGAAAGCAAGAAAACTGTGAGCTTGTGGCGTTTGTCCCATTTAATTGAATATTCATGAAGAAAATTTAGAGTATGAACATTCAGTGCTAATCTAGAGTTTTCATTTGAAGTCTTCAACTTATTTTTATATATGTGTTCCGCATTTTATTAAATATAAAATGAATAGGTATTTCTAAAATAATGTGGGTTAAAATCTATCACTTCAAGTTCCATCCAGTGCCCACTGAAATAAATGTGCATCATGTAATCTACATTCCAATGTTTTCATAAAAATGACTTATGATCTTTCGTACTCTGTGTTAAACCTAAAGCATCAAGTTGACACACTAAAGTCAAGAATCTTGGGCATAAAATTAAGAGTCTTGTTAATTTGGAGTCAATAGAAATAAAAAGTGAAAAGACATACTTTGTAAATGACTGTTTCTGACAAAGATTGCATCATGTTTCTCTATAGGTTTGTTGAAAAATGTTTTAGATCTCAGGAAATAGATTTTAAAATTGGTGAAATGATAAGAAAATAGAATGGCTGACTGGGTTGGAGACTATTTTATTCCTTAAACACTGCCTGTGATTCTATCCCACAGTTAAAGTATCACTTTAGAAGCTGCATAAACATACTGTTTTCTGCACCTCCTGTGACAATAACACACTGGTACACACTGAAGTATGCTGTCTTTTCTGTGAAATGGTTGCCACAAGAGTAGTAACTGTGAATGTTGGTACTAATCCCATTTTTCAGATTATATCTGACACCTCCATATGGGCAACTAAAAATGTGTAGGAGGGTTGGGATGCTAGTGAACATGCTCAGTTGTGATTCTAGTTTTATAGCAAAATGCAAAGGAAAAGTAGAACAACAATAAAAAAAGGAATATTTTATTTTCTTTCTTATATGTCTGTAATAGAAAAGAAAACTATAGCCTCAGATTCCTCATATGTGCCAGCATCCAAACACAATGTAAAGTTTGCATCAAGGCACAGGTTCACTTTTTATAGGCTATGTTATTTATCCAGTGGTGTTCTTTAGGCATTACATTTGCTGTTTCTCTCTGAGAGAAAGTTATCTATTTATGAGGGTTTATACTACCATCTAGTGTAATCTTCTTTCTTTTTAAGAAAATATTGTCTTACATATAAACAAATCCCCAAGCCCACCGTTGCTGTTATTACTGAATATACTTTGCTGAAAATACATTTGTCCATGTGTTAGAAAAAATTATCTTTCCTTGAGGTCAAATATTAGTTAAGTTTGTGATTGTAACTTTTCAGCATCAGAGGCATGTTTTATTAATTACAGAAACAAATTTGGATTAAAGGCAAATGGTTGCCCTCCACAATCTTTAATTCAATTTGCGAAGAAATTGCCTGTCTTTACTGAGATAACCGAGGCTTAACTGGTGTCCCTTCCTTCCTTCAGTATTCTGTATTAAAGAGGGGAAGATTAATGTCTGCCAGGAAAGGATGCAGAGATCAGAAATCAAGATGAAGAAACAAGCCGTGTTTTAAATGCAGAGACCTGTTATTTGACGCTTGAATTAAGCAGCTTTCATGCATACTTTGCTGTTTTAATTTTCAGAAGGCAAAGAAAAGGAGACTAGTTTACCCAAGATACTTCCACACTCCAGTGGGACTATTTAGAGTTTGTAGTTTGCCCGTGAGCATAGGTAATATGCTGTGACTGGAAGAAGAAGCAAGAAAGATTATGTGATGAATATATAACATATGTAAGGAGAGTTCTGGGAATCAGGATTTTTTCTTCCTAATTGATCCACATTCAGATCAGATTACTATAGTCCCACAAGGAATTCAAATTAAATCAATGGGATGTATTCTGAAGCAAGACGTAAATAGAGGGATGGGCTAAGTTTACTTGCTGACCTATTCATTACCTCACCTAAATCTAAGGTAATAGGAAACATAACAGCACCCAGGCCAAAGTCTAGTTAAGCATTTCTTTGGCTTGAAAAAGAAACTGTGGCCATTCCCACACAGTGATAAGATTAATTAGATAATCAGATTAATTCAGATATTCCAGAATCTGGAGTTTATGGAAAAGAAGGAGAAAAGAAA
>WEIT01021593.1:3209-121285 GCA_013389985.1 Dryoscopus gambensis
CCCTGGGCAGCCTCTTCCAATGTTTATACAGTCTCAATTCACCAGTGTTAAACCTTTCTACTACTTATCTTCATTCTCTTTTGAAAACTGCTCTGAACTTGCAAAGGTTTATCCGATGTCCATTGAAGTCAATAGGATATGAGAGTTCTTTTAACAGGAAATTAATTTTTCTAGTGGATTAAACGGCTTTAGGTAAATGCCAAATTAGGTAATTTAAATTATCATTAGCCTAAAATGTTATTCTAACATTGTTAGTTTTACTACAGTTTCCAGGGCAGGGACTGATTTCAATTACACTGGTGTGAATGCAGATAGCTCTTAACTTAGAGCTACTGAACTTATTCTTAACACTTTCTAATGTAATAGATCAGAAACCAGACCCCTTTTCCTTCTTGGCTGGATTTAAAATGCGAGTTTCCTTTGCTGATTTTCCAGCTGGTATTTCGGTCCACTATGGTCCGAACTATTCTTTTGGAAGTGGACTGCACTATATGGTCCACTATTCTTTATTAGAGTCAGCCTTCTTGCAAAACATTTTTTTTTCCTTTCACCATTCTGTGTCTTCTTTCTTTGGAGAAGAAAAAGTGATGCAGTTGAACAGGTAACTTTTTACCTTAACTTAAATCCTCACTTTCTTTAAGAAGTTATTAAAAAAAAACCATCAAGACCAACCAAAGCCTGAGCTTTTTCTCTAACTCCTATTGAAAAGGGACAAGAAAAATGTAATTTCTACAACTATGGAATGACAATACTTTAATGTCTGTCTTCCTAATAAAATTTAGAGGAAGTCTATTTTCCCTAGGTAGCCTTGTAGGTGCATATATAACAGGGTTTATAAACAAGTGTCCCTATCCATATGGTCACCCATCTGGTGGTGACGAATCCCAAGAGAGATACCAATTACTGGAAGCAAAAACATAAAGTTAGGGAAAGCTACTAAGACATTAGTTATACACTTTGCAAGAGATAAATTCTGATATCATGATGATAATTAATGTTTTTCTAAAGTGTCTCTCATTTTGAACGACCCTACAGGTACTTTCCAAGGAGGAATTATTACAGACATGATTTTATGACATTCAAGAGAATTAAAAATAAAATAACTTTCTGAGGAAAAGTGCAGTGTTGGGGGGATGAACACCGACATGAACCTGAAGTTAAAGACTTGTCTCCCTCTGCTTAAATTCAGAGCCTTCCCTTGGACATGTGTGTTTCCAGTGCAAAAGAAAGGAGAAATTAGACCTGTGGGAATAGTGACCTCTTGGGACTTGTGTGCCCTGTGTGAGTGGGTGTGTTATGTTAGAACAACAAATCCCAGAGCCCCTTTTGGGGTATTTCTTATCTAATTACCCTTCTACCTTCCATCAAACCAGCGAAGGAACAGGGGCTTAAGGTCAGTGTGAACAGTCTCTGCAAACACGCACACATCCCATATTCCATCCCATATTCCATCCCATATATTTCATCCCATATTCCTGAGTATGGCAAGGCTTGACTTTGGCAAGTTGTTTGGAGTGTGTCTGTGCTAATTGCCAGTGTGCTTTGGGAGAGCTGCTGGATAGAGCTTGTCAGCTCTTTCTTAAACCTGTCTGCTCCTGTACATGGATTATCTGTGGATCTCAGTATTCCTCAAAAGAAAATAGTCTGCGTAAGGAGCCAGAGCAGAGGTGTTTTAAATTGTTTTAAAGCTGTGTCCAGAGTTATCCCATTTTTATTTTTTTAAATGAAAACACCTAAGTGGCTGCACTCTGAGCATAAATGTTCCTGCCAGCTTTCTGCTCAGCACAGTTGCTGCCCCTGGTCTCATTTTGTGGTATGAGATTCTCTGTGTTCCATACCCATAGTCCAGACACACAGAAAAGAGTTCTGGACTCTGCCTCGGGAAAATCAGATTCTAAATATCATATATTGGCTTCCAGGCATAGGAGTCTCTTATTGGAGCTAGCTTAGGAAGCAAAATGTTCACTTCAGGGAATGAATATCTTTGGTTAGGAAGTATTCACATCCTTTTCAATGGCAATTGCAGAGTACTGCCACTAATCATTCCTGTCAATTTTTAGTACTTAGATACTCTTTGAGTGAGATTTGAGGAGATTAACTAACTAAAAGACTCTCAACTGAATATTTTGGAACACAGAATGATTAATCTCCCAGCAAGATCTGAAAGAATTTCTGATGTTTAGAGTGTTTTGATTGGTAGTCATGGGGAAGATTTTCAAAGGTCAAGACAGAAGAGGAATGCAGAATCTATCCAGGGAAAGATTGGAGTTTGCTATATAAGCAAATTAAATTTACATCAAATCTAAAGGGAGGTTAACTTTATTTAAATTTCCAGTGCTGAAAAACAAATGACTGTAAAGTATACTATGCTACCACCGTGGTGCACTACACATGCAATAAAGATTATGGAGCTCAAGCTATTACTGTAGGTATGCATGGTTATAGCAAAACTTTGGATCAGAATTAAAGTTTCTGTAAGATTTTCTGGGCACAGTTAGCTTGTATCATCCAGATGTCTGCATTAAAAGAAGTTATAGCAAATCACGTTTCTCTGGTGATTAGTGGCTATAAAGGCTGTAACATATCATCCCAAACACACAGTGTTCCAGGGCCTTTGAGTCAAGTGTGATCACTTTATCAGCAAAAAGGTATGTACTCATAGCTGTCAGTGCTGGTAACTCAGTTTGGAATATGGCAGTCACACTGTGCTGTGCTCTGCTGGCACTTTATTGCCAGCAGTAACAATTCAATAACACCTCCATAACCCTATTGCCATTTGCTCATCCCCGAAGTTACACCAAGAAAATCTGCTCTACAGAAAATGTCCTTGTAGGGGTGGAAACTGGCATCACGTGGAGATGCTGGAACATAACTGAAGACAATATGGATAAAAATGGTACACCACCTTTATTGCCAGCAGTGACACAGGAAAAAAAAAAAAAGAAAGAAAGAAAGAAAGAAAGAAATCTGAGCTGTGTGTATTCAGTGAGTTCAGATACCAGCGCTGGCTCTTGGGGAGATGACTTTGGGAGTCAGAAACTCTGGATGTCTAAAAATACAGTGGAGAAAACAAGGCCCTGAAACACATCCTCCAGACCCTTGGTGGGGTCACCAGTGTGGCATTAACTGTGGAAAACCCCAGATCTGGTTATCACAGTGTGGGCACTGGCTTGACTTTGTAGCGATGGAAGCAGTGAAAGAAAAAACCCATAGATTTTAAACTGAGCTTATTTGATATGAACATCACTGGCATACAATACTTATGGAGCTCCACAATCACTTTGAGGTGCAGAAACACAGTGTAAACAGCAATCACAGAGAGCTTACAGGACTAAAATTATCTACAGCAAAATGGGTATAATGAGACACTGAACAAAGAGAAATTTGTTCTCACATTGTTAGGAGGGATGAAGGGGTTGCATTTGTGTCTCTGAATAGCATGTTATTACTTATCAGCCTGAAAGACGCATAGAGATAGCTCAGCTGTTATGATACCCATCTTTCATACTGAACATAGGATGAATTCTCATCTAAATGTGTGTTGTGGTTGCAGTAGTACAGTTTCAATTGAGTTTTTAATTCTGTTTATTTAAGTATGACTATTTTGTATTGGTTTGTAACAGCTATGCATGCAGATTGTGCTGTGCATATTGCACTCCCCCTCAGAATTTACCTGCAGATGTGAGGTGAGAAGTTTGGAGCTTAAATCTTCAGAGAATGAAGGGGTAATTGGTAGATGAATAGAAATGCTTATGAGAAATCCAGATAATAATCCAATAACTCAAGTAGGAGGCAAACTTTGTGGGACAAGAGAAACCTACTGATGCTCTCTGACTGAGATGTTGATTTTTGAGAAATTTGTGTTTAATAGTAAAGAAGCCGTTATTGCAGTCTACTGAGGAAATGGAAAATGAATCATGTCTGGGGATTCAGGGTCTGGGGAGGAGGTGAATAACCTTGAACACCAACTTGTACAGTTTAGCTAGGAACAAGCATTTTTCTGGTCAAAGGGCTTGTTTGTGGACAAAACATCAGTGTGATTTTTTATAACATTGACTTTTTTCTCTGGGAAGCTGGGACAGTGAGGAGGATATTACCTGACGAGTGGTAAGGGCCTCAGATTACTTGAGTTTTGACACCAGCAGCCTAACTGAAGAGGTTCAGTGTGGGCCCTATTTATGACCAGACGTGAGGAACATAGAACACTTAAGCTACAATTTTCTGAAGAGACCAGACAGGTATGTCCAAAATCCAATCTCCAGATCTGAACAACCAACTGTGAGAAGGACAAGCAGTCAGTTAACTCTTAAGTTCTTCACAGCTATAAAGGTCATGATAATTCCTAATACCTGGAAAGGAAGCAAGGAAGTATCCTCTCTGTCATTTGTGTATTAATACCCTTTTCCAAGTTTAGTAACTTACTATCTCTTTCTGTCATATTTCCCCCCAAAAATGTTCTGTTTATTTTTAAGAATCACTGATTTAAGGATCCAAGGCCCCCCTGCTGCTAAGTCCTGCAATGTGTCATTTCCTACCATTTCAGCAGCTTCAGTCCAAAAACTTGGATTAGTGTCACTTGGCAAGTTGGTTTCCCTAACAATGTTATGGAATCTTATGAAAAGCCATTTAAAAATGTATTCAGCACATCCATTAGGCATGCGCTTACTGAATCTCCATAAAACTGTGACTGGATTGGTAAAACAGGATTTCCTTTGACAACTTTTATCCAACACACTGTGTTTATCCATGAACAAAGTGATCTTGCTCTTTGTTAAAGCTTCAGCCATCTTGTGAGTGATGGAAGCCAGACTTACTGGTGTGTCTTTCCCAGGAGGAATGACCTAAAGGGTCTGTTGTTGTTTCTACACTTGCTTTTCTGCAGTTGTATCACTGGAGTGATGTCACAATCTCACTATCTGGAGATAAAAATGTCAAGGGGTCTAGTGTGGAGTGTCATCATCTGTGGAGTGACATCCTCATGTGGAAAACACTGTAGTAGTTTGTTGATACAGACGGATCCTACACTTTCAGCATGAAGAAAGAATGTTCCCATTCTGCTGGAAAAATAAATAAAATAGTGATGGTGTGTGCTCTGAACTTCACAAGTGGTCAGTGGTACAGAGTCCAGAGTAAACCAGGCTGTCTTGGGTTTTATAAGGCTGAAATTGCTTTTCCTGGATGTAAAATCTCTCCACCAGACTGGAGAATTGACTGAGTAGAAGTTTGTTTCACCTTCCCATGGCACCTTGCCTCTCTCGGCTTAGGATTCCTACTTGAAGGAAATTAATATCTTGTTTCATGTACATTTTATTTCAGAGGCATTCTTCTAAGCAGGAAAATTACTGGCTTTTTTGACAAAACTCAACCTATAAGTCTTTAAACTTCTGGGAGATCTGAGTGCCAGGGCTGGGGACCAGTTCAGCACCAGTGAAGCCAAGAGTGGCCCTTTCCCTTGGTAGCCCCTTCCCTTGGGTGACTGTGGGGAGAACCTCCTGGGAGCACCATGGGCAGACCTTGTCTAGGGCTGACTTCTGGCCCAGGGGAGTTGCTGTACCCCACAGCTCTGGTGTTCAGTCACTGCCCCAGCTGTGGCTGTGCTGGATTGCAGCCCTGCATTGCTTGGCTGTGGCTGCTGCCGAGACAGGCTCTGTCCCTGAGCCACAGGCACATGGCCTGGCCTGGCCTGGCCTTGTCTGTCCCCGTCCCCATCTCCATCCCCAGCCCCTCAGAGATGCCTGATGCTCTTACCTGGGGCTGTGGGGCAGGATCTGGCTTGTGAGGCCCTGCCCTGCCCCCTCCATGGGGCAGCCCATGCTGCTCCCTGCTGCCAGCCCTGGAGGAGCCATTTACCCTTAACAGTCAATGGTGAAAAACACACAACATGCAGCTGTTATAAGTAAAATATCAGTGGCATCTGTGAAGAGTTTAGGACAGTTTTCCACAGTCTAGTGCAAGAAAGACATCAGCAAGCTGGAAGGCATTGACCACTGAGTTATTCCATCTGGAGCTTCTGCCCAGTCAGCAAGGCTGTGCCATCTCCATCCTTGGAGAGTTTCAAGACACAATTGGATAAATCCCAAAGCAACCTGGATTGACCCCATAACTGACACTGCTGGAAGCTGGGCTGGAGATATCCCAAGGTCTTACCCATCCAAGTTATTCCAGGTTTCTATAATTTGAACTTATTATTAGTCATAAATTTTAATAATAGGACAACTAAGAAGGGATGTGTGCTAAGCAGAAAACAACAAGTTCAGCACTGTAGACAGTTGCTTTGATTGACTTTATTTCTTGACACTTATTCAGATTCTCTTATACTTTGATGGAATATTGCATTTCTCAATTATGACATGTTTCAGTTGCAACAGCATGTGACAAGAATGGTGTCTAGCCCTTCAAAAATCAAGGGAAAGTTTAAATTTCCTTTTTAATAATTTTAAAATTAACTTTGCTTGCTCAAAACCTTCTGTTCTGGACCTTGTCATAGAATATTCTTTGAAGAGTTTTGCTTTTATATTGTCTGACATAGTGTTTCATTCATCTGAAAAGTGATATTTATTTAACAACCCAAACTCACAGTTTTTATATATGATATATACAGTGAGACAAGTCTTTAGCAGCATAAATCACCGTGACTTTGAAATCCATGAAGGTATATTAATATTTCAGAAATTGATGTGACCATTACATATCATCTCTGCATATCTATGTAAGGCCTATCTCAGTCACATACAAAATCTCATTTAAGGCCTCATTTCACTTAGGTACTTTAATAGTTGCCAAAATTTAAGCATGTCATTCAGCTGATTGCTAAGGGATTCATTGCATATTTAAGCACCCTCCTGAATCATGATAAAGAAAGTAAGTGAGGGGTATAAAGGATGATTTTAAGTAGTGGAATGTGCCTACTGTACTGCTCTGAAATGAATATGCTCCTTTCTCCTCTCAAAAAAAAAAANTAACTTCTCTGCAGGGCTCCTGGTGCAAGATTTGTAAAGTCAGTAAATTCCTTTGCTGTTTGCGTTGCAGTTCAGTACCTTCCCTTTTCAGCCGCTTTCCCTGTAACACAGACCTGTTCTTTGTCACTTGACCTCTGTTTCTCCCTTTACAAACTGCTCTTTTTCAAAAAGCCCTTCTGCTCAGAAGATTGTCAAGTGCTGTAGTTTCTATTTTCAGCCTGCAGTTAAAAGCTTTTTGTTATTTTCACAATTCCTCCCTTCTTGTGACTTTTACACTACACAAAGGCTATCTAATTCCTATCACAGGAATCCCGGTAAAAACACTCATCAAATTAGGCCAGTTGAACATAAGACCAAATCCTATAATGTCTTAGATTTCATCTGGAGCAATATTATTGAGGAAGTGAAAGAGAAAATTATACAAGAGATCCTCAAAAAATAAGCACAGGGAATTTTTTTTTATTTTTATAGTAGTACAATATTGTCCTTCCACGGTTATTGTGGCACAGTCCAATTTTCTAATTAGAAGAGAAACAACGGAAGATTTCAGTGTGATCCAATACCACCGTTGGTACCTAAATGTGGAGCCACTTGGAGTGGACAGAGATATAACTAAATATATGGAAAATACGACTTTGTAAGAGCAGGCACACCTGTACAAACAGATGAACCAAGCCCTGAATGCACTACACTACTTCACAGGGTTATCTTCCTGTTTGAAATGGCTGACAAATTATTTATAGCTTTTGCATCCATTAAAAGGGATTCATTATTTTGGAACTCTGTGTCCAGAAGCTTCACCCGTGCTCAGTGAGTCTTCCTCAATCACCATTTTGGTTTTACTCAATGAAGAGAATGGCAATTGTCCAAAAAACATGCTTTGTTAAAACTTCACACTCCAGATGTTTTGCAGTTCCAGTTATTAGAGGATTATACTAATTTTATAGCTCATCCAACTTATATTTGTTAACATTTTCCCTTTTCAACTATGCACTTCAATAAACAGGAGACAAAGTTGCCAACTGGTAGCCTGTGATTCATCTTCCTTTCAAGCTGTTCTGTAGAGTACACAGGATGCGGAAATCCTCAAAATCTTTTTTCTAACATAGGATTGTTAGGTGTTATGAAAGACGGTGTGAGCCAGTAACTGTGACATGAGTGGGAATTTAGAAGCTCTGGATCCTGTGGTTGGTTGTTCACTAGAATCTGTCAAATATCTTCAAGGATCCGAATTTCTCTCCACCTAAACTCCACCTCAGGAATGCACAATAGTTAACCATGTCTTCTCCTCTTTCATTATGATTTTGGCCTTGCTGCTGTATTTGTCAGTAAATCTGTAGAACAGCTCAAGCAATGAGTTCCAGTCTTCATTGCCTCACTCGTCCTTGATCAAATCACTCACCAAATGATGCCAATGCTGTGTTTTCACTTGTCTCTTCTATAATGAGAAAAATACATGAGGAAAATTAGGACTAATTTATCCCTTGAATTCAGACCACACATTTGAGACTATTTTTTCAGCAGAACTGCTTTTTATATTATTCTGTCACCCCTTGACTACCATTTTTATCTCCTGGCATTTAGGTGATGTCAGCACTTCACCCACAAAGTGGGGAAAAATATTTACTCTGCTGCATCATCTTGCTCCCAGTTACAGCAGATGGGTTTCCATCTCTTTTCCACTCAGGAGTGTGTGAGAGCAGATTGAAATGAGCCTAAAGGCTCAGCTCAGCTCTGCTGAACAAATTGGTCTGCTTGTGGACAATGGTAGCTACTTTTGAATGCATGTAAGAATAAATCAGTATTAAGATTACAAGATTTAGGGGCAGTGAAGTTGTCTTTTTCTTCTGCTGGAACATGTGTCTGAATCAAATTGTTCCATTCATTCAGACAGCTGTAATAAGGCCAGTGAGGAAGCTCAATGTGTATTTAGTTGCAGGATAAAGCGATTGGAAAAGGTACTTTTTTTTTTCTCTCCCTTATTGTTGTTGCAAAAGAGGTTGAAGCAGTTTTTCTGAAATTGTGTCAAAAAAATCTCATGGGGAAAACATCTTGGAATTACAATATTGTAATTTGGATTTTTAAGAAAACTATTTTGAAAAATGGGTTTGAAATTTTCTATTTTATTGTTTTATGAGGGTTTTGTCATTATTTTGATGTTATTTTAAAATAAATGAGAGAAAAAAAAACCCAATCACATTTATGACAGTGGCATTGCTACAACTGGCTACTTTCCTCGGGTGGTGGTGGGGTTGTGATGAATGTTTACAACCTTCAGTGGTCCCAAGACTTACTGAAATATGTTGAACAGAAGAGGTGTTCCCTGTCTCCTGTTACATTGAAACCAACTGATGCTTTGGAAATTGAAGTTTTTGGGATTTGTAATGTAAACCTACTCCAAAATGTAGACATTTCTAAAAGCAAACACTTTGACTTTTGATTCAAGTAAAAAGTAAGAGTAAGAAAGAAAAAAGGAGTAAATGTCGGTCTGTAAATGTGCTCATTAACTAAATCTTGCTGTTGAAGTCTGCTGAATGTGGGACACTTGAGCTCAGTGGGTATTTTGAAAGCCAGTGAAGTGTCTTATGTGGGGTTTCATAATTAGAGGTGGTCCTTCTGGAGGAGATTCATGTCTGCTGGAGAAAGATTATTCCCCTGTTTAGAAGGAATTATAAACTTACCAAAATAAGACATCTGGCCATTCACCTTCTTGGCAAAAGCCTCTGGAAATGACTGATGGCTCACAGTCCAGCACAAACACAAGGGTCTGCCAGTGCTGTAAATTCCTCTGTTGTCTGTACACCCAGATTAAAACCTCAGTGCTGCTCCTGCAGTCCGTGTGCTAGCACAGAAGGCTCAGAGCATTGGCAGGAACGGCAAACAGACTGATACAAACTCAATTTGCTGAACTAAATGAAATGTATGACAATGCTAAGAGAACAGAGTTAAAGAAGGGGGGAAGAGTATAGACTGGTTTCCCAGGGGGGAAAAAATAAGACAAAATTTCAAGGGAGACATCAGGAAAGATTTTTTTTATTATTATTTAAATATAATATGCATATGCACAGAATGCTTTTTGTTTTTAACACATAATCTGGATTTGCTTGGAGGGTGGGCAGGGATAAGTCAGAGAAGGATCTGTGCTAGATGAAAATAGAAAGCTTTCAAAGATTTAACCATGCAGTACAGGCGAGAAAATGCCCTTCAGTTTTTTCCTTTCAATAATACAAGTCTGAGAAACACAAAGTGGCAGAGAATCACTTGGAAGGAAAATGCACAGTAATTACCTTGGCTTTGAGATTCCATGGGGATTTTTTTGCAGGGCCAAGTTCTCCAGTTTCACTCTTGTGAAAATTATCCCTAAATATTAGAGATCCCAGTGTGTCAGCTACTATTGTCTGTGATTCCTTAATTATGCTACACTTAAGCAGATAGAAAAAATATCCCTGATACTGCCTTGGCTTGGACTTCTCCTGAAGAAATTCCTGAAGGAGAGAAATTCAAAGGGATCATATTATTTTTCCACTGATCATTGTGACAGCTTCAGCAACATTTTTTTTTCCTTTCAGAGAGTGGGTCTGCCCTGTAGAGTGGAAGAAGAGGTCCATTCTCCTGCCCTATTTCCGTTAGCACCTCTGCAGGAGAAGAGATATTCAGTGTCAGGTTTTTGTCTGGACTCCAGGGCTTCTCACTTCTCCCACCTGCTCTCTGGCAGTCCTGCCGCCAGAATTATGCTCCCTCCAGCAGGGCTTTACAGACAGAGGAAGTCACCATAGCAAAGCAATAGAAAATCTGGCTGCTCTAATAATACCTCCCATTTTCCCCTGGGCTGAGAGCTGATGGCTCCTTTAGAGAACTTGTCCCCTCTCTCCTCCCTGCTCAGATTTCCTTTTTCATCCCATCAGCCTTGCCTTGAACTGAGAGCAGATTTAGCCATAGACCTGAAGCATGAAAGAGCGTCAATAGAAAACTAGAAACCTGTCCTTCCACCTGATTGTGAAAGGTGGGAGCAATTCCAGGCTGTTATCTCTGGAGTCTGGCCAATTTCCAACCTGGATGTATGAAATGTGTTTATGAAATCATTCACATGTAGTTTGTTTGGAAGAGTACTCTGACATGTAGCTCTTCTAGCAGTTCCACAAAGTGGTGAAGTCGAAAAGGATGAAATCTATATTTAATGAATTAAAATTTTACCCAGTGTAAGCAATTCTGTGTCTAATGCAACCAGCTCTTGCCAAGTTTTCAATAAAAGAGTCGCTTTCACCTGACATTTATGTTTTGAATAAAGCTGTACTTGAGCCCTATGTGTTTTCGTGCCGAGACTGTCAGCAAACTGAAAACACTCAGGAAAGTTTGGCCTTCCCAGTGGGGTGGCAACACAGAATTTATTTACAGGAGTAAAGCAGGGCAAAAAGAAATTGTACGTGTACTCCTTTAAATTATGGGAATTACTGTGATGGGACATCTGGTACTTTACAGTGCAGATTGCAAAGTCACTGTGCTGTATCGTGTTAATCCCCACAAGTAAAGGCTCCCTTACAGCTTCCGTTCCTGTATTAGTTATTCTCCTGCTTGCTGCCCTTGTATATGGGAAGAACAAATTCAAGGACAAAATGCTAAGAAGCAATTTGATTTTGTAGACACTTTGTCAAGCTCTATCCCCAGAACCTCTGTGGATGTGGGAGAGGAGTGAGGCTGTGCTGTATGGCTAAATCACATACTTTAACATCTCAGCTTCAGTTCAACATGACATGACTTCAGGCAGACCCAGAATTTCATATGGGAGCAGTTAAATAACTGAGAACATCTAAAGCAAAGCAGAACAAAATCAGGCAGTGAGGGGTAAATGCCTACAGGCAGGCCAAATCTACAGAAGAAAGAAAATTGCAAAGCTGCATATTCTGCATAACAAAAGAACCGTACTTGTGATGAGTGCTGGCTAAACTTATACCAGTTTTGGGTAGGAGATAACAATTATTGCTATTGTAATCCTGGATAATTCCTCAGTATAATTATCAGTCTCACTAAAGTTTATTATGTGTGTGGTGGCTGGGGATTTGAGAAGTCTGGAGAGTTGTGAGCCTCTGGATCAGGATAGGATTTTGCATTTTTGGGTTTGTTTTAATCTGTTGTTTCAAAAAGCAGATTATTTCCTATTTTAATTTAAAAGAGGACTCTTCAGAACAGATAAGTAATCTTACTGTGGGCTGATAGTCCATATCCGTGTTTGAAAAAAATTGTTTCAGTTTTATTGCAGAAGAGAGACATTTGTAATACTGATTACTGTGTTTACATCCCAACATTGTTTCTGCTAAACATGCATTTGCTGTATAAGAGAACAACCATCTGTGAATTTCTGAATTTCATTAAACAGATGATAAGTGTTTAGTGATAATGATTTCATTAAACAAATGCTGGCATTTTGTTTTCCACAGGATTAATATATTTCATACACAAGAATTATCATAAACTACTATGGACTTAAACAATTTGCAAACTGGAAATAGTCCCAGAATTACATAATTCATTGAATCAGTCCAGATTAATTAAGAAAAACAGGTTACACATCTCAATTTATTATTAAAATGTCCCCTGAAACTCAACAAGAGACAAACGTAGGGGTTTTTGGTAACTTTTGCAATTTGTTTTGGAAATAGCTAATGCTGCTTTTAACATCACTTTGTGTGACTATGAATTTTTTCGTAAACACAACTCTTGTCCCACAAGTATTTAAATGAAAGATTTCTTTGTGTCTTTCAGTAAAAGTTTTCATCAGAAAGGCTTTTAAGCAGCCCAAAACCCATTTTGATGCAGTTGTAAAATGAGCAGATGTTCTGCCTTTACTTTTTGTAGCTGCTCAGCTGACAGTGAGGGTCTAACTGAGACATCAAATCAGGGATGCTCACTAAGGGAGCAAACTGAAAGGTGGGCACCAACAGCTGCAAGTGCTGTATAGGAGTCCCAGTGGAGAGCAAATGATGGCAAACAGCATCTCCCAGTACAGGGAAAAGGGAATCTTGGAGGCTGGAATAGCTTTCTACTGGTGTCTGTTGCCCACATTTACAGAATTCATTTCTCTTCTCTGCTATGATGTAGCTGCTGACAGCAGCAATGGAAGTTTGAGTTGACCTTTGTTCCATTCCTGCACTTCCAACTCTGCTCTCATTTGCAAAAGTCTAAGCGGGAAATACCTACATGTGCTCCTACTCCTCCTTGCATTTCCACCCTGACAGCACTTCAAGGATGGAGGATGTGATGAGCACAACAACTGAAAAAAAGTTTGCATTCGCATCTTCCCAGGATTTCCATCTGATTTCATCTTTATTCCCAGTTTATAGCACAAATTGTTGTTAATTAGTGCAGCGGGTTCAGTTCATAACCAGGCAGAAACATCAATTAATTGTAGTGGGTTTAGTTCACACTTATTTTTCTCTGTGAGTTAAGGATTAGGAGAAAACAAAGCAGGCCCAAACCTTTAAAAAATATAAAGAAAGCTTTATTAACAGAACTAAAAGCAAAAATTAGTAAGAATCAGAATAAACCTTCAGAACAGTTCTCCTTCCCCCACCTCTCCTTTCTTCTCCCACTGACAACGTAAAGAGACATAACTTGGGATTTTTCCAGTCAGTTTACCACCTCTATACTAGTCTTTCATCAGTTCACTTAGGGAGAGGAGTCTCTCTTGCTCATGCTGTGGAGATTTTCTCCACAAGAAACAGTTCTCTCGTGGCTTCAATGTCACAGCAAAACAGTCACCTGGAAATGGTTCTCTGCTCGATGTGAAAATCCCTTTCCTCGACCTACAGCTTTCCCCACAACTGTTTTCGAGGGTTCAATCTTAGCTAATGGGGTACCATTTTAAGGATGAGCTGTTCAGAAGCAAAGGTTCTCTTCATCTATCTCTAGGATCATCTTCATCTCCAGTAACAGAGGCCTTCTTCTTCCCTGTGAGTAAGGGTCATCATCACTATCTCTCTCTGTTCAAACTTCTCATTAAATAACAGCTACTTCAACATATATTTATTTTAGCACAGGCACCTTTGCTCATGGTTGCAGTTTGAACACTCCACTCCCCCATGCTTTTCATGAATTACAAGGAGTACTCTGATGTATCATAGTTCATCACCACAGCTGTACAAAAGAATTTCATCTTCTAGGTTTGAAGCATCTCCTCTGTCTCCTTTCTGGATTTCAGCTCTTCCTTCTCCACTGACTGTGGTGTCTCTGGTGTTTTCTTCGCGTGCCTTCACCTTTCCCTTTCCNAACAGCTACTTCAACATATATTTATTTTAGCACAGGCACCTTTGCTCATGGTTGCAGTTTGAACACTCCACTCCCCCATGCTTTTCATGAATTACAAGGAGTACTCTGATGTATCATAGTTCATCACCACAGCTGTACAAAAGAATTTCATCTTCTAGGTTTGAAGCATCTCCTCTGTCTCCTTTCTGGATTTCAGCTCTTCCTTCTCCACTGACTGTGGTGTCTCTGGTGTTTTCTTCGCGTGCCTTCACCTTTCCCTTTCCTTTAACTAGGGAGAGGATTGATGTCTGCAGGTTCCATCTGTTCTGGGGAATCTTACAGCGCTCATAGAGTTAATCTTATCTGGGCCTTGCAGCTGGAATTTGACTCCCACTGTTGGTCGCACAATCTCTGCCGGGCAGCGGCTGGAGCTCTTTTCGGTGTAGATTTTCATTTTTCGGCGGCTGAACTGGGTGGTGGGGGGCGGCCTGGCCGAGCCGTGCCTCGGGACAGCCTGCACGGAGCAGGGCCAGGCGGGCAGGGCCCAGGCACGGGCATCCCAGTTACCTGTCCAAGGGCCGGAAGTACGAGACAGCTTTCCCGGGGTGTGTTCATACTTAAATGTGGTTCACAGATGCGTGTTCAGCTTCTTAAGTGGCTTAACAGAGTTGTCAATATTCAAATTAGCCAGCTGATTGGGTTTGATGGGTCTAGAGGAAGCTGTCTGCAGCCTCTTGCAAAAAAAATCACTTCCTGGTAGATTTCTCCTTAACTAAAAACCAAGCTATGCTAAACCATGACAATCAGTAGCACATGACCCTGTCTTCAGTCCAAGTGACTGTCAGTTGTTTCTAGTGTGGCAGGATTCAAACAAACCACAGCTCCTCTGGATCCATGCAGTCCTGATCTGTGCTTGTCACAACTTCAGTTCAATGGAGAATTTCAATAGATATTTTATGTTGTGTTCAGTAATAAAAATGTTAAAGGTAAGTCTGGAGGAACTCTGGAGAACTTCCCTAATAGCTTCTCTTCATTGTGACACCTCCCTGCTGAGTGCAGTTGGCTATCAGACCCCTTAGCTAAATCCCTCCCCTCTTTACAGATGTTATGCTGATTCTCCGTTTTTCCCCCTCACCACTGTCTTCCCATGTGACACCATGTCTAATGCCCTAGCTAAATTCAGACAGATTTCATCTACAGCATTTGCTTTGTCTGCGTAATCAGTTCTGCTATCAAAGGGAGATATATGATTATTTGAGCATTATCTAATCTTGGTAAACTATTTAGCATTTTATCTCATTTTCTGTTTACCTCATGTAACTAACATTCCTCATTTTTAAATTTTTTTTTAAACCTATTGAGTGTTGAAGCCAAAGCTTTGTGACTGTATCCTGTTCCAATCATTTCCTCTCTCCCTTGCTTGAAGACAAACTGTTCTCAAGTACACTGACATAAACCCTTTGTCATTTAGCACATCTTCACCTGACAGAAATCCTGGAGTTTGAGAAGAGGGCAGCCCAGCCTGCCCACTTGACTCCTTTTCTCAGACATGGAGTTTTCTTTTTCCACTACTCCTCATCACCCCTTTGCATGGTGCCATCTTCCCAACAGAAAATGAAGCCATTCTGTTCCCAAGGGCCACAAGCAGATCAGGGAAATACTTTATCTAGTGCTCACCAGGAGTGAAAGTTCTTTACAGCTCTCCCTGCAGCTGTAGAGGAATGCTGTGCTATTTTTCTTTATGTAAACAGGCCATTCTTTACATCCAGCTAAAGTAATCTCAAACAGCATTTTGACTGCAAAAACACAGAGGACTTCCCAAACTTAGATGAAAGTAGTTCGTGGAGGTTTATATAATTCTTGTTTGAGTTCATTATACATGCATGGAATCATGAATCTTGCAAGAACTTTTCTAACTATGTATTTTGGTGCCTAAGGAATACTGTTCTGCAGAGATAAAAGCACAAATCCAGCAGACCCTTGTACCAGAAGTTCTTATCTAATTTTCAACATTTATAGAAGGATAATTACCTTCCTCCTCTCACCCACCACTGTTTTAACAAGGAGTTGGATAAACTTCTTTTTCTTGCAGGGGATGTAGCAAAAGCTTGGGATGCAGTTAACCCTGTCTGGCAATCCCAGTTTCCTCATTGGCTCAAGATAGGAGTCTTATCAGGTCATTTGCCTCAGCATTTTCAAGGGTCTTTGACAGGCCAGTTGCTTTCACTGATTTCTGAGTGTCTAAGGTGAGAAACCAAGGCTTCAGTTTCAATTCTCCAAAGATGTGTTACTGTCAGGTCAAAGAGTCAAGAGGATGCCAGGTCCTGGCTACCAGCTTGTGGCCACTGTGGGATGCGCTGTCCAGAAACTCTGGGTGTACAATGCACTAAATAACAGTAATAATAGAAGTGGTGTATACACTGTGGGCTGGAGCATTGCAATTTACTACACTTTCATGGGTCAGATGAATGAAGGAAAGATGGGAAATGATTACTCTGCAGGAGCCTGAATCAATCTCTCCCAATTCTCCATAAGATCTGGAAACATTCAGCTCTTGCAAATAATCTTTAACCAGATAGGTCATGCTATTAAAGTCAATGTCTCCTTTTGTGAGTAAAGACTACTCAGCAGGCAAAAAACTTGCTGGCCTGATTTCTAAGTCTTAAAATGCTCAGAAGAAAACACAAAATGTTTTTAATGATTTCTTGTTGCTGCAATTCTCATTTTACTACAGAGTAAAATTTTATTGTTAGTTGTCATTTATTAGGGAAAAAAAGAGAGAAATATGAGCAGGACACAGATGGCATTGTGCTTTTTGCATAATTGCAAAATACTTACGTTACAGACAATTCTCATTATGCACTAATCAAACTTGTGTAATCCTGTCACTGTACTGTCAGTACGATTATTGCATCTGTTTAACAAAAAAAGTTGAATAACAATAATAAAGAAGAGTAGATAAATTAATGGTTTTCTCAACAGAGACACAAAGTGACAAAGGTCCTGCCACACATGATGTTCTCAGCGCAGAGGAAGATAGGATGAATTGTAGCATCAGTGTGAAATACTCTGGAGAAAAGCAAGAGGTATGACAACAATCCGACAAGATCACAGGAGCAGTTAAGCCAGCTAGAAAAGATTTGTACCATGTCCCCTGTGAACATGTGAAAGCAGCACTCAGAACCTGCTGTGTTTCCTTTCTTTGCCAGGCAGAGAACAGTAACACCTGAGAGCATCTTTGTTATATGTGGCTTGGTTGTGTAGAATTTCTGGGACATGAAGAAAGAATCAAAATATAACAGGAACGGTAAGAGAAAGGCAGTGTGTTCTTGCAGCATCCCAGAAAAAGACATCACAAATTTAGCAGCACGGGCTGTGCAAGAAGGAAAGGAGACTCGCAATTCAAACCTTGTGATGGCTGAACAAACAGGCAGTGAAACTGCAAAGTGCTGCTCAAGGGCTGGTGGGTGTCAGCATAGAGACAGCATCGATGGCCACAGAAGTGATAGTTATGATCACCACACAAAACCACTACAGTCACCCTCAAATCAAGAAAAACTGTGATGGCTACAGCCTGTAAAAGCCTGTGTGAGGATCTTACCTTGAATCTTATTGACAGACTGACTGCAGACTATGATGACCTTTGCCGAACTCTGACATCTGGTAGGAGTGGCTGCCCATGAGGAGGAGTGCAGACTGTCCCCTTACTTACACCCTGGGGCTTTGCCACAGCAGGCCACAACAGTCTCCGGCTTCAAACTTCCAGTGTTCAGCCAATCTGCTGCAAAACCCTGAGTGGAGCACCTTGAGAAGGGAGATCCTCTGTGCCCCTGAGACTTCATGTCCCCTGGTAGCTGAGGAAGAGTGGATCCTTGGAGCTCTCTGTGGTGCCACAGGAGCAGTGGCAGACACCACTGATGCCCTGACACAACTGCAGACTCAAAGCAGAAGCCTCTCCTTGGTTTTAGCCAGCCACTGCCTATGAGTCCCTTCAGGGAAGCAATTTTTGCTGGAATTAGGGTTAATCTCATCACTCCTTTGCATACTGCTGGCTTTCACACCCAGTCCACCTAAACCATGCCAGCCCTATAAACCACAGGGGCCTTGGTGGCCTTGGAACATCTCCCTACCTTTTCAAGCATTCAGGAACATGTTCAGCTCTTGTATAATTCCCAAGGCTTCCAGTTCTGCCTGTTGATATTCAGATGCTGCTCGGGTCCTTAGCTACAGAGGGAGACCTAAAGTAGGATTTTCAAAGGCTTTTTCTTCTGAGCACAGCTGACATCTTACGGGAAAAACACCTGGAGCCCAGCCAGTGTCTCCTTTCTAGTGTGGTCATGGCACTGATTTATGATGCAGGTGATGTGGATTCAGTCTTTTATTCTACAGAGGATTTGAACCCACACTCCAGGCAAGGAGTCTACCACCAGGCTACTCAGTGCTTTGATGCTAATTTCTTATCTTTTGTTTTGGTGCCATTCCAAACTTTTAGGAACAAGTATTTTTAGAGTGCAATTAAGGCAACTACTCCTTTGTGTGTAGATATGGGATTCTTTTTTTTTTTTTTTTGGGCCACAAAAGTTTTGGCTTTTTTGGTAAGTCAAAAAGGATGCAGAAAAATGCATGGATATTATCTGGAGAGCTTTGGTAACTTCCTGTTGAGGAATCCAATAAGATCTTTCACTGACTTTTGGGAGAGTTTGAAAAGGCCTATGCTTCATGCAACAGCATGGACATCTGTGCTGAAGATAGAAATTTTTTTATAAAATCTGAGTTGCTACTTGTTATAGATAGCTCCGAAAATCTCCAGTGTGAGTTTTTTCAATGATGCATGAACTTGAAATTTGTGTACAGGGGAAGACTTTGGCAAAACACAGACACTGAAAAAAAGAATTCTAACCAAAGAAAAAGGCTATGCATTCTACATAAAGCACTTATAAACAAAGTCACAAAAGAATACCATGGCAACAAAGAAAGAAAGGAAATGAACTCTTCATTATAAAGGACAAATCGTATGATATCTTTGTTACAAGTTTTATAATCTCTATTTTCTCTTACAGTATCATAATACACAATCTTGGTTAAAGCACTGTCGAACTGTTATTTTCCTCCATATAAAACCCATTGACTTTCAGGGAAATTTCACTGAGGAAATGTCTTCTATATGTAAGCAAAAAAAAATTGCTCTTTTAAACAGGGTATTTGGCATATAAACAAGCAAATAAAAAGCATTTAATCCACAACCAACCATAAAATGAACACTTAGAGCTAGGCGCAAAAGTCTCAAAGCAGAGAAAAATCACCAGAGGTCAATAGCAGGCAAAAAATTTTGAACAATTGCTGTAAAATATTAGCACTTTCCTATAAATTTGCAGCTTCTACTTTCTCGCCCCTGTACTGGTTTTGGCTGGGTTGAAGTTAATTTTTTTCACAGTAGCTGGTATGGGGCTCTGCTTTGGATTTGTTTTGATAATACAGAGATGTTTTTGTTATCGCTGCGCAGGGCCTACACAGAGCCAAGGCCTTTTCTGTTTCTCATACGGCCACACTGGGGAGGAAGTTGGAGGAGCAGGGGAGACTGGGAGGAGACACAGCCAGGACAGATGACCCAAACTGTCCAAAGGGATATTCCAGACCAGGTGACATCATGCTCAGTGTATAAAGTGGGGGGGACAAGGAGGAAGGGGGCACATTTGCAGTGATGTTGTTTGCTTTCCCAAGTCACCATTACATGTGATGGAGCCCTGCTCTCCTGGAGATGGCAGAACACCTGCCTGCCCATGGGAAGCAGGGAATTAATTCCTTGCTTTGTTTTGCTTGTGTGCATGGCTTTGCTTTCCCTATTAAACTGTCTTTATCTCAACCCGTGAGTTTTCCAGCTCTTACCCCTTCTGATTCTCTCCCCAATCCTGCTAGTGGGGCAGTGAGTGAGTGGCTGTGTGGGGCTTGGCTGCTGGTTGGAGTTAAACCACGACATCCCTCTTGTGTTAGAGCCATGTGCTGGTCCTGGTGTAAAGGGCATCTCTATTGCCTTTGCACTCAGAGCAACCTGTGATGTTAAACATCTTCAAGCTCTTTCACATATGTAAAAATGACTATTGCGAAAATCATATTTATATTTGTATTTGTCTTTATATTTATATTTATAGTCTTTAAAATTCCTAGAAGTTCAGTCTGTCCACACATATTTAGGTCTATTGAGTTTCCAATACCAGGTTACAAAATACAATCTGTGTTGGACTCCAGTTAATAAGGATTTTATATTCTCTAGGACATCCTGCCTGACCTCTGTCTGACAATCCAAAAGACCTGGATCTCCCAAGAGCAGTTTCCAGTACCTGGTACCCAAGTGAGATGTCTGGGATGGTCTGACACATCTCAAAGAAATTCTATCTTTGTTTCAGCAACAGAATCCCATTCCTATGGAGGAATCCACCTCCCTAAGTTCAGCGATGTCAGCGATGTCAACATCCATGTTGAAGCTTGTTGCCTGTTCAGTGGAGATCCAGTTGATAGTCAGTGACATTTAGAGCATGATTCACCAGACCAAATGTCAACATCAGTTTTAAAAATCAGTGGACCATGGTCTAAACTCCTTTGATTAGTATGGGAGCCCATGGTGAGTTGTACATATGGACATATCTGGGTAAAGTATGTGAATCCCACCCAGTCTCAAATGAGACATTGTATTTCCATATAGGTTTAAGGCACTTAGTCCTTTTTTTTTCCTTTTTCATTTTCTTTTTCTTTTTTTTTCATAGTCATAACTAATCTATAAAAGGGATGTGTTTAGCAAAGCTGTTAAACTCAGGACAGATCTCACAGATGAAGATCCCCCCAACACACTTTTTGGTGCTGGAAGACATGGATGAAGATAGTTACCCACTTTAGGATCACAAATGAGCCACCTTTGTGCCTGTGGAGTGCAGGTCTCTGTTCTTTGTGAACGGAATGTGTGTGTGGCAGGGAAGGGGCAAGGAGGGAGAGGACACAATTAATATGTTCTGATATAGTATAGATATAAGAACACTGATATAGAACTGTTCTTTGAACTTCATACTTGCTGTTGACTACCCAATTTAAAGAGAATTATAATGATAAAATGACCAGTCCATTTTCACATGCTCTGATTATTACCTTTACAACTTAGAAGAGAGACATTGATAGGAAGTTTCATGTTATAGTTAAGAAACATAATTTTCTCTTTATTGTTTCTCTCTAGCTTTCTCACTTTTGTTTTTGCAATTATTTTGATTAAATTTACCCCATGATCTTATTTTTTCCTTGAAAACCTAATAGCAGGTTAAAAAATAATCACAGATGATAGGGCAAAGAATTGTTGTAGGGTTTACTGGTTCCTTTTTTTTTCCTTAAAAGTTATAGCTGTAGGACTTTAAATGCTACATAAAACACCAAAATTACTCTGAAATGGTGCAAGAAAATGCTGCCCTAAATTAGAAATTTACATCTATTCTCGCCTCTATATGCTGATCCATTTTTAAAGCACTTGCAAGATTTGTTGTTATTTTGAGGCTACAAAATAGACTCCAGTTCTCTTGTGGAAGGAGATATCGTATTCCTACTGTTTGATAAAAGCAGAAGAAAAGGAGTTTAGTTCTGTCATGAAAAGAAACCTGTCATGAAAATGATCTCTTCTTGGTGAAACTGCAAGGTCTCTTCATTTACGTACATTGATCGAAGTGGCCACTTCCGCCCTCTTTTAGTCTTACTGAAATATTTTCTTTTGTCTGATCCTCCTGTTGTGAGTTAGTTCTATTAAATCCTGATTTGTCTGTTTAATGTGAATATCAGCTCTTCTTAGGGCTTGCATCAATAGGGATGTGTCCATAAAGCCAGTTTTGTTTTGTTTTTTTAAAAATGTAATTTAATTTGTAGTGCATTTATGATGGTCTTTCCCACTGGTTATGCTGCAAGAGAGCTGAGACCCTCCAGTGAGGATCATTTCTCAGTGCAAGGTGCAGTACATTTTCCTCATTAGCTATGTCTTATTTATGAAAAATGCAACAAGTGGGTGTCCCAGACATTAGAAAGGCCCAGGTAAAAAATCACAATGGAGCCGGAAGAAGGCTATATGTTCAGACTGAACATTTCTACAGATTGGACTTTGGTAAATTAACGTCAGATGCATACAATGAGGCACCTACAAATAGCTGAAGATCTTTCTGTTCTGGCCAGTCCTGGTAATTTGTTACAGGAAGCACAGGTGGGGGGTGTTCTTGAAGAGACTTTAAAGAGGAACTTAAAAGAGGGATGGACTTTAGAGATTGTTCCTGAGTTGTAGGTTAGACTTAAAGAATCTTGTTGAAAAGCATATAAAGGATGCTATAAAAGAGTTGTGTGAACAGGAGAGACCTGGGAAGAGGGAGGTCATGAAAATGTACAAGGGCAAGTGCAACTATTTTTGTACAGCTAAAGATGCAGAGGTAACCTCCATCTGATGTCAGTGACTCACAGAGGAATCATGAAGGAACTCAAGAAAATAGGTGTAGTGCCTATAAAAAGCTAATAGCATATCAGAGAGCAGATTTAAGAGCAGGGCAGCAATCAGGAGGCCAGGAGTGAAATCTAGACTAACATTCTCTCTGCACTGCACGTGGAAAGCATAGCTTGGGTAGAGGCCAAAGCAACCCTTTTTGTGGCAGCTACATTTAGCTGTTACCAAGGGGAGAAGCGCCACGGCCAAAGGTTGGTGGAAGAGACATGCCAAGGGTTGAGAAGAGTGTTTGCAGGCTCTAGTCAAAAGTGGTTGAGTAAAATAATGGACAGTGCAGAGGCTGAGCTTCTGAGGACTTGATAGAAGTGAGAAGCTAGAAAAGCAAAATTGCAGAATCTAAGAAATGAAAAGAGCAAAAGCATGAGCGGAAAAGAGGAAGGAGGAAACTGGAGTTACAGGATACCTATTTACAGAGAGCAGAAAAATCTGATTTTAAGGAATAATGTGTCTGACTGTGTGAAGTGTCTGAGGGGTCATGGCAGATGAGAAGCAAATAGACACCAGGGGTTTATAATGTCTAAGAGCTCTGAAGTCCTTGAACAGCAGAGCAGAAAGAAGGAGCCTTGGACAACCATAAATGGTCCAGTATCCAGAAAGAGCTCAACACCTCCTGTAAACACAAATAGATCTGCCTACCACAAATTTTATTTATCCTGTGGAGTCTTAAAGTACAAGAACGGTATTTTAAAAATATTTCATGACTGAGAAAAGCATCACTGTGGGTTCTTGCCTGAGAATAGAGCCAGACTCCCTGACATTTACAGGAGATATCTGAAGGTCATTTACAGCACTCAGAGACCGGGCACTTTCAGTCTCTCTCTGCCTTTTGACTTCAGCTCCTGTTTCAGCGACATCCTCTGTTGGTTTGGGTAATGGTAAGTGGCAGACTGGCCAGGAGCTGCTGCCTCCCCCCGCGCAGGGGACTCCGTGTGCTCGGTCTAATTGCGTGTTGGGGGCTGCTGCGCTGTCCCTCGGAGTGAGCACGGATCAGAAGTCAATTGTCCATTCTAATCAGATTTAGCCAAAATATATTCTACGTGAAGTTTCAAGTGACTAGAATTAGCTTACACACAGTAAACATTTCAAGTCTAATCCAATCATTTTAAGTGAAAACTAGTGAGCTCTAACTGTAGGGAAGAAAAAGCCATGCGATAATCGATAAACCAGGAATGATCTGAGAGAGGGGACCAGTGTGTCTGATTAATCCTCCTACCTGCTGGCCAGATTTATGACATGAAGCACATTAATCACATACTTTCAGAAAAAACTGGGCTTTATACTATACAAACATTACCCACAGCCTTTACTGTGGTAATTTAATTTGTGAAGATTCCCTCTGAGACAGCAATCTGATATGCTATGGCTGAAACATATACAAATATTCATAATTCTTTTCAAACAGCTATTGTATTGATGTCTTCCTGGGCACTTTTCTTGAAGTGGCTCTCTCTTGTGACTTGGCTGTACATTCTGTTTCTCAATGCTTACACCTGACTGAGAAGATGTAACATAGAGTCTACACTGGAATTTAATTTCTCAACACGAATCTTGTTCTCATCACAATAATAAAAACAAGCTTTGTCTCCAGATTGATTTTTTTTCCTTTCATTTGTTACCAGAATGTCTGCCTGTATGCAGTTTTTAGAAGCACCTTTACAGAGGGATTGATTTTTTTTTACATGAAGCCTCAGTTTTCATGGTATCAACCTGCTCTCTCCCCTCATTATGCTGATTCTTTCAAGGGAGGGGAAAAGCAGGAATGGAATGTCCTTTTCCAGTAAGATATTTTTTTAAATCCTTAAGCATGTACACTCTATTAAAAGTCTTTTATGTTTTTTGTTGTTAACACAGATTTTAGTTTTATATGGATCAAGCTCAATTTTTCACCTCCTAAAAAAAGGCTGGAGCTGTCCTCTGCTACAGGGTGCTTGCTAACAATTTAAGTCAAATTTACATAGATAGTATACATTTTGCAAAGGAAGTCTTTCAACAAGCCTAAATACAACTTTCCTATAAACCCAAATACAATTCTTAATAGGAATTAAGAAGCAAAGAAAGCTGAGAAAAAGCCAAACCAAACCAAACAAGACAAAACAAACAAACAATCAAAAGACAAAAAGGGGGAAAATCAAAACAAACAAACAAAAATCCCCCCAAAAACCTGCTAGAAACAGCATGGGTCTTTGTGTTCTAGTTTAGATCTGCAGAAGGTGTATTTTTCTTAACTAAATAATGTAAGTTAATGAATCAGAGAGAAGGAAGAGACAAGGAAACGGAATAATTTTTTATTATATCCATAAACATGTCCAGTTCTCTGAATTTTCCCTCCCGAGTCATTTTGGCTTGCAGTTATTACACATTTGTCTGTGTTATCCAGCCAGGAGGGAAGTCAACAAACCCTTTCCTACTGAATGCATTGTGACAATCAAAAAAACCCTAACTGATAAACCACGAAAACAGCAGGGATGCATCTCAGGCATTGGAGAAGTCCTAGCAGACAGCATCCACTTGGGTATTTGTGTTTTTCTGCTCAGACATCCACATTACAAATAAAGTGATGTATTGCCCTGATGTGGTGTTGGTACTGTGGCTGTGCCAGTGCAGTGGCTTTCTTACTGAGAGCGTGCAAAATTTGGGATAAAGTTCCATTCTCAAAGTGGTTCCTTCCTGTTTGCTCTGATTGGTGTCTTCTGCTTTTTTAAAACTGCTTTAGATTTGTCAGTTGTTGCAGTGGGGTTCCTCCGCAACCTTCTGGAGACAGTTATATCCGTGGGGAAAGAATAAAAGATGATCTTTGCCAATGTTTTTCCATATAGCAGCACGTGAGAGAAACCAGCATGACCCAAGGCATGCCTCCCCCTCCCCCCAGGGCCACACGGCAGAAGGAGGAACCCCCACAATCAATATATTTTTAAAATTATTATTATTTATTGCTTCAGTTTAGATCTAATTCTGATAAAAGTTCAAACTTGTACTAAGTGAGGAATAAACTGTGGTCAGAACATTCTCTGCCAAAAATGAATATTTCCCAACAACAACAACAAGTGTTATGCTTCTTCTACAGGGAAGGAGCTGAGACATAGGCAGATTAACACTTCTACCTAAGATTGGAAAAAACTCCTCTATGACAGGCAAAACTGAACAAAAGAGAGGAACTACTCCATTTTTCCTTTCTGTATTGCCTCGAACAAGCTCATCCATGCTTTAGCCTCCTTACACTGCATTGCCGTACATTTTTGTCATGTCTGTGGTCTTGCCTGTTCACATTCTCTTGTACAAATTCAAAATACTGCTGTAAAAATTAATTTCCTGTTGTGGCCCTTCTGACCATGCCATCTTGCTCCCCATTTGAGTTTCCCCCTCTCCATGGCATCAAGCACACCTTCTGTCTTCATTTCAAACTCCTTCACAGCTCAGATTTTGCCCATGCTTTATTAAGATGACAGGTTCCTCTTACCCAGCCCAGACCTGAGCTGTCCAAGCCCACTGTTTATTTAGGAGTGTCTCCCTCTAAAAAGTCCCAAAGCCATTTAATTTCCCTCCTTCAAATCCCACCTTAAATTCCTCTGGTGTACATGACGAGCTCGGTGCTGCTGGGCTGCAGTTGTGCTGACACCAGGACCAGCTGCAGGGCCCGGTATCGATGCTCTGGCTCCTTCTGCTCTCCCATCTGTCTGCATCCCTTGCTTTCCACGGGGAGCTCTTTCAGCACAGACCACAACTCTGTCTCCTGGAACAGGAGGGCCATGGTTCATAAGAGTGACACCTATTTCTAAAGCACTACAAAGAGTAAATCAGTGTCATAACAGTAGCAATTAATTTGGTCAGTAACACCAGAACCAAAAGCAGTAAATCACTGCCACTGAACCTTAGCCCAAGCCATGAACAATGATAAAAACACTGAGCATCTTTAATGTTTTGCACACCCATGAATTCCACTCGGTGCAGGTTTTCACTTTTTGTGACAGCATTGCAGTATCGGCCTGTGTTTGATATCACGTCCTTTCTAACCTCCAAATGCTGCTGCTGTTGCAATCACTCATTTGAGGGATGATCTATTTGACTGCTGAATAGTCTAACGATAAGATAGCTTGTGGAAATAGAAGCCTGGCCAAAAGATTTCTCTTCTGATGGCATCCTCTGCCAATAAGCATCATCAAAAGCTGTCCTGACAGGACAGATACATGTATGTTGCTCTTAGATTCCAGGAAACCTGAAATCAAGTTGCCAAATTCAGCTTTGAAGTTCAAACTATCCATAGGGGTCAGTTCAATGGCAGTGATGCCATGGCACTACAGCACATAGGACCTGTCATTCTCCCATGAGTTGTTTTCACAAGTCAGGCATATAAAATCACTGACATTATTTTAATGAGTTAGTTTTCGGGAGATTAGGCTCACCATGGGTTGGATTATTCCAAACATATGGACACCCAGTCTGGCTATGAAGTATGTAAAAGAACGGCAGAGATTTGGGAATGCTGACTTTTTGAGCTGAGTGAATCTTGTGTTAAATAATTTAACTCTTTGTACCACTGTTGGGACTGGTTTTTTTGTCTGGTTTTGAGGAGGTTTTTTAACTTACAGCAATGCCAGTCACTGTAGGTAACTCCAGTTTAGGTTGGTAACAAAACACAGTGGAGTCCAGGGTTGTGTATATTTATGAAAAATCAGATTTATAATAGAACATGGAAGAAGCCAGACCTTGGGACAAATGTAGATTAATGCTGATGTTTAGTTATTTCTTCTAGCAATGCAGGAAAACCTTGGGAACAAAAGACAGTGCATATGAAATTCTCTGAGATCAGGGCTCACTGAACTCAAGTTTCAGGGATGAAAATCTTAGAGACATCTAAGCAAGTGAGAAGCCTCATTTGTTTGGAGGTTTTCTTGTTTGGGGTTTTTTTTGATTGTGTGTGTAGTTTTTTGTTTGGTTGTTTTTTTGGTGGTTTTTTCTTATGATTTTTTTAGCATTTTAGAGCTCAATCCATGTAAGGTATTAGGTGCCTAACTGCTGCATAATTGCAATCATAGAATTTGTACTAAGTACCTCCTCAGTTGGTAACCAAATTCTGAATGACCAGAAAATCTCATTTTTTCTGTAGTAACATTGTCCAAGGTCAGCCATCATTTATCCACTGTGAATAATCAGTCTCTATCTTACCATTGTTCTTTGTTTAAATTCACAATAAAGACATCATTATACTGTCCACCCTGTTACCAGTGAGGCCCATCTGCAAAGACATTTTAGAGGATGAGGAGACTTGTACAAAACATTTTACCCTGTAGTCTATTGATTAGAACAAATACCAGACTTGGGAGATTCAGTGTCACCTCTGCTCTCTGCCTGAGATCTCTAACTCTTAGGAAAGAATCTGGACCACAACAGGAAGAAATTGTTTTTGGAGGAAGTCTTTACAATTTCCATATCTTCTGCTGGACTCATTCCCTTTTTAAGGAACAGCTGAGTAATAGTTGAGGAGTAGCAGTAGTAGTAGTAGCTATTAATTGCTGCAATCATTAGCATTCAGTTTCTTTCTCTTCCTGACTGGTGATTCAGCCTCTGTGTTTGCAGAATAGTTCTCATGCGTTTTATCTCTTGGTGGTCTAATAAATATGTAGGGAATCTGACCAAAGTAAAAAAAAATTAAATGGGAGAATTTAAGAGCCTTTTTCTCCATGCTCCAGAGCTCCCCTTTCAGCTCCTTTCTCACAAACCATGGGGTTTTATGGCAAACATGGGAAAGAATAATCAGAGATGGAAGAGGGCTATGAGGCTGGATCATCTGTGAGGCTGGGGATTGTTTAACCATGGAGAAGAAGAAAGTGACTCAGAATTTCTCAGGACAATCTGGTTCAAGTGTCCAGTTCCTTAAAGCCTGGAGTTAATTATGTGCTCAGTGCTGGTGGCACAGCTCACTCCAGCCCTCTCCTTAGGATTTTTGGTTGACTGCAGGGAGGATGATGGGGGACAGAGATCAATTCAAGACTCTTTGGATCCTCTCAAACAACTGGCTCCCTGTCTGGTGGAAGCAATGTCAGAACCAGATGCTGTGTTAAAGCTGTCTCACTTTGGACATATTTTCTGTAGCCTCACATCGTACCGGTTCTGGATTAGTTCTACCTCTGTGTCAAATGGTTCAGTCACTGAAGTCACATTTCACTTACACTGAAGTAATTTGTGCTTTAAAGCTGGTGGTCATAAAATATTATATTTCTCAGGCTTGCAAATAGATGCAGTCCATGTTCTTCAATGGACCACACTGATTTTTTTTGACAAAGAATTTGCCCCTTTTTAAAAAGTGTTTAGGTATCACATAGTTGTGGTAAAAAGCATATAGCTGACATGACTGACTTTTTGTCTTCCGGGTTACTCAAAGCCTTTAAAATAAAACATAAATTATTCTCAAACGATATAATTTCAACCAGCAGAAACTTCGGGGATTAGTTCAGGAGCTCAGGTGGGACAAGATAAAAAGTTTAAAATTATCTCCTCTGACTTCATATTCCCTGAATCTACAGAAAACTGATATTACTCAGCCTTACTCCTGACTCCTAATCAGAAAGGGATTTAATATATTTTATTTAACACAAGGAAAGCTATTTCAAAAGAGGGTAAAGGATAAGTCTTCTGCAGGCTCACCATAGGCTCCCATTACAAGGTAGTTAACCCATTATTTTTATTTCAGCATAGATCATAATTAATCAAAGCTATTGTTCAGGTGTTCTGAAATCTGGCCATTTTCAGTGGTTTTGAAAGATTTGTAAAAGGTTTCCTGCATAACCTGCTCTCTGTTCAGTTTTACCAGCAAAAGTACCTGTTACCTGAACGAGGAAGCTGTTAGACCCTTCTCTGCTGTTTTTCAGGATAATTCAATTGATATTCTACCTAGAACCCTGCAGGACCACAGCTGCTGCTGTGGATAGACCTTCGTTAAGTCTTAAGAGACTGATTTAACAAGCTGTGCTAATGAAACAGGGGTTTAATGAGGTGCTTTTAGCTAAGTTCAATGTATTTTTCCTCTTCATCTCAGCCCTACATTTCCTGAATCTTTTACAATATAGCTTAACAAATCCCTTCATTTTTCAACGAGAATGACCCTTGATATCTTGGTAATAGATGAACATATAATATTCAGCTATTCTGATCAACTTCAACAGTGGCTGTTGCTTTTCTCTAAGCAGGAGCTACTTGCCAGGCTAAGGATCACGATACTGGACTTAAAGCCCTTTAGCCTGACTCGTGGTGGTTCACATGTCCTCTGCTCTCAAATTAGATTTAAAATTATACCTTTGATAAGTGATATGTCTCATCTTTCGCAGTGCCATGTTGTAGCATTTAGGAAGCTGTGTCACTTTTTTAATGACAAATATTAAAATCAAGCTCTTTGATTTCAGAAATCAACATGTTTACTTATCAGCTCCCCCGTTTGATCCAGATTCACATAGTCATTAGCAGAGATAATGACAAATTGCCCTGTGTGACTGGGATGTGAGCTGAAGCCTCAAATAACACAGAAGTAGTACACAGATCACCCCCCATAACAACCTTACTTGAAAGCTACTCTAATTTTATAAAGCAAGTCGTCAAATCGATGTCTCTGCTGTCAAACAAAAATATATTTTTAAAGGAATACCTCAAAAATCCATAGAGGAAATGCAAGTCCAGCATGACATTTGTTTGATTTCATTCCTCAGGCGATGCTGTAAAAATGGATCAGACCACATTTAATGGAGAAATCATTAGAAGCCTAATTCAACCAACTCCAGACATATTTATGAAGAACAGTTAAAACCCACTGATATGATACAGGATGATGCTTGTTGTAGTATTATTAATAGCTAGGAAGATGCAGTTTCAACACAGGATTTCTACACGAACTCTGTGATACATTTTCAGCAGCTTTTGTACAATAAATTGTTATTAAAACAGCACAACCTTCCAAATTACTGTTGGCTAAAGATGGGCTTTGTATGACTTGATATTTATCCATTTTGACCTTTAATGCCTTTTACAATAATTGTTGATCCAATAAAAATCTACTTTATCAGTCTTCCCCTGGTAGAAATATGACTGCAAGCTTTTGCTAGTCAGCCCCATGGCAGTCTGCTACTTAAAGTCCTGATTTTGTTTAACTCATTCTTCCCCATGTAGAATCACAGAATGGTTTGGGTTGGAAGGGACCTTAAAAATCATCTCTTCCCACCCCCCTCCCACTATCCCAGTTTGCTCCAAGCCTCATCCAACCTGGCCTTGAACGCTTCCAGGGGTGGGGCATCCACAGCTTCTCTGGGCAACCTGTGCCAGGGCCTCAACATTCTGACAGTAAAAAATTTCTTCCTACTATCTAATCTAAACCTGCTCTCTTTCTGTTTAAAGCCATTACCCCTTGTCCTGTTACTACATGCTCCTGTAAATAGTCTCTCTCCATTTGTTGGCCCTTCCTGGTCTGTGATGAATTGCACTGGATGATCTGCATGTAAATGCCCAACAGTATTTGCTGATAAAGAATGATTGCCATTTTCTAATACTACAGGTCTGTGTGAAATCTTTGCAACTGGGAATCAAGTCCATTAGTCAATACAGGGAGTTCTGATAAAGACAGCAGTATTTTTTATTTTATCTCGTTGAAAGACATTATTGGTGCTCCTTATGTGTTTCAATTACTCTTTTCTTCTCCTCCCTCCGTTAAAATTTTTGCACATCATTACAGAAAGAAAAAAAACAAACCACCAAATCCTCAACAAGTGAAACTGCTTTTTTCTTTAAAGGATTGTCATCCTTGAGGGCACCTACCAGGACTGTGGTTCAGCAGAGCATCTCTTGGAGGAAGAAGGGAATGCTCTGTAATTTGACACAGGGTGCAGCTCGTTTAGTATAAACCAACACAATGCACTTTTCTTCTTCACAGCTGTAATAGCCCATGAGCCTGGAGAGGAAGGCTCTTGGAGGTGGAGCCTTTTTCATACCTCAGCAGTGCCAGCAAATGCTCATAGTAAGGATGAAGTCTTGTTCTTAATCTAAGGGCCACAGATAAAAAAAGTTATGTACATTGAAACGTATATACATGCACACAGACAAACAGGCAAAATAGAAATAATCTGAAGTCTGGATTCCCAGATTCTTTTGTGTCTTCATGCTCTTCTTAGCAGACTCAGCACAGCATCTTGTCTGAAAAATATTACATGAAAAAAATTAACATCTAAAATTTACCATTTTAAACTTTATAGTTTGATCTCTTGTCTCTGGGTCTATACAATCAGGTAAACCCCTTGGTACTGGGAGAGAAAAATGGCTGTTAATTGGCAGGAATTTTATGTTCATGGTGATTTTTCATTTTGATTTTTTCGAAGTGCAAAGTACATCCACACAAGTTTCTCTCAGTGACCAGGGATGCCAGTGACCAGGTTCTGCACGTCCGAGTGTGCAGAACTGCCCAATGACCTGCTTTGGACTGCACACAGCAGCCCTTATTGCTTTCTTTAGGTAAATCCCAGCTGTGAGAGGGCTTTGCAGCCCTCTGGAGGAACTGCAGCCAGGTTCTGTACTGCTGGGTCCTGGAATATTCCAGATGTCCCTATTTTATATCCTCTATTATAAGAGAGAAAAGTCAGGAACAAGACACCAAACCTAAGCTTGCAGACTGGTGACTGCAGGGTGGTGCATCAGATCATCTTCTTGGGGTCACAGAGATGCAGTGGGATGGTCCAAGACCAGAAGCATGTTCAGAAGTGAGAATATAATGAGAGAAAATATGTGTAGGTTGCATTAAACCTGTGAGACAGAAGAAATTCCCTTTCCATGGGATATCCAGAGGGCTGAAATCACTTTAAAAGCAGGCTTCATAAACACTGTGAGGAGAGTAGAGAACCAAGAGCAGAATGTAAAAGGACGTTTGCTCACTGGGGGATCACAGGGTGATGACCAGTTGGGGACACGTAGCTGCCATGTGTGACATTGTGGGGAGAAATATTTTTTCTTAGCCTTTCCATGCACATACTGTTATTCAACCTTAGTTCTTCGTCCCCAGAACCACTGTCTGCTGCCCTCATTCTCTAAAAATAAAAACTCTCCTTGTCTTATTGGGAAATGTACCCATGGGAAAGGAACCAGGGGATTTGGAGTGGGTTTTTTTGGCCCGGTGTCCTGGTGAGGGCTCCAAGCAGTAATCTGTGAAGTTTACATCAAACCCTCTTATATCTCAGGCTGGCACTTTCTGCCACCAAAAACTCTTGTGTGTAAAAATATGCGTGAATCCCACGTTTATTTGATTGGGATAATTTGAAGAAAATCTCTGGTCCACAGAGGTAGGTCATGCAAGATTTATCCACCTTGTGGTGACTGCTGTTTTCAGTGTAACTGGATGATTTTGTGCCTTTGGCAAGAGTTTCTCAGAATCTTTTTAATGCTGAAAATCACATTAACGTGTGAAGGGCTGAGCAGACAGATTTACCTGTTGCTTGCCCAGGAATATGTGAGAATGAGAGCAGCTTTGCACCTCTCTAATATGAAGGATTTTGAGAAGAAACTTCTCCCGGCAATCAGATGCAGTCACCTTCCAACTCATCCTGCTGTAAATATTAGAGACATCTGTGAGTTTTTCTGTAGAACTGTGAAACAGTTAGGGGTGGATTAATGGACTGAATTAAATGCTGCCATGACTTGTAAAGTCAGTTTACTTAGGCTGTAATTACAATCTGCCTGAAATGATAGGAGCTGCAAGGTGGTTTCATGGGCCCTGGCTGGGGAAGCAGCGGGCTCAGGAGGGAGTGGGAGGGATGCTGGGATTCTGGCAATGCCAACGCCGTGGTGGCTCCTGCACTGAGGGGAAATTCTCCTTGAGCACAGCCAGAAGTGCATCTCGCTGAAGCATGAAGATTTGCATCTCTTCAGATTTTAATGCTGGTGAACACAGAATAGAACCAGCAATTTGCTGGAAAATTGAGGTTTTGGTGAGAGACGAAATAATTCAAGAATGCTTGTTGAATTTTGTACCCTTTTCTTTTCTTTTTAAGTGTGTTACATTGTAAAATACAAAGTTTTATTTTCTATCCATACTTCTTCTAGCAATAATGATTTAAGGAGATAAGCAGTAAAATCTCATAAAAAATAAATCTTTTGTTTTATCAACTAATACTCTAGAAAAAAACATTGTGCAGCATATAAGAACTGGTACATATAAAGTTTTAAATTTAAAAAAAATTATTTTTGACATCACTTTTGTTTTTCCAGAACCCAAAATGATCACATTTCTACTTTTTACAATTATTAAATTCAACATCAAAGCATAAGTAAATATATTTCATCTAGCTCCATACCTACAGTTTGAGCTGCATGTTATTAATTCATAAAGCACTGAAAAAAGGATTTTAAGAACACTTATTTCTAAACTTGCAGTGCATTTTATTAAGAGTTGTAGCCAAATAAAAAAGACAGAAAATTAAAGAAACCTAAATAGATATGTTACCATTTGAAAAAAAATGATATGCCAAGATAAGGAAAAATATTTCTTTTATGTAAATTTAGTTAAGTAAACTCTAAAAAGTTGTATTTCTTCTACAAGTGACAGTTCTCCCCCACAGCCTTTTATTCCAAATGAGATGAGTAAGAAATTATTTTATTCACTACAGACTAATACTTCTGGTTTTTCTCATTAGTATCCGGTCACAAGTCATTTAGATCTGTGAAGTTCCATGTTGATCCTGTTGAGTGGTTTCATGTCATATTTCAGCAGGGATTTTCAGAATTAATGGGGTTTTCTTTTAATTCACCAAGGTGAAGTTTTCAAAAATGTCTTAAGCTACTTTTGCCAGTTAAGCTTAGTAACCCTGGATCATCAGCCCATTAAGTTTTGATTTTTTCTTGAGCTTTTTTGTTATTTTTATGTTATTTTTAAGAGAAATAAAATCAAGAAGTTTTGTTCCAACAGCCCAAACTCAGTTTCCTTCCATACAGGTGAGCTGAATCTCTACTTTTTTTGTAAACTAAGAAAACTGTTTGATGATAAAGCTAAGTCAAATTAGAATGTATTTAATCAAATGTAAGTTGATTATACAGTCTGGAATGGTCTATTTAAAGTTACAAGCTTCATAGTTTAGAAATTTATCAGTGATACTAAAATTAGGATGTCTGTGTTATGATGTTTCTCACTTACTGCAACATTTCTCTCTCCCTTCCTGCAGTCCCCAATGTTTGTTTGAAGCATCATGCGCTGGGAAACCCTGGGAAATGAGAGTTGGACCTGCTTCACAGTAAAGAGTGAAGTGACCACTGGAGTCAAGGCACTGAAGTCTGAATGCCGAGCAAAGTGAAACTGGATGTTACATAAGCATCTGTCCCAAACTGGCACAAATGTATTAATGGCATTGAATAATAATATATTCCAGTTTAATTTTATCAAAATGGAGACCAATTATGAACTAAGGCCATGCAATCAGACACCAGATTTATGGATCAGTAGATTTTAGGGACAATGACTAAAACTGTGACATTGGTACGGCTTTTCTTACCTACAAGTCAAGAATTCAGCCTCTGATCATTTTTATGAGTTTCCTACCCTGGAGCCGTGCACCTGCATCTGTACAAACTTTTTATGGTTCAGTGAAGGGATAGTGAGATTCAGAAGCAGTAATTTGTCATACAAGCATTCTCTAAATGTTTGTCTAAAAGAACATTAAAATAATTCTTCAGACCTTTAGCAATGTAGAAACTGAAACTGAGAGAACACATTGCCCTGCTGCTCTATGTTCACCGTTAAAGCCTCAAACCATTAGAGTTTCCTCAGTTTCCTTAGTTTTCTAAGAGATGAGAACATTAAGGATTCTTACCTAGTCTAAATAAAATACTGCTAATCATTGGCAATACATTGTTAACTAGAAATTAGCGAAAAATTGCTGTTGGTGGGAGCAGTTGAGGAGGCTGTTCTTGTGCTTCTTTCTTATGAAGGGAAAGAGAATGACAAGAAAGTAGCAGGATTTGGGGAAAGGGATGAAAAAATGTGCAGATGATTCAATCAAGGAGAGATCATGAATTAAAAAATATGTTGGGAATCTGCTCCCCTCCTTGAGTTTGAGCACCAAGTGCATTAAGCCCAGCCATGGAGAGGCAAAGAAAGCCTTCATTTTCCAGATAAAACCTACCAGCTATGGAAGAAGCAGAAACCTGGACTTCAGTCCAAGGCACTTCCCTGCTGGAGTCATTGGAAGCAGTTTGGTGGGGTTATAGGGTGCACCTGAACTGCTGCCATGTCTGGGCCCAGTCTGCAAGTCCAAAGGATCCCCAAACTTTAGCTGCTGTAGGGATGGGTCAGCAGTTGACCGGCTGAGGGGATGCTCCAAGGAAATGTGGGAAGACACTGAACTCTGAGAGGTAAATCATCTATGCCTCAAGAATCTGTGGCAGAATATCATTTAGAGATGCAAAGTGGAGAAAAGGAGAATATCAGGAAGGGCTGATAATCCACACTGAGAGCATGAACTTTAATAAAATTGGCCAATAATGTGTAATTTTAAAATTTTGTCCAAGATTATTACTCTTCCTGTACACTTTGCATTTCCACCTGGGTAAAACATTTATCATGTGCCCAATTTATGAATGCATTTTACACTAGAAATAGGCAATGTCCTTAAAAAACAAAGGAGAGTTTCAGGTAAGAAGTACAAGGTCTCCAAGAGGCGACCTCTCTAGAACAGCTATTCCAGGCAGATGTCTGCAGGCACCTGTTTCCCCCTGTACTTATCAACCTGTAAAACAGCAATCTCAGCCCAGTACCTGGAGGCAGGACCACTGGTACAAACTCTTCTTCTGAATAGAAGTGACTTCACTATGCCATTATTTTTGTTTATAGACAGCTCAAGGCTGACATGAATATTGTTTGTTGGGTGTTTATAGCTGAGGTTTAGTACGTGGCTAAATATAGTCTAATAGTTCCTTCATCCCCACTCTGCATCATGACATGGCAAGGCTTTTGAAGAGTAAGTAGGCCATCCAAAACAAAAGCAGAAAATTAAATTCAGCATCCTTAATGTGTGGTGTTTTCCAAAGCTTCTGTTACTTTCATGACATCTCACCAGAGCTATTTATGTCTGTGGGGAGTTAGGAAAAAGAACACATATTGTACAGAGAGCAGAGTGTTAAATTTATGCAAAGTGAAGAAGAGTGCTATCTCAAAAAATATTTATTTCAGAGGTTTTGCCTCGAGGATTGTGCTTTGTTACATCTTTAAGAAAAGCAGCGCTAAATTAGCATCAGGTTTAAAATTCTTATAAATATTAAGACCAGGTTACATCTGGAACATTTATATAAAGCAGCACGTCAAGCTTATCATTTTGTGTAGAACGAAAGGAAACACCTTTACTGCACCACTGTCTATTCTTCAGCCAGACTTAAAAACTAGAAACAAAAAATAGCTTAAAGGAAAGAGAGACGTTGACAGGAAGCAGAAAGATGCTGCACCAGCTCTTTCAGTATTTTCCTTGCTTTTGCATGAAATATAATTCCTTTGTAAGGGACTTGAATAGATACAGCAAAATTGTGGTAGTTCAGAGTGCAAAGGAAAATTGTCTGTATCTGCAGCAATGAGTTGTTGGTGTGCAAGCAGCTCCTGGCTCCTCTTGCATTTAAAATACTCCCTCGCAAAGGAACTTTTGCAGAAATGTTTAAGGACATCATAAAAAGAATTTCCATGTTAAAAAAAAGTGTTAAAAACCAATCTTTTCTGCAAGGATGTCTAATTACAATGCATGTATCATTTTAGCAGTGGTGTGGTTTGGTCTTAAGTAGCAACTCTCTGCTCTTCAGGAAGGTGTTTTTAAAGGGATCTCATAGCAACAGGCTGGCCTGAAGTGAAATACTCCCCCCCAGTCCCCCCGCAGCCGTATGGATGCCAATATCGTGAACTGATTACTAAAAGTGAGAGTTGGTAGGTGTCAGAGCAGAATTTCATTTTTATAGCTCTGATCATATGCATGTAGGCATAATTTAACAAGGAGCAGCCAAAACAATTTCAAAACTATTAGTTGTCTAAAGTTCAGGGGTGTAGTGTATTTTTTTTATTATTTTCAGGAGTTTTCATTCTCTCATATGTTCCTTTGTATATCTTACATTAATGTCAGATAAATGCTTCATGCATATTTCCTCTAATTTCATAAACAGAGGCAGAAGTCTATGTTGGTATCAGTTTTCACTAAAACTTATTATGAGACACTGCAGGTTGGATCCTGCCTCTGCAGGGGTCACTCATGCAGGAATCTTCACCAAAAAGATGCCAGGATGTAGCCTCTACGTGTAGAGGATGTTTCAAAATATTAAACGTGAATGAATTTGGCTTTCCACTTGACTCAAGCCTACTCCAGTTCTTCCTCCGATAGTTACTTTTCTCTCGAAAGTAATTATATTGTAGCAGAAATGAGATCCTCCCTCCTGTGTCTTACTTTCTTAATGAAATAAAAATCACGGACCCTTCATATGCCTTTTCCAACAGGCAGTTCTCTATATTTTGTTCTTCAAAGACAGAATGAGGATTCCACACCTTTATTGGCAGTCTGGGCAGGTGCCTGGCTGAAAAATAAACACCAGCACAAACTTTAACACTTTCCTTATGATTCAGTCTACTTGGAAACTCCCCAAATTTTCAAGCGCGACCTCTAAAGCAGTTGTCACTTCAGTTTTATACATGTACAAAGACTGTGAGATGCCCACTTGTCACACAGTACTGCTGGGATTTAGCTCATTGGACTGCNGGATTGGTAAAGACTAGGACTTGGAGGAGGGAGGTTCTTTGACTTCATCCATTTTATTTTGTATACTATGAAATAGGAATGTAACTCATTTCTTTCTCCTCATTCCTGGGCTAAGGATGTAACTCAGGAGTGCCCTCATGTTCATGAGCTGACAATGGACCTTTTCTGGCTATTCCTTGGCCCTGTAACCTTTCTATTTGGACATTGCTTAGCCCTAGAGAGCAGAATAATGCTTCATTCTTTTACAGCTCATGGTGTTTGCCGAGTTTAAATGTGAAACTACATTTTCCTGAGAGTAAACAGAAGGCATGAGAAATTTTTCTCCCATCTAGTGTGTTTTGAGTGTTGTTCTTTCTGTTCACTGTTAGACCCAGTCACCTCTTGCACTTGAAACCATTTCAGCTCCTCAGTCTTAATTTTTTTAAACGATATATATTCTTTCTCAATTATTTTGTTTTTCTGCATATAAATGTAGATCCTCCTTTTTTTTTTAATGTTTCACCTCTCAGGAGAAGATAATCCATTTACGCTTTGTTTTAAGAGTTTCAGAAACTCAGAAAAGGGATAATGCCCCCCTCCCTGTGTTTCACCGTGGTACCTTTTTAAAAGCCAAACCTTTAAGCAAAAGATCAGCAGCACTCCTAATGCAGATGTAGACCTTTGGGAAGCACATCAATGCAAGCCACTGCTCTCAGGGCTTGTAGATTTGAACCCTGTCAGAGTTTATCTGCTGCCAGCTTCAAACTGTGGTTTGACATTTCTGGTCAAGGGGGGTGCCCTTGTGAGTCCCGAGAGGGGATGAATTGAAAAGACAGAGAGGAGCATATTGTCTCCCTACAGCAGTACACTGCCAGCTTCCACTGCAGAGGCACCTGTTACCAGCAAGACACTGCTTTGAGGGAGACCATCACAGCATGATCTTACTTGTGCCTGCAGAAGAGAGCCGTCAAAGCACAGCAAGAAGGAGAGGGATGGCAGGAAGCATCAAAGGGAAACTGCTAAAGACTGAATAGGAATGAAGATAAAAGCTGCAGCCAGTGTAACTCCCTTCCCAAAGGGAGGGAGCAGAAGTGCAATGTGAGAAGGAGTGGTCACAGGAGACCTCAGGGCCGAGTCATTCCTCCTTTAACGCAGCTGTTACAATAGGCTGGGAATTCAAGTGAGAAAATCACGAGAAAATTGCTGTGGTGCACAAAAGATGCTTGTAAAACACTGCACTCCCGTGTCTCAGGGCTGCTGGGGACTGAGATACTACATTGCATTTTTTCCTGATTTAACAGATGAGCTGTGGACCTCAAACCCTTTAGCACTGCAAAATCCACACCTGCTTTCAGGCATAACAGGATGAGGACTGTGTACAAAGCCCAGCCCATCAGGCCAGGCACGTGGGCTTGGAAAGGACAAGGAGATTGCTGGCAGCCCTAATCAAGTCTCTGTCACTACAAAGCTCAATTGCCCTCCCTGTCTGGAGAGGAAATACAAGGAACATTTCTCACTGGTATAAGAGTGCAACCATTTGTCTTCCTGTGGTTTAGGTATCCATGAGAAAGTCATTCCCAGGAGTGACTTCTTTACTATTTTCAGTTCATACTAAGTGAAAGGCTGAATGATCAAATCTAACTCTTAAACCAGTCAAGAACTCCCACCCCACTTAGATAAGCCTTCAAAACACACATCCCTCTGACAAGGATAGAACTTCACTGGGACCATGCAGATGATCAAGGCCAAAGACCAAGGGGCTTTACACTGATAAATGTACTAAACATTCTCAGCTTCAGAAACTGAGACACAGTCTCTGGTCAGCTGTGCCTAAAGAGCAAGTCTCAGAAGATTTTCAGTTTATAAGTGCTATACCATAGATGACTACCCCTTTAGAGCCCTGAGCCTAGCAAGAATTTGAGCAAAGATCAGAAAACAAACAACTTTTGACCCTCAGATAGAGCTTTGACTTCAGAAAACTCACAAAGAGAATTTGCTATCAATATTGGTGAGAAGCTCTCAAAATTTGCTATGGCAATTCTACTAGGCAGACTGAAGAGACTGCCTGCAGGGTTATAAACCGTAATATAGATATAAATAACTCCCAGGAAAATAGATTAAAGGAGAGAGCTCAGTATGAGCACTTCAGAATCAGAGGGAACCAAGGAGTCACTGAGATGTTAAAATAAGAAGCAAATAGGAATGTTTGGAAAATTTAGAGAATAGCTAGAACTCCATGGATTTGTCAGAAAATGGGTCAAAATTCACTCAGATAAGAAACTGGCCATGCCCCAAGGTGGAAGAAAGAGAAGCACATAGCTATGCTACTTTCACTAAGCAGCCCTAATAAAGAGATGCTGCTGTCACAACAATGTGCAGAAGGTCTCCTGTTGAAAGCCTGTGTGCTCTAGTTTGGCAGGAGGACACTGCACAGTTATTGAATGTCTTGCAAAAAAGAGTCACTTGGGCTGGTGCTCGAGGGCTTAGGACTTTCCTTTGCAGTGAAGCTACAGCGTGTTAAACAGGAGCTGGCTGGATGTGGCCCTGTTCACAAACATGCCTGTGAGCCCAGCTGTGCTGTTGGTGTGGACACACACGCTCACTCTGAGGCTGAACTTGCTGTTGTGATGTTATGTGGCTGCAGCCTCTAAAGATCTACTGCAGCTTTGTCATCATGATGTAATTCACTGATCATGGGATCCCTGAGATAATCAAACTCAGAAATTACTAGTTGATTAAAAGCTTAAGCACTTGCTTTATTTGAGGAGCATTGTGTGATCACGATTGTAGACAGACGATGGAATATATCAGACTTCATCCCTTATCAAGAGATTTGTATTCCATACAAGGAATAAACTCTTGGAACAGCTTATGCAGCTTTTACATCATAAAAATTTGGTGCTCTTCATCAGTAACAATAAAAATTTATTCTTGACTTCAGTGAATTCAGGGTGAGCTGGTTGTCTTAGCTTAGACTTTGACTCAAGACTGCAAACCTTCTGTGAAATCATATCCACATATGCTAATATTTAAATATACTTTTAAATTATATTCAATTATATTCTATTATAATCAATAGAGTTTAAGCACATTTTTAATGTAAGCACACATTTAGGTGCCTTGAATAAGGGCAAATTTCTCTCCTCTTTTTATGAAGGAATTCAGCTTAACTCAGGACAGTAGTGGTATTTCCTGGTCCCAGCTGTCATTTTTGATGCCCTTTTTAAAGTAAATCTGCAGAATTGCATCATCTACTGTTACAAAAGATGCAAAACCTCTGCAGATTATAGACTGGTGTTTTAAGATAAATCAGGCCCACTTTTGGCCTATGAACTCCAGTAGTTAGGCAGGTAAGGCAGCCCCTTTAGCTGTACCCCGAGAAGGCATCTACCTCAGGAAAAACAGTGTGAGCATGGAATGTCATGGTGAGGCTGAGAGTAACCACCCCCAGCAGTACAATCCCTCCCTCAGACCTCTTGCAGTACCATTTTTCTGGTCTCTGTCTTGAATCAGAACTGTGAGTTTTACACTTTTGCATTTAATAAGCCTGAATATTAAATCAAAATGCACAGTCATTCGTAAAAGAAAATTCAGGTCCTGTTAGCTCTCATCAATCTTTTCAAACTGTCTTTCTGTTGAGAGCTCTCTGCTCTTATGTGCAAAAGTCAGACATAGAAAAAGGTGGATGAAAAACTGCCTCCCAAGTGCTTTTATGGCTTTGAAATTGTAGTTTATTTTTCCACCTCATTCTCCCACTTTGTGATAATCATTATTATCTCTTTTTCCTACAACTTTCTAACAGAATGACACCATTAATAGTTGAGCAAGTTTTCTGCTACCTATTATTGCTCTGCACTTTTTAAGCAACAACGTTCTTTAAAAATTCAAAGTGGCAACCTCCATCTGCGGCTCTGTGGGGCTCAGGGATATAAACATGGACATCCCACTTTGCTTTTCATGTTTAAGCATAATAAAATGCAGCTTATTTAGGTCATTGCACACTCTTTTTCTTCCCTTAGTTTTCCTTTTTTTGGGGAGGGATACAATGGCAAAACAAAACTGTTTGCCACAGACTTCAATCTTTCATGTAGTATTGCACATGAATTACCAGGTGAATATCAAGGTTTTTCTGAGGTTAGCTGTCACCCTCATATTTGAACATCCTCTGTATGATCCAGAAATCTGGTAAGGGTTAATCTAGGTCAATCTACCCATCACGAGAAAAGCTGTGGCCTTATCACAGGTTAAAATAGCAGTGAGAAACAAAAAGAAACAAACAGCAATATAGACTTTTGTTTGCTTTGGCAGGATTCTCTGTGAGGGTTTTGTCATCATCTGCTCCTGCTAGTTGAAAAGCAAATGTCCTTGTCCATACAGCTTTCTTAACAGGTCTTAATAAGCTGTAATGAGATTATCTTTATTTATTAGTTTATCCATAACAGTGTGTCCCACCTATGCCAGCTTCGTGACCAGGAACAAAGCTGAAGGCTATAGAGGAGAATTTATTTACTTTGTAATAAGCACAAGTCAGCTGGTGCATTTGGGGTAATTGCCATGAAAGAGCAAAGTCAAACACATCAGTTTGCATTTTGCTCGGAGAGAGACTCCAATGATCTTTGCCCTCCCCGTAGCATCTCACAGCCCCAGATCGGCTCCTGGAGCCCACAGAGCTCCCTCCTGCTCCGTCAATAGACTGTTGTGCCCAGGCTGCATTGAAAAACCCCAGGAGTACACAACAAAAGTGAGAACTTTCACTAGAGGACAAGTCCCAACACATGGGATGTCATGTCAAGGAAAGAAGGTGCAGGAAGAAGCAACACTCTCCCAGCCATGTCAGTATGGCTGTAGGGAGGAAGGCCCTGAACACCTGTACCAGGATAGATTTGAAGAGGGGGGTGATGTGGTCTCCCCAGACTGTTCATATGGCAAGGCCTGCAAGGCACAGAGCTTTATCTAAGGTGTTCAAGTTCAAAAGCTTCACAGCAAGATGTGGTTTCCTGTGCTCCCTCCCCATCTTACCTTTGTTGAGATACTGTTTCTCATAAATAAACTGCTGCATTTCTGCACTATCTTTATACTGCCAAGGATTTTTGCATTGATATATGCTGGAGATGGTCTTTAAAGCAATAATAAAAAGTCTTGGCTACAGTGATTCAGAAGCAACTGGATCTGCCTTGGCACACCTCTAGTTTAAAAGATACCTCACTTCAATTAATTGGCTGGAATCTGAGAGCTTCCAGAAGGAAAGTTTTATGAGTTACCTCTTTCCTCTGGGAAGGTATCATTCAAGCCAAATCGCTGTTAACTAACATATTCACTCTTGAATTCTTTCAACTCAGCATCCACCCAGACTGTTTTCTCTCTTCAGAGGAGAAGTGTCTGTGGAAAGTTATGCACTTTTATCCACTTCTTTCTGATTCTCCTAATTTTATGGTTTTTCTTTTTTTTTCCTGAAAAAGAGAGGGAAAAGTACACTTTTTGTTAATGTCATTGCTCTTGACATCGAAGTTTTCACTCTGCCTGCAGAACAGATGGAGAGCTACAATGCCAGCAGGGCAAACTTCCCTCAGCGCACAGTGCGTCTTCTTTCCCTCACTGAAGTCAGGGGAAAGAGTGTCCTGAATACCAGATGCATAAACTGATGTGCTGGCACCACGGGCATTTCCCCACTGCCCCTCCTCAGTGGGAAACCGTGCCCACACAATTACTCACACATGAGAGTCCTCCCCTCAGTAATATCAGCAGTAGAGGACGCTCCAATCATTAGGGCTGGTGCTGACTTTGAGCTAACACTTCTGCCAGGAAGGTTGTCTCAGGCAGCAACTTCTGCAGCCCTCCTTTGATACTTCTGATTTGTAGGAAACTTGAGGCTGGTTTGAGAAGATGAGTTGGGCTCCATGCCTGTTAATCCATCTCCTGCCCACCTGGAAAGAGGTGAATGTCCTGGGAGCTCTTCTTTGCCTTAGGACAGCTCTGCAAGGACCCCATGTGACAGCAGGTGAAGAACACCTGCTGTGGTTTAACTCCAGCTGGCAACCAAGCCCTACACAGCCACTCACTCTCTCCTCTGGGTGGGACAGGGAAAGAATCAGAAGAATAAAAGTGAGAAAACTCATGGGTTAAAATCAGTAGGTTAAATAAAATCCGTGCACACAAGCAAAGCAACTCAAGGAATCCATTAATCACTTCCCATGGGCAGGCAGGTGCTCAGCAGGGCTCCATTACACCCAACCAGGACTTGGGAAGGCAAACACCATCCCTAGGAACATCCCCCTTTCCTTCTTCCCCCAGCCTTATATGCTGCACATGGTGCCATACGGTCTCAGGTGTCCCTTGGGTCAGCTGGGACCAGCTCTCCCAGCTGTGTCCCCTTGCCACTCCTTGTGCAACCCCAGCCCCCTCACTGGTGGCGTGGAGTGAGGAGCAGAAAAGTCCCCAACTCTTCTCAGCAATGATGTAAACACCCTGCTGACATCAACCGTTTTCATCACAAATCCAAAACACAGCCCATACCAGCTACCATGAAGAAAATGGTCTCTATCTCCAGGAAGAGACATTCCTCCTTGGGACGCTTATATTTAGAGAATTGGAGGGAAAGCTGAGAAAGACCTTTCTTCTTTATTCTCCTGTTGCTTCTTCTGTGGTTTGTTGCAACAAGCACAAGCTGAACCCTCATGGCCTGAATGGCAGATCCATATTTTTCTCCTGACCCAGGAAAGCAAAGGCTCGTGTTACTTTTGTGAAAATTTAATATTTCCTTTATCCTTCAAGGATCGTTCAGGGTTCTTTAAGTTCAAGCCATGTGAGCCACAGTTGCTGAGAAATTCGTCACTTGATAAATAGCTGTCCTCAACAGAATGATTAATCACAGTATTGGTATTGTCACTGGTTCTTCTTCATGTTGTACACTTGCAATTGTGTTACCATTTTGCTTTGGGTATCGGATGGCTCTTTATCAAACCACGCTTTTTCCTCTAAACCCAGGGAGTACAAGATATCGTTGCATCATAAATTTTTTAATATACTCTGTTTGAAAGCAGACTGATTTCCTGTCTGACTTGCTCATCTATTACCTAGAGAGGATGAAAGTGAAGTTCTTTTTTGTTATGTAACCTTACCCTGATCTGATTATTATGCATGGAACCACATTGCAAACTCTTCGGTGTGAAAAAACTTGGAAAACTGTTATAGTAAACAAGGAGAAACTAAACCCATGGATTGGATTCCATCAGGAAATCTTAACTCTAAAATCCACAACACGTGGTCTGAAATGTCACACTATTAATTATCATTTAATTTATGTGGGAACTCATTATGGGTGTGAGTGGAGATGAGCAAACTGAACAGAATTAAGCAATTCCCTTGCTTATAGACTGTATTTTCAAAGAGCTCTGGACATGAACCACAGCTCCAGAATTAAGATGGGTTTTAAATTTCCCCAAGCAACAGAGAAATTACATTTTTTATTTTTGATTTTAGTCTTTTACCTGGAGTAACTGGAAAACTGTGAAGGGTCAACAGGGAAAAATAAACATTTTCAAGCTGAAAACTAAAGATTTAATATCAAGAAAGTCCTCATTTTCCCATACCCTAGTCAGCATGCAGCCATTTATTTACCCCAGGGTTAATGAGTAAAAGCATGAGATGAGAGCTGGTGCAGCTCATGGTTTCTTTGCACCAAAACAGAGAGGAACAGAGGAGAAAGGATGAGCATGTCCTAAATTCTGCAAAGCAGGTGTTGACTCTTCTCAGCTTGGCTCTGGTTCCTTGTCATTTGTCCCTAGGGGAAAAAAAAGAACAGGAAAGGAAATAACTTACAATTCTCAGGGCAGTGTATAAATCTCCTGGATATGATTATTTTGAAGGAGTGATGTCTCAAACCAGGGCATGCTCCAAGTTTGATTTTAAAGTATGGAAATGTAATCAAGTGTAATCACCCCACTCCGTTACAGGTCTGTAAATGCACTCAAAGATCTGTCTGAAGAGAAGGGTCTCTGCCCTGGTCTATAAACAGAATGGGAGTCTTGATTCAGCTTCCTTTAAAGTCACGAAGAAACATTTCATTCACAAAATGAGGCTGGTCTTGGGACACACATTGATCAAACCAGGTTAAAGTATCTCCCAGCTGCTTTCATTCTGGAGGTATTGATTCCATTTTCATTTTTTGATGCCTGCAGCTAGAGATAACTACATGTAGATGCCTGAAATTTGAGTTAGAGCCTGCCTCTGAGTTGATAACAGTTGTTATCCACACCTAATGGGATAAACCAAAGCATTATAGCCATAAACCATCTACTAACTGATAACAGGAGCACCTGCACCCGCAAAGGATGAGAACAGCAATTAGGGCATGAAACAAAAATCAAGTATTTCCAGCAAGATGTTTAGTCCTTCATTACAAACTATGATTTTTGGTTTGTTTGTTTGTGTGCTTCTTACTTGTTCAGGAGTATGATACTGAAATTGTAGAGTCAATTGATTGACTTAAGAAATAATATTTTGATTATTTTAAAAATTTTTTAGAAAGGATATTTCCAATTTGAATGTTCGTCTCCTGGTAAAAACCAGTTAAATTTTGGATTTTTATTGTGGACTTTGAAAGGGAAATCTTCCTCCACATATCAGTGAGCATGCACCTATCTTTAAATATATTGTGCCAAATGTTGTGATTATAAGGATTTTACAAACATGACCAAAACAAGTGGGCCAAATCTGGATAATTAAAAAAATAGGATAAAACTGAAAAAAACCCCAAAACCCTAATTGGGTTAAAAAAGAGAGATGAAAGTGACTACATGGTCAGAGCATAAGAGTATTTCTAATTCTTGTTTGGATAAAATTGATTCCCAAAGATTACTTCTTCACCCTAAGGAGAACGGGGGGACAGGGAATGGAGGTTGCAGTCTGCTCATCACTCATTATCTCTGCTGCTCCTTCCTTCTCACTCTCTTTCCCTTCTTCAGATAAAATGACTTACAATTCAGAAACCTACAGTCCAGGCACCATTAAAACTCACAGGTTCTATCCAATAGTTTTCAACAAGAAAATTATTTTTTATAAAGAAATGGTCATTTTAGGAACTTGAGCCACATTTGGGTTTGCTGCTTCTATTGGCTTTGCCAACATCTATTCAGGAGTAATCACTTAGCAACAAAGCAATACTGTTCCAATGTTTTTTAAGCATCCTCTTTTATGTGCTGTAATCAATTATTGTTTTGCTTTTTTAATATTTTATAATCAACAAACTAAAAATGCAGATTAGTGGCAACACATGTTTCACACAAAATTCATATGGACTCAATAGGATGGAAACCTCTGAAAAAATCTCCTGGTGGACTGTAGATTGCATCACAATTATTGACAGTTACTTTGCAGGCAGTTTGTTTTTCCACTAGAAGTTTGGTTTCTTACCCACAGTTTTTATATTGCTGTGAGCTGAATGTAAAGAAAAAGGAACAGATCACTGTGCTGTATAAACTACATTAAGATTTTCCAGTTGTGCTCTTTATTTCTTTCCTCTGACATTTTCTGTCTTATTGCACTAGAGCTGGGTGAGACCTTTTCACTGGCGCATAAAGTGGTGAAAAAGTATCCCTAAGTCTATTCTAAGAACAAGGAGAAGGATTTGTCTGTGAGTGGAAGCTTTGAAGACCCTTTTGGACTCTGAAAGAATAACAAAATCTTGGTAAAGCTTAAGGGAAGCTGATGAACATCTTGGAAAGAGCACTGATTTCATCTTCTAGCTTGGTACCTTCGTATTTGGGAAAAGTTCCAAAGGTGAATTTTGGGATTTTTTGATATGTCTGCATCACTAGGTTGAGACTTGAGGAAGGAAGGTCCAGTTCTCAGTCTGTCATAGAATTCCTGTGTGATTTAGGATCAGCCCTTCAGTCTCTGTGTCCCAAACCCCCAGCCATAAAACAGAAATACTATTGTTTTGTTATTGTTTTGTTGTCGATGTCATGAGATCAGGACTAGCTTGTACTGAAGTTTCTACAGCTCATAGCAGACCAAACACAGCACCTTCATTTCCACATAGCCTTGGTCTTTCCTGTAATGTTTATAAATAGCTGGTAAACATAGAGAGGAAGGAGGCTTGACACCTCTTGTAAACTGAAATTCTGGATTCAGATGTTGAGCTGAGTCCCTGGAGCCAAAGTCTTTAGCATGATTTCAGGTCTGCTCTGCACTTTCTGTCTTTTTAAATCGAATTCTAATCCAAGCACTGACTGATGCAAAGATACGTAGAATCTGAGGACATCTGGTTAACAGCTATCAGCATCAGAGACAAAGATAACAGACAAAGATAAGAGGCAGGAAAAATAATAAATTAAACACCTAGATACACAAGCCCTCAGGAAAACAAGATAATAGATAACAGGAAAAGCCTGAGCCATCAGGTCATTAGCTGAGGGGCCACTGAGCAAATGACTAAAGCCTTTAGAGGGCTCAACCAGAATTTTGTAGCTGATCAAGAAAGGAGGAAATCAGTTTCCCACATGCACAACAGGAAAAAGCAAACTGATTATGGGGTATTTGAGGAGACTTATAGGGCTGTGTAAAGCTGCTTATAGAATGCTTTGAGAGAATCTTGGGGACATGTGAAAATTATTATGGGATTTTTAGAGAAAGGGCTAAATGTGAGAAAGGGAGGGACCAAGGTGGATTGGGGTGGACCAAGCACGGCAAATTGAGAACTGCACTCTGTGTTTTCTTCTCATTAAGTCCTATTCCCATTTTCATACAATCATAGAATAGTTTGGGTTGGAAGAGATGTGTAAAGATCAACTAGTCCAACCCTTCTGCCACAGTCAGGCACCCTTTCCATTAGAGCAGGTTGCTAAAATCCCTGTTAAACCTGGCACTGGATGCTTCTAGGGATACATCTCTTGGCAACCTGATCTAGTGTTTTAAAAACCTCATGGTAAAAAATTTCTTCTTATAACTAATCTGAGTCTGCCCTTTTTAGTTTACAGCCTTTACCCCTTGTTCTATCACAACAGGCCCTGCTAAAAACTCTGCCCCCATCTTTTTTATAAATCCCCTTTAGGCACTGGAAGGTGCAACAAGGTATCCCCAGAGACCTCAGACAGTCTCCCAATGAGAGGTGTTCCATCCTTCTGATCATCTGCATGGTCCTCCTCTTGACCTGCTCCAACAGGTCCATTGTCCTTCCTGGGTGCTGTGGACCCCAGAGGTGGATGCAGCTCTGCAGGTGGGGTCTCACCAGAGCAGAGCAGAGGGCCAGAATCCCTCCCCACCTGCTGCTCATGGGGCTTTGTATGCAGCCCAGGACACGAGGGGTTTCTGGGCTGTGAGTGCACATTGCCAGCTCATGTCCAGCCTCTCATCCATCAGCATCTCCAATTCCTTCTGGGCAGGGCTGCTCTTCATCTGTTCATCCCCCAGCCTGGATTGATACAGGGGATTGCCTGGACTCAGGCACAGCACCTTGCACTTGTCTTGATAAACCTTGGGAAGTTATCATGCAACCACTTCTCCAGCTTGCCCAGGTCCCTCTGGATGGCATCCCGTCCTTCAGGTGTGTCAATGGCACCTGTCAGCTTGATGCCATCTGCAAATTTACTGAGGGAGTGACCTCACTTTCTATGTGATTCAAATATGAACTTCAAGCTGGACTGGCCAGCCAACACCTGAAAAGACCCAAGCTTACAGCTGGGGGCTGAATAAGGAGCCCGGGGTTTTCACTCAGCTGCTAGGCATTTAAAAGTGTGTGTGTGTCTGTTTGAATCTCAGACTTGGTCATCTGGAAAGGAGAAACAGAATAAAGACATCCGTGTTTCTCATGCCTGTGTGAGTGCTGTCGGTTTCTGTGTGGATACTGATAAAAGTCCTGCTCTCTGTGTTGGATATCATTGACATCTTTGATACCTGCTCATCCTTATTACTTCCTGGACCTACAAGCTGCAGTGGCAGCAGCCTTACTTATGGATGGCCAAGTCAGAAATCCCTGGATCCCTCAGTCCAGTGGCTGTGGCATTCCCTTCACAAGAGAAATCCAGAGTTCAAAGGTTGTTGTTACCCTAACAAGAAGTTATACCATCAGCCTTTACCTCAAATGTAGTTTTCAGTAGGGAAGAGCCTGTGTTTGGAAATCTGGATCTGGCCCTGAAGCAGACAGGGCTGTCCCTCAGGGCTCCCTCAGCCAAAACATGGTGACTGTCTGACAACAGAGACATACAGCACAGTTCTGTATCCCACTGAAGGGAGAGGAGTCAGGAGTGAAGAGTCAAAACTCAGCAGGGGCTTGCGGTTTCTCAATGTCAAAAATTATTTTAATTTGCAATAGAATATTTTTTTTTTCCCCAAGTCATGTCTGCTCTGCCCATGGTAGTAATTGCTGAGGGATGTCCCTGTCTTTATCTCTATCCAAGAACTTTTCCATCTTATTTTCTTCCTCTGTCCTGTCATTTAGAGGGAGTGAGAGAGTGTCTGGGTAGGCAGCTGGCAGCTGGCCACAGTCAGCCTATCACAGTTGTGGTATGGTATAATATAGTATTATAGAGATTTCTGGCTGGACAGTAGTGGCTTGAACAAGATTCTGTAACTGTGTGATCTTAGGCTCATGATTTCCCACCCACAGATATATATTTCTGCATCTAGAAGAGGTCCTGCTATACCTGAACTACTTTAAGTAGTGTTTGAAGATATGCTGCTGAAAATGGTTATTTAAAAGTAGGATACTAAGGATATTAGTTCCTTAACAGCACTGATTTTGGTTCCGGCTCAGAGCAGAATGATGGAGACACATGAATAAATGAAGACATATTGTTCTGAACTTTCATGTTTCTAAGTGCAGAATCCAGGCCAGCAGTTAGATCAGGGCCTGTTTTATATGAGAGTCACGTGTCCTTGTCCAGTGAAATGAGTTAAACCAAACAAACCTAATTGTGCATGAGTAATTACACCTCAGCAGGACTCAAGGTCACAGATCCTGACATGACTGAAGTGCTTTTCATAGCCAGTGGAATGGGAGTCACCTTGAGGTCATCTTGCTGGTTTAGAGGAAGTGCATGATTAGTGATGGTGTTTGGCTATATGTACTGTGTATTTCTTCCTAAACGGATGGAATACTCATGCAGAACTGAAAGGATGGCATGCGTTCAGGAGAATGAGTCCTGCAATGTCTCCTTTTAATAAAAGAACAGAGAAATAGAAAGCATATTTTCCTAACACCAGGTGTTATAGAAAGTTTGGCACAAAATTTCCTTCCTTGGCACTATGTTTAACACTACAGAACTGGAATTATGTGTTTTGTTAATGGTGCAAACATCATGTTGATCATTTCCAGATTGTTATAGTAATCATCTGAAAGCATTAAAAAAGTTGGGTTTGCCTTTTTATTTCCTTTTTTGTTTTATACTGCTTTCCCCTCCGGCTAATTGCAGTCTCTTTCTTGCCTACACATACTTTCAGGTTCCAGCCCCTTGCTAAGAATTCTACTTTTTAGATTAGATATAACATTCTTTTCTGTGCACAGATCAGCCTTTTTGATTTGAGATGACCCTGTTTCTGTTTCATTAATTTCACGCATCAAATTAGAAGACAATACATGGAGTTGGATGAACCCTGGTCAGGTGCAATACAATAAATCTGACAGACTTTTTCTAGCTGCAATTTGACTTTTGGAAGCACATACATCCTCACAGAGTAAACAGAAAAGTCAGATTACTTACTCTGCTGCAAACATGTTTCATCACCTTGAATTTACTGTTGAATTTCACTCTCCCTGCCTTTTTGAGTCAGTAAATTGTTTATGGCACTTACAGTGTCTACCTTATAGAAAAGCATGAACAAAGTTCTTTGAGATAATTTAAATTCACTAGCATTATAAAATCATTATTATAGAAATAGTCTGAATGATTTCTGCACAGAAAAATTGTTAAGCCTATAAGTGTAATCAAACAAATGCCTGGATGTGAGAATATAGACTGTAGATAGTACACATCTTAATGACAGCAAACAGTGAATCCAAACATTTTGGGTTCACAGGTTTTACACATTTTTAATTCATCTTCCTCTCCCTCTCCTGAAATTCCCCTTACTAGAGATCACATTTGAGTGTTTCCTCAAACAATTTTATCTTATCTCAGTGAGACCAGGTACTGGAGGATGTTCCCCTCTCCTAGTATCCATTGCTTTGGAGCAGCAGGGAGTGGTTTGTGGCTTCCTCACAGGGCTTAGCTCCCCAGCCTCTGATTTACAGAGAAACCCCTTCAGGTATGAAGCAATTGACAAAAAAAAAAGATAGGTTTTCCAGAAGTTATGTTTAAAAGCTTTCACTGCAACTTAATAAAGACAGCAAAACTGGATTCTCAGAGCTTTCAGCTTTTTCCCTCCAAGAGGGGCACTACCATTCTATCTAATTTAAGTGAAAAAAGTCAAAAAGTTCAGGAGCTGAGTGCAGAGGACTGGGAGACATCTCCAAGAGGGAAACAAATTGAAAGTGTCCACATAGCCCATAAGAGAGGAACCTCAGAAAAGAGCAGGAATACCTTCTCCAGGGTTCTTGGGGAAGGTCTCATGCAATGTTCTTTCTGCTGACACTCTTGTCTGAAGTCTAAGACGTGGCTTTTTTAAAAAAAAGCCAGAAGACAAGCAGGCAGGCAATCTTTCACCTTCATGGCAGCTTAGGACATTTAAAGTCACAACCATTCCAGTGCAAGCCTCAAGAAATCAACCAAGCTTAACTGCCTCACAGGCCAGAAAGCAACAGCCTTAAGGCCTTCTCCACTAAGGGACATTAGTCAGTGTGGTTTTTCCCCTTTCGTTCATAAGGTAGCAGACCCTTTGCCCAGGATACAGCAGACACCTAAATACTTGCTGCTGTCAGTAGGCTAAGACTGCCTGAAGGTAGTCAGACTTGAACTTTCTTTTCTTACGGAGACAACAGCTGTGAGAGTTTTTTAAGGAAGTCATAACTCCTTCATATTCTGGGAAAAAACACTTTGTAGCGTGGGGTAAGAGAGAATTTCNNCCTCTCTGGGCAACCTGTTCCAGTGCATGATCACCCTCATTGTGAGAAAGGGTTCATTTTCCTATGTGTAAATGGTGTTTACTGCATTTCATTTCAGTTTGTGCCCATTGCCTCTTGCCTCATCACTGGGCACTACTGAAAAGGATCTGGGTTGCGTATATTTATATACATGGATAAGTTCCCCCCTGAGCCCTCTTTCCCAGCCTCTCCTTGTATTTCATATATTCCCGTAACTATCCTGATGGACATTGTCTGGACTTGCTCCAGTATTTCCATATCTCTCTTCTACTGGGCAGCCCAGCACTGGACACAGCATTCCTGACAGGCTGAGTAAAGGGGAAGAGTCACCTACCTTGCCTTGCTTGGACTTGCAGCACTTCATATTTCCCTTTGTTGTATTTGGTGACGTTCCCGGCTGTATCTTCAGCCTCACTGGGTCCATCTGAAGCAATACAACTCTCTGGACTATCAGTCTCTCTTCCCAGATTTTTATCATTTCCAAACTTGCTAAGGGTGCATTCTCTCCCATCATCCAGGCAATTAATAAAGATGTTGAACCCTACTGGCCTCTGTACCAATCCTTCAAGCTACTTCGGTAGTGACTGGCCTCCAATTTGCTTTTGTGCCACTGGCCACAGCACTTTGCACCCAGCAGTTCAGCCAGTTTTCAGTTCACCTCCCTGTCTATTTATCTACTCCTTACTTGACCTGTTTGCCTCTGAGGGTTTTACAAAAGACAGCATTGAAAGCTTTGCTAAAGTCAAGGTAAACAACACCCACTGCTCTACCCTCATCTAGTGAACCAGCCATCTCATTATAGAAAGCTATTAGCTTGATTATACATGACTTCCCCTTCAAAATCCCATGCTGACAACTCACAATCACAATGTGCTTCATATGTTTGGATATAATTACCAGGAGAATTTTCTCCATCACCTTCCCAAGGATTGCTTTAGTAGGCCTTGTAGCAGTTGGACAGGGGGTAATGGTTTTAAACTAAAAGAGGATAGATTCAAACTACGTATAAGGGAGGAGTTTTTTTTACAGCAAGGGTGGTGAAACACCGGAACAGGTTTCCTAGAGAGGTGGTAGGTGCCCCATCCCTGGAAACATTCAAGGTCCGGTTGGACTGGGCTCTGAGTAGAGTATTGGTGTTGAAGATGTCATTTGTTGCAGGGGGTTGGATTAGATGAATTTCCAACCCAAATCATTCTATGATTCTATGACTGAGGTGAGGCTTCCCAGCCTTTATTACCTGGGTCATCCTTCTTGAAGACAGGGGTAATATTTCCTCTCTTCCAGTCCTCAGAAACATCCCCTGATCAACATCACCTTTCAAAGATGATTGAAGGTGGACTCACAGTGTAGTCTCCTGCTCCCTCAGCACTCACACGTACATCCTATAAGGTTCCAGGTACTTGTGTATGCCTAAAGAGTCAAACCTGCTCCTCCTGTAAGGAGGGTAGGTCTTCCTTTCTCCAGGTATTCCCTCTAGTCTCAGAGGCCTGGAATTCCTGAAAGACTATCTTACCAGTACAAACCTAGAGGAAGAAGGTAATGAATACTTTTCCGTGTTCTGTTTCACCGGGTCTCTCTCCCATTCAGCAGCAGTTCCATATTTCCATATCACTGCTGCTGATACACCTGGAGAAGCCCTTCTTGCTGCCGTGTATGTTTCTCACCAATATTCAGCTCCAAGTGGGTGTTGGCTCTCCTAGCTAGTATAGAGCTACAGTATTCATTTCTTGCAGGGGCTCGGATGGCCCATCCACCTGTAAAAGACAGTGTGCCAGATTATGTTTCTCTACTCCCAGACAGGAGGTTATGCATGCTTGTTGAGACTCATCAGAAGCTGAGAGGTGCTGTCTCAAAGAGACAAGACACAGACAGTATTCTATCAATTGTGTCTGGCCCTAATGTGAGGCAGCACTGCCAGGCAAAGTAAAATGCAGGGAGACTGCAGCTGGGAGCCATGGTGTTCCACAGAGCTCCCTTTCAACATGCTTCAGGTCTCAGCCCAGATTTCCAAATCTCCCTGCATAGTCCTCACCACTTGTGGTCCACACTGCTGATCTAATTGTGCTTCACAGCTTCTAGTGAAGGAGTTGACACACCATGACAATCACTCTGAGTCCAGTTCTCTGACTGCTCCTCACACCATGAAGTACAACCCTTAGACCCTAGAGAAATTGCCTGTGTGGAAACATTTGGAATGGCAGCATTTTCATGGAAGAATGGAGGAGTGGTGGAATGGACAAAGCTCTGAGAAGCTTCACTGCTGTAGGTTTTAATTTTGTGTCCTGTACAGTGAGCCATTTCCAGTGGTTCATTTTATGCTTAATAATCAGGCACATTAAAGTATTATTTCCTCATCTGCTCATGTTTGTATTGTGTTTCATATACTGTTCATGGCATGTATTTAACATTAGCAAGCAGGACTCTTCACTCCAAACTGGAAATACCTAAATGAACAGTCTGTCACAGCGTGCCCAGGACCTGGTACCTCAACTGTGGTGTGTAATTTGGATTAGTGCAAAGAGAGAAAAAGGGTGTCTGGTGCTTTGTAGCATGAAATGCTGGCCATAATTAAAGAATAATTTAATTTAAATTTACAGAAAGGCCATGCAGGAGCAAGCTGGGAAATGTTCAGTTAATCAGCCATTGTTATGAGACACTCATAGGCGTAGCAACCTCACCATTACCCCTCAGCAGGTCTGAATCAACACATTAAGTGAAACAAAGAAAAAGCTGAAAGGACTGAAAAAAATAGTGGTAGGAGAACTGTGGTGTGGGATGTAGTAGCTGATGAAGGATGATGATGATGATGAAGCAAGGGGAAACAGATGCTCGATTTTTTGGGTTTCATCACATTATGATCAAATAGAAACACACGGAGCTGGGCCTATTAAGGAATGAGAACTGGTAAAATTGTGAATAAAACATGGTATGGAAGGAGGATTTGTGAGGGAATAATTCTGTTAGATCTGTGTCAGTTGGAAAGGGAAAATAGATCAGTTTTCTTTTCTTGTTGCAGTCGGCTTTGTATTAATTAAAAAGGGGGAGGGAAAGAAAAGAAAAGAAAACCCAGCTGACTAACAAAGCAAATGGTCTGGACAAAGGAAGCTGACAAAGATACTTCTATCAAAAACCTCCTATTAGACCTAAAGAACATCACAATCCAGCTCCACAGGAAAAAGGAAAATGAAATTCACCTAGAGAATTAGAGAAAGAAATGAAATTCCATGCTACTTATTGCACAAAACCTTTTGGCATTTTACAACCTTCTCAGGAATTAACCAGTCAGTATTTTTTTGTAAGGTGATTTCATTTGATTCCATTGTGGAAAAGTGGATCTAATACCAGGAAGTCTCCAAAGGCTTTTAGAGAGGAAGTTGAGCTTCTGTGAAGAAGTCAGAGATTATGTTGTGGATATAGTTCCTGTCTTTGAGCATTTGCCTGATTATTTTTTTTAAATGTCTCTATTTCAATTTCTTGTAAATCTTTGTTTAAGCCTCATGCATATGTAATTATATCTTTATGCCTTATACACAGCTGTCTTACTTTTCAAAGCTGTTACTATACTCTATGCTTTGGCCAGCTGAAACTTCACGGCAGTGTGAATGGATTCCAAGGACTGACCTGCTCACAAAGGCAAGAGCAGCACCATGTAGTGCCAGGGAAGAGCTCAGGTGTTGGGGAACAGCTGGAGATAAATAACACTGAAATCTCTGCTCCAAAAGCAGATGGTTCTTCACATCTCAGTTAGAAGTAAATCCACTGGACTAACAGCTCCTGGCCTAATTTTTGCCTTCAACTTTTTCATCCAAACTGAACAGTCCAAACATCTGTCTGTCACATCAGCACCCTGAACTGGGAGATGAGAGCAGGGCAATGATCAGAAGTTCTTATGCTCTGCATGATTGAAGTAGCAAAACTAGATAAGCAAAAAGGCTGAGGTTCATCCTCAGGTTTGATCAGTGGAGCTGACCTCACCTTTTGAAGTATCTAGACATAAAGTAGGTATGTATGGTAGTAAGATACTGATGATACTGGTTACAAATGTACAAAATCAGATGAACACATCAATCTTTTATTTGATTAATACTATTGAAAATAGTTTGATGTTATAAAAAATTCCCATTAAATTACCAAAAGCTTTCTAGGAAGTACCTAAGAAGTATCATGGCATTCTTTAAGGAGACATCTGATTAGCTTTTTCTGGGAAACAGCTGCACTTAACAGTACTGCAAACATTTAAAATACATCTGTTACATTCCCACATAGTCCACTTCTGCTATAGGAAGAAAAATACATCCACACTGAATCCATGCTTCTGTTTCATAGGTTTATGAAAGTTTCATATACAAAGATTGGTCAGGCAAGACATGAGGGGAAACGATCAGGAATGTTTGGCTCAAATCATGTAACAGCAGGTATGTGAGAAGCTTAATAGGATTAAGAAATGTAGATGAAGAGAGGACAGGGGAGGAGAAAAACAATGAGCAAGACAAATGGTAGAGTCATTACTCACTCTAGGCCAGCTAGGTTGATCATCAATTCTGTTGCTGTCCCTGCTAAGAGATTTGAGTAGGATGTTAACTGTGGCCTCACAAAGCTTTGGCTTCTGCCAAGGAAGCCCAGCTGTCGGCAGCCACCTGAGATTCCTGCCCCTGGTTGCACTGATTTTAGTTCATTGCTAGTCTGGCTTTTACTTTAGTCCTTTGGTTCATTCAGACTGTCCTCAGGTGGAAGCTGGAGGGTATCTGGATTAGTGATAGTCAAAGACTTTAAGCTCTGCTCATTGGTGGTAGAGCTGGGAAGGTTATGCTGCCAAGTCTTATTGCCTTTGTCCATAGTGCATCTCATGACAGTGACCATGGTGTAACAAATGGTCGACTTATATGAGGCCCAGGTAGTGCAATATCTGTCTTGCTTCTGAAACCAGCTGGAATTGTTTTGGTTCTGAGCATACCTATACAAGAAATTATGAGGAGCTTCATATTCCAGTTGTGATAGAAATGCCACAGAATTGTTTACTGGGAAATTTTCAACAACTTTTCCTTTTTCCTAGAGATTTCTTTTTTTTTTTCTTTTTAATTTTGGTCAGAAATATCTTTAGTACATCAGCTTGAAGGAGTATGCAAGACCTTCCCTCATTGCTTGAAATCTGCCAAAGATGAAGTAAAGTTTAAACTGTAACTGAAAGCTGGCTGATATAGGAAATAGAAATTACGTGAAACTTTACAGTGCTTGGTCGGAACTAACAGAAAAAATTAAATAACTTGCTTAAGACTGATGAGAACATAAATAACATTGTGGCAAGATGAACGTGCAAATACCTGCCTGGTGATCTATGTGACACCTAGGCACCTGTGACATCAGTTTTTCTGGACAAAAAGAATACACAGGACAAAACCCCAAGGAGACCTATCAAGACGCTTGGGGGAGAGGAGAGGAGGGGAGGGGAGGGGAGGGAAGGAACATCAGCCCAGATAACCTCTCTAGTTACTGGGAACATGACTTCCCTGGTGCTGCCGCACCAAGAGGCTGAGGAACAGCAGTGGTTTTGTCATCACAGGGCAGCTGGTGTGCAAATGTGCCAGCAGACTTGAGCTGGAACTGCAATGTTCTCATGGTGTACATGTTAGGTGGGATACTGTTTGTGTTGTTATAAGATTATAATAGGTCATAACGAGATTATAGATAATGGTTGGGACATTATTTTATGTAATAAAGGATGGTCTAACTCAATAAATACTCCTTGTGTTTGTCAGCATCTGATTCAATCATCGGTTTGTGGAAATTGAATGTTCATGCTCGCTGTAACCATCAGGAAGCATGAACAGGTATAGGATGCAATTCATGATCAAAGTTAGAGAGTGACTCAGGACAACAAAGGAAGACAGTACAAAAATCCCTTAGACCAGACAAGAGTTTGTTCCAGGGACATCTATCTGGAAGAAGATGTTCTACAGGAAACATAATTAGCCTTTGTGGTCCTACTTTAATATTTCATTTTTATATAATGCGAGACAATTCAAACCAGGACACTCCCTGCTTGCCTCCCAGACACCAAAGGCTGAAGATGAGCTATTATCTGGGAGATCAAATCCAAGTCATTCAGAGAAGGCATTTAAACCATTATTTTTGCTGTGTATTCTTAAAACCACCTGTTAGGGCCATTTAACCCCGTTAGTCCCCTCCAGGTCTGGACACCAGCTATGGTAATTATCTTGGTGTATATTTTTACCAATAAAGTCTGGGAAGCCTTCTCTAGGAGAAGAAAGATAAATGTCAAAAGCTGATTATTTTCACAAAATTCTGTTCTTGCTTTCCAGCCAGCCTTACCTGTGAGGATGCCAAGTGACCAGCTTAACACAGCACCTCGGCTAATTTAGGGCTTCCTGCTGGTATGAACAGTCCTTCAAAGTACAAGGGTGTTCAATCTTATCAGCAACTTCTGGCCAAAACGGCAACCTTACACTCTTCTCCTGCAGTTCATCCCTAGCACAACTGTCAAAATGCTTCTTGGAAGTGCTGCTTCATCTTCTGGAAGTTTTCACTGTGGTAATTCTCCTTTGTGAGATCTATTTCCACCTCCATTTCCTTGTCTTAGGCAATTACAGACACCAGGTTTGACAAATGCCTTGGCTTTTTATCAAGGTACCTCCTGTAATTGTTTTGCTTGTTGATTGCAGGGTTTAGATTTTCTGTGCCCCTGCCTCAGCACAAGGCTATAGGAGGGTTAATGACTATGCTGGAAGAAAGCAGCACACATTTCACCACTCAGGCTATATTCACATTGAAGCAAAGTGCTCATAAAAGCAATTTCTAATTTTATACTCTGTAAAATGTGTCGATGGTGCTTTTTAATGTAATGAGGTATTATACTGTCAATATGGGAATGAAGACAACATCAAAATTTCCTCCATTCTATGTTTTTAATTGGGTTAAGTGCAGTTCACCTGGGGAATGTGGGAATAAGTATGCCCAAGCAGCTAAAATTACAAGGAAAAAAAATTCCAAGATTTAAGTTCTCATGTATCTCACATGTTGTCAGGAATGAATATGCTAGAAGGTGACAGGCAAGTGTATTTCCTTTTGAGTCTGGAATACTTTTCCTTTACTAGACACTTGGAATCTGGCCCTGAAAATTCCATATAGTGCTTACATGACAAATAGAGTCCAAATAAACTGTCTTTACTACTTTAAAATTAGACACTGCTCCAGGGGTTCTGCAGCTGCTTGGAAAATTTTACATTATTGACATTTTTTATCTGGATTTGGGCCAAAAAAGCCACTGGAGTGAATGGGAAATTCCACAAAGGTTGAAGACATCTCATGCAAGACTCCATTGCTGATTTACACCACTTAGTGCAAAAGACACCAAAGAGGTGGAGGAAGAAGTGATCAGGTCTTCTCTTAGGGAACGGGAAGAATTTGGAAAGAGTTGATTGAACAAGGAGGAAAACCTAGCACTGAATAGGCTACGTTACAGCTTGCCTGTGTTAGGAGGAGGAGAAACTCTGAAACAAGCGTGAGGCACAAAGCTGACATTTTCTTAGGCCATTTTATTTTAGTTTTCCTTCCCTGGGTAATAGATATCATTTTTATCTATGATCTAAAGGGCTTTTGAAGATTAACACATTAAATTTTCAAGCCCACAGTGGCTGAGGAACTGATGTGGTGTTGCACATCAAGCCACCAGTGACCAGGCTAATAGGCCTCTGAGCATGCCCATGGTGAACTGGTTGTTTCCAAAATGTGCAGTCTCCCAGGCCATGATGTATTCCTGACCCCTGGGTGGATGATACATGCAACAGTCTCAGAATATTCTTACTCTAATTTCAGACCTCTGTACTCAGAAATAGCTTCCCAGAAAAATATATACTCAATGGACACTTTGCTTCCTTTTTTTTTTTTTTTTTTTTCCCAGAATTCCGAGGCAATTATGTCCTGTTCTCAGTAGCTTTCTCTCAACACAAGGAAACAGTAGTCTGGGGTATTTGTGCTGACAAATTTGGCAGCCTTCTCATGTTTACATGGGCTGTAAGAAGTCCTTCCAACTTGAGGCTTCATTCCTTATTAGATAAAAATTAAACTGTTCTCTGCAGAGGGACAGTTTGGGAACCCAGTCAGCCCCCGTAGTGTGACACTGTGACCAGCCACCATGTCCTGATGGAAGGCTTTGTCTTCACCACGCAGGAGCTATTTGGCTTGGGTAGAACACAGGACTGTCCCAGCTATACAGCTGCAAGGCTGCTGCTGGCTTGTGTGTGGCTTTGAGGGCGAGAGGAGAGGAGAGGACAGGACAGGACAAAGTCTTAGAGCTCACATGAATAATTTTCTCTTTCATAGGAGATTCTTTTATCGTACATCTGAATCATCCCTGCAAAGTTCCTTGGTTTTGGTGCTACTGAAAGTCTGAAGTAACCCCATAAATGGCAAAGGGCCCAGGATCTCTTCTGCTTTATGTCTTACAGAAAATCATCTTCTACCCTGCAAGGTGCATGAAGAATTGTCCCAGAGCAGGTCTGTAGCGTCTCGCACTCATTTCTTTCAGGTATAATTCACCGTGCAAAATGCAATGCAGGGGAGAAGCCTTCCCAGAGGAGTTGTTCAGGTATAAAACTGGTCCAAGAGAAAACTGGCTCAAACCATACAGATTTAAATTAGAATGAAAGGGATATGAATGCTAAATGACTTTTCAAATGAATGGTTCAGAAAATCTCACCTTCCATAAGGTTTACTCATCCTTTATCCTTAGGGAATAGATTTTATTATTTCTGATAATAATCCCTCTATAAAGGGAGATGGCAAGGTAGACAGGGAAAAGGGAATTTAAAATGGGAAGAAGGAGATAATTGTTTTCTTGTTCTCTTGCCTGAAGAAAACTTTTTCATTTTGTTTTTCTACTATAGACAATGGAAAGGATGGAGAAATAAGAAGTTGATTTTAGTGGTTTTTTTTTTCTACTACACCAAACCTTACACTATAATTGGAGAAAAACTAAATTAGCAGTTTTTCATTAATAAGATCTATGGTTGCATTTAATAGGTTGACTAAATTGTGTTTCATGAAATGAATACTAAATTTACTGACAAGAAAACAGTACAACTTTGTTTTCAGAGACTTTCTTGTTCAAAGGTCATTGATCTTTTTGACTGTATTTCCTTTGTGCTGTGTCTTCAGAGACAGATAACACGGGGGGCAGGGGCAGAAGCCAACACTCTTGTCAACTTTGTAAAATTTTGCTACAATATTTATTTTACTGAAGGTGACTTCTTGGTTCTTAAACTAAGAGATTAATTTCCATGAAAAACCCCTCAGACAGTTATGGATCTTAGTAGCAACCACAGGCAATGTCTGCTCTTTTTTTCTTTTTAAATCAATGCAAAGAGAAGAAAAAGAGACCTGGGTTTGGATATTAACCATTCTTAAAAGTCTCATCACTTCATTTTGGTTACTGCTTGAGATAAGCACTTTCCTGAAAACAAAAGCCAGATAATTGATTAAAAGAAAAGTAGGCCTAGGTTCTTGATAAAGCCACAGAGGTGAAGTAATTTATGTTATTCTAAATTTCTCTTACCTTGCATCTACTAGGAAGCTGGCAGATGTGCACAGTTGGCCACCTTGGAATGCCTCAGACCAGGGCATCACATGTCTGTGTCCTGGATTGCTCCTACCACACTTCAAAGTAGGTAAATTCATGTCTCTGAAATTTATCAATTATTTTTGTGTATCAGATAGAAGGATCAGGCCTGTTCTCCAGGAACAGTAAGGTTCTTCAGGAACAGCAGTTTTTCTCATCTTTTTTTGGTAAAAATTATCATTCCTCCTGCTCTTCTATGGAGTGCCTAATATATTTGGGGTATACTCCTCAGAGAGTGGCTAAATTGCCATGGTGCTGTATTTATCTGGTAGGCATTTAGGAATCTTTTGAAATGACCAGTCCTCTCTTTGCAGATTATCACTATTGCTTTCAGTTTGGTTGGTTGGTTGGTTGGTTGGTTGGTTGGTTGGTTGGTTGATTGTTTTGGAGTTTTTTAACAATAGACTTCCTTGCTCATGCACAATATTTTTAACATTAGTCCTTTTCTCTCTCTTTCCCTTCAGACCTGAAGAGGTAGCCCTTTTTGATATTCAGGGTTGTTTGAATACTGAATAGGTTTTTCACACATAATTAAGTTCTTTCTCTGTGATTCACTTTTTATTTCACATTTTGTTTTCAAAATGCTAGTAGTAATTTATGGTTTCTGGTGGGTTTTGGTTTTGGTTTTGACTTTTGTTTTTCTTTTGTTGTTGTTGTTGTTTGGTTGGGGTTTTTTGTTTTGTGTTTGTTTTGGGTTTTTTTGTTGCCAGGATATAATAGGCAGCCCATTCTAAATTATATTGATCTCATCCACAAAAATTTCCTCTTCCTTTTCCCCACCACAGATAGGAATTACACTGGTGACATTACAGAGACCTGTAAAATATCCTGAAGGAACATGTTGACTGCTTCATTCTGCTAATTCAACAGCCCCAAGTCTTTAGGAAAGTCTGCACAATAAGCAGCAGCAATTTTGGCATAGGGAGAAGTGAAAATGCAGAATACAGTGCATGGTATCACCTCATTCACCCTGTGTTTGCCTTCCCACCCAGGAAGGGTGGGTGACATAGTATGTGACATTAATTCTGCTAGTCATGGAGAGACTCCTTCACATTTTGGGCTCTATGAGGGAACTGAAGATGGACTATTCCATTCTTTCACCAATCATTGCAGCCATCTCTTGCCATTAATCAGTTAATCCTCTTCACTCTCAAAAACTAAACATAGATTTCAGTTCTTCACACAACCACTCAATAGATCAAAGAGTTCTGAAAGATAATGCACATCATTTCCAACAGAAACATCTATAAGGTAATCATCTGCATCTGAATGAGTAGTCAGACTTCCCGTGTAGCCAGAGAGAAGCAGGCAAGAGGTGATTCACCTCCTAAAGTAGAGAGTTAAAATAGACCAGATGATTCAGATCCCCCATGTACTTATTTTCTTCATCGACTGTGCTTGGAGCTTATTCAGACAGAGGTGCAGATACAGTGCAAAGTATAAAGGTGGGTGAAAGAGGTGTCCCCAAAAGGATTTTAAATAGGAGTGGACTTGGCTCTTGTCACAGACTCGTTTACTATATTTTAGATAAGTTTCCTGAGTTTGGATGTTGACTGTTATCATTTGGGTCACCTAGCTTTCTTATAAGTATAAGATATTTGCTAGTTATGGACAGGAAGTTTAGGTCTTCCTCTCTAGTTAAACACAAACAGCAACAATTCAAGTTTCCTTTTATTCAGAGATTGCACCCTGTGGGACAGAACTTCATGTTTCTGATTAAATACCTTTCCAGGGTATTGAATCATCCTGTTACCTCGACAGCCTTTTGTGTAGACAAAATTTACACATTATTACTTCATGTCTCCTCTTTGGCTGAATATTCTTTTGTAATGAAGATGTTGCAGTTGGATGTTACATTTGCACACTTAAGGTTCTCTTGTCATACTTGTACTTGTGTCTTGGTTTGAAAAGGCAGATGTCTGTTAAGGGAAGGCAGGAGCCTCCCTTGGAATGGAAGATGCAGCCCCCTTCCCTCCAAATTATTATAATTTTGAAATCAAGGGCTTTCAGGCAAAGATATGGGGAATAGGAATAACAGTTCTTTTACTTTTATATGTATATATATGTAAAACAAAACAATAATACAGAAACACTCGTTTAACTTGACAGAGTCAGGGTAACCTGGCACCCTGCCGGGCAGGGTGGGGGTAGCAGTCCGATCAGGTGACAGCTGCAGTTCTCTTTGAAGTGGTTCTGTTGAAGCGGTGATCTTGTAGAAAAGGTCTGGTCTTCCTCAGAAAGTCCAGTGGTGGTTGTGTAGCTCTTATGTCCTCTGGGAATCCAGTGGGAAAAGCTCTCCCCTCTGTTGCAAAACCCCCAAACTTTATCCAGGCGGGAATGCTTCGCTCCTTCTCCCTGAGTGGAGTATCTCACAATGGGATGGTGAGTCATGAGGCAAGGCCTTGTTGGGCCCATTAACAGGAGATGGTCCAGGAGCGAGTTATCTATGGATCATGAGGCAAGGCATTGTTGAGGCAATTAACAGAAGATAGTCCGGAGGGAGGAGCAGGGAACAGTGCTACACCTGGTTTCAACAGCTCACGAAGATGGTAATAGAATACACGGTAACCCAGGACAACTTGTGATCATACTTGTGCCCCTGCTTCTTCTAAGACATCTGTTTTGGCTAGCTGGTTTTTTCAATTAGTCTTTTCTTGGTATTGTCTGTATCAAAATTGCCATTATTTCGCATTATAAAGGATAAGCATATAAACAGCTGTGTAACTTCTCCATTTCGAGGATTCCCATCACCTGCAAACCAGTTAACTGGAGCATGTTTCCTGCACCAGCCAGTTTAGGGGCTTTTCTGGACATAAGAGAATATGTAGAAGCAAAGAAAAGACCAGGATCTGTTACCTGTCCTTTTGTAATTCATTCTCATTTCCTAAAGCACCTGCCCTTTGTGAAGGACACAATCCAGCTTCTCTTCCAGCTAGAAGCTGTGTTTGGTGAGATGGCTGCTGATTTGGGCCCTCCTAGAGCACTTTGAAGTACAAATGCTCTGATAAGACACCTTTCTCAAGGAGACTTTGATAGGAAAAGCATAAGGATTCCTCCAAGGGCAGCTCAGGAATAAGACCATTAAATCTAAAGTATTACAAGTAGGTCATGGGCAATAAGGTCAGGGATGCAAGGCTCTTGTATTGCATGTTGAATGTGAATGAGAGCTGAGACGCTGCAGACAGTGGTCATAAAGGCACGTTATCAGAACTAGTTTGTTGCACAAACTAGCTGACACATCTCAAGGGTCAGTGTGGATATTTCAAGCATGAAAACTTGCTGAATGGACAGTACACTGGTGATATAGTACAAGGTTGCGAAAGATGCTTAATGATGGTTGAATAGAGTGTTCTCTCTTTATATATGGTTGGAGGTCTCAGTATGGAAGATCTACAGAGACATACTCACATCATAGTCACACAAGGGGAAAAAAATACAAAGGAAAAAATAAAGCAAGCCCTCCTGCTCTCATTATAAACCATTAAATGCACTGGTAACATTTTCTCTGCAAGCCAAGGCCTTTCTTCCAAGCAGCGTGGAGGCAGATGAGGAGATGGAAGGGGGTAGAGAAGCAGATCATGTTCATGTTAGCTTAATGATTTATGTTTAAGTTTGTTTGTCTTTGGTGTGATTAATTGCTTCCAATTATCTGCTTCCACAAAGTCAGTTTTGTACAGAAAAGATGCATCCTTGTGGGCGGGATCTCTTATGTTTGGATGAATCAACCCCGAAAATGCCCCAGTGATCTTGTGTCTGACAGATGGGACAGATTATTAGAAACTAAATCTGGGATGGGAGAGAGACACAGGAGGCCGGCCAGATTTTAAATTTTTTTCAGAATATTCAAAATTTTTGTGTGGTCCTAATGCTTTTATGCCTTTTCCTACTCCCCAGTCCTTGTTTTATTTATTGCACGTGCCAAAAGCACAACTGCCTTGTATCCAGATTGCAAACACGGGAAAGGGAAAGGGCGGCTTGTAGCGGCGTGGTGGATGAGGGTGCCGCGACCCTCCCAAAGACGTCTCCGTGGGGTTTGGAGTCACTTCTGCGGGGCCGCTGCCCTTCCAGCTGACGAGCTCGGATGCACCAAGGCCCCCGTTCTGCCCTGCTTGTCGAGCCTCCATTTCTGGGTGGCTCTCCAGAGGAAGCAGTTCAGGAGGGGTCAGACTCCCATAGGGGTGAAGCAGGCAGCATCAGCTTAGTCAGAGAAGCAGCAGGCATGCACACACGCAGGCGGACGATGAAAGAGTCGGGACGGGTTCTGGCATGTTCTTGCACACGAGACAATTTATTTCAGCCGCATGGCATGGGGAAGTTAGGAGCCAAGAACAAGATGGAGGAAGGACCAGACCTTATATAGGAGGTTCACAGGGTGGGCCAAACATCGGGATCGAGGGTGTTGGGGTGCAGGGGCGGTACAGAGATGGGGNGTCACTGCAACAGCGGCTGGCTGACTGGAGTAAACTGGAGCCTGGTCCTGAACCGGGGGACACACAGTCTGGGCTATCACACCCTGTGCTACCTGTTATTGCTGAGCTCTGGGGTCTAGGAAACAATAGTCAAGATGTGGGAAGTCAACAAGTGAGCAACCTGCCATCCTTCTGTATTGGTGTGCAGGGCATTTCTTGGAATCATAGAATCATTGAGGTTGGAAAAATCTCCAAGATCATCAAATCCAACCTTTGACCAAACACCACATCTGCTAAACCATAGCACCAAGTGCCACATCCAGTAGCTTCTTGAACATTTTCTATTTGCACAGTGAGGCCAGACCAGTGTCTTGCTTGGGTTTGTTCTTCAGTGGACAGGAATGAATTGTTGGTGAAATTCCAAAGTGAGGGTTTGTTTCAGAAATTTGAGACCTTGTAGACATAAAGAGGTGAGTTTGCAGAGTGACTCCTTTGTTTCTCATGCGCTGCTGGAGGAGGGGGAAAGGACTGATGTAGCTTTGCTGATTTCTGGGTTTTACATCTGCTTTGAGTATGTCCTGAGATGTGATGAGGATTAAGCACTGTTGCAGTCACTTTGTCTTGTTTCTTCTGGAATTTTCTCAGTACTTTACTGATGCTTCTGGCTTTTTTACAGATCTACACTGCTTTGCTTTTGCCCTTCTGCTAGGAATGTAACAACACTTCCCTGGATGCCTTTTCTCCCTCAACCATCCAACCTTCCCTCACAGTGCTGTTCATTCATTTGTATTTTATCAGATACTATTAACCACAAAAATTCACCATGAATTGGAGATTTTTCACTTTCTTTATATCAGGGAGGTGCATCTGTAAGGTAACAGGATTGTATGTCAGGTCTGATAAGGAGACCAGAACTTCTCTGTTTCAATCCCAAATGCGTTATAGGCCAAATTCTAACTCTGATAGAAAGATGCTTGAATGTAATTCAGAGTAAAATTTAGCCTGTAGTGTAACCTTCCTGTCAGAGACAACAATTTACTACCTAGTTTGTGGATAGCATGAAATTAAGCAGCACCACTATCCTAAACTGTAATAAAATCTATTGACATCCAAACTATGTATTATGCATATGTAGTCTATTATCCTGAGGCAAAAATGCACAGAGGTTTGACAGCAACCTAATGAAGAAATGCAAAAGAAGTAGGATTTAAATAAAAATCTGCAAAAGGACAGAAAATGTACCTGATAGCCAAAGGGCTGTTTCTCTTTAATATCTATTTCAAGCAAGTGCAGTTCTGGGAGCAGAAGAGGAGTTTTGGGAGAGTGATGAGGAAGATTAAGGGGAAATGAATGATGGTGATTGAGAAGGATGAATATTTTTGTTAGGAAATGGGCACCAGGGCTGCAGGAGATGATGCTGTAGAAGCAGCCAGAACACAAAATGATTCCGTGTGATAGCGTGGGGAGGAGGGAGGAGCTGCTGATCTTCCACACTGAGGGTAGCAGTGAGCTGATGAGTCCATGCTCCTGGTGAGTAGGACAGGACACCGGTTTAAGGAAATCCTGTTGGGAATTGTACCAGTTGTGACCACAGGGAACCAGTGCAGCAATTCTTCCTTTGCCACCCAGCTGGCTTCATGGATGGACATTGAGTTGACGCAAAGGCTACATTAAAGACTAGAAACAATACCTGACTATGCAATGACAGTTTGACCAGCTCCCACCAGAACGAGGGCAGAAACAAATATCCACATCCCACCTTGGATGTCTAGGAAGATGTATGTGCAGGCCCTCTCCAGACTGCATCCTGCCATCTTAAGAAGATTATTTTTTAATTTTTCTCTTTGAACTCTTAGCAATAAAGCAAAGGAAAAAGTGTTGCGTTCCCATCTTAAAGAGAAAAGACTATCAGTCTAGTCTCAATGAATGTGGGTTTTCCTCCTTTTTTAAAAAAACCAGCTCTTGCTAATCATTTTTAGCCACCTAACTTACTTATTTAAAAGTTAGCAAACATCAAAATTACCATCCTTAATCTAAAATGTGTCAACATGCTGAAACCTACTGGGATTTTTCAATTTATTTTTAATGTGTAAATTGTCTTTGAGAATTAAGGGTACTATGATGTTCATAAAAAGCATGTTTTTACTATCAGTGGAGAAATAGAGCTAAATAATAAATTAAAGCCTTTCTACAAAAACATTATTTTTTTGCATACATTTGTTTGTAAAACTCCCTTATTTGTAAGCAGTGATAAAAAATATTCTGCACACTTTCTTTTTTGATAGTGAGATGAGAAAAACATAATAGGAAAGTAAAATTAAATTATATTTCATTACTGATGACAACCTGAATAAAACATGGAAAGACCATTATCAGGCTTCAAGAACTTCTGGCACCTTGACAACAAACAGAACAAATCTATATCCACTTAAAAGCTCCCACACATTAAAGTACCCCAAAATAATAATCTCTCTTTCTGTAGCTGCAAACTAGATGAACTGGCAGTGAACAAAAAGAAAGCATTTCCTCTTGAATTTTTCATAAGAGCTGTGTTTCAAAAGAAGCATATCACATAGCCTTCCTTACTTCATTTCATACCAGGGCACACCCCAATGCTGTACTTAAAATGCTTAGAAACCTCTCTGGGGCAAAGAGTCCCTCGGCATCCAATTTCAATCACATGCAGTCTTCATCAAGGCTAATCTAGATCAGGAGTAAACAACATACAAAGACAGGGCATTCTTACTGATACGTGAGCCTTTGTTTGCTCTGAAAGCAACACAAGATGCAATGTAGCATAGAGACAAAAGAGCATACAGACAAAAGTTAGATAGACCTCCAGGCAGCTCAAAACTTTGATGTGGCCTTCACTGTGCTTCCAGTAAAGCTTTCCTCTTCTCAGACACAGTTTTAAGGGATGGATTCAGGATTCTTCCACTCTGCTCAGTACTGATGCCACAAATTGAGAGTGTTCAGTGCTGAGCTCCCCACAACAAGAGAGTTTTTTATGTCCTGGAGCAAGTCCTGTGTGGGGTTACAAAGATATTTAAGGGACTGGAGCATCTGACATACAAGAAGAGGTTCTAAGAGAAGGGCTGGCTCAGCCAGAGAAGAGGTGACTCAGAGGGAATCTCATCCACGTGTACAAGTACCTGACTGGGAGTGTGGGGGTTGGAATGAAGAGGGAGCCAGGCTCTTCTCAGTCTTACCCACTGAAAGGACAAGAGACAATGGGCACAAGTTGACACACAGGAAAGAAAAAGCATTTTTGCTGTGAGGATGACTAAGAACTGAAATGTTCTCCCAAGAGACGTGGAGTCTCAGTCCTTGGATATATTTAAAACCCAACTGGGCATAGCCCTGAACAACCTGGTTTAGCTAAGCCTCATTTGAGCAGAGTGTTGCCTGGACGATCTCCAGAGATCACTTCCAACCTCAGCAATTGTGTGATATCAAAATGGCAAAGACTGTAGTAGTTGTTTTCTTGTAGAGTGTGGGTAATTAGCCAGAGACACTGTTCTGGGAGGGCAGCAGTTCTGAAAAATACACCTTACCCCAAGAGCTGCTGGACTCAGTGCAGTGGTGGTGGTGAAAAACCTGCTGTTTTCTATAACTTCCAAACGTACTTCAGAAGGCTGTAAAATCCTCTGAGCAGAGATCCTGCTTTGCTTCGTAGACTCTGCCCATTTTTCAGGGTCATCAAGGCACATGTTGTGCTGCAATAAATAATGGATGGCCAGTTGAGAGCCACAGAATGAGCAAGAATCACAGAGCAAATATGGAACCTTCAGTGTCCGTACCAGAATCTCTTTTAGGACAAAAACAAAACAGCTCCAGCAGAGGTCAGTTAAGGAAAACTTTTATTTTGTTGAAAGATTTGCTTTGGCATAGAGTGTAACTTTGAAAAACAAATAACTGGCTTTGTGTTGTGTTTAAGAGATTAAAATATAAGCATTCCTTAAAAAGAAATAAAGATACATATCCTCAAAATATTAGCAACTATTTTTTCAAGTCCCTAAAAAGTTCAGTCACTGTAAAAGTGAACAGAAAAGATTATTATTCCATTTCAATGTTCCTAATCTGGGTTTATAGAAAAGTTAGAGAGGTTTCAATTAAGTTTAAACAATCCCAGAAGGTTGTTTCAAACAATGAGAGCTTTCTTCTTCCCTTTCACCCTTCTTCTGCTTTTTTGGCTGCTCATGATGTTTTTAACTCTTCCCTAAAGTTCTCTGTGAGCCTCATTCCCCATGTTTGGGGGTCGTAACATCCTATGGCTACTGCCCATGCTGTGATTTTGATCACATCAGAGGGCCCTCAATGAGACAAAACAAAAATTAATATATCTTAAGAACTGAGTATTCCTGTGGAGTATCTAAAATAGTGCACAGCCAGTCTTACAATCTAACTGATCCACCTTTGAGTCTTTAAACAGAAAACTCTGAAAAATGAGGATGTGAAATCAGGAATACATCTAAATAGCAGGATATATGACCCACACACAACAATCTTCAGTGGTAACATCTCTTTCCCTCTTTGAGTATTTATCTTCCTGATTATTTATTTTGTTGTATGGGGTTTGTATGGCAAGGTTTTATGGGAGGGGCAGGGTGGCTTCTGTGAGAAGTTGCCAGAAGCTTCCCCCATGTCCAATAGAGCTAATGCCAATTGTCTTCAAGATGGATCTGCCACTGGCCAAGGGTGAGCCCATCAGGAATGACAGTAATGCCTCTGTGATAACAGGTTTAAGAAGGAAAAAATGTTATTGTGTAGTTTGCAATCAGAGCCAGGGAAGAGCAGAGTGAGAACATGTGAGAAGAACATTTCTGCAGACACCAAGGTCAGTGGAGAAGTTGTGGCAGGAGATGCTCCAGGCATTGCAGCAGAGATTCCCCTGCAGCCCCTGGTGCAGCCCATGGTGAGACAACTGTGTTCCTGCAGCCCATGGGGGTCCATGGGGGAGCAGAGATCCACCTGCAGCCCGTAGAGGACCCCACGCTGGAGCGGGTGGAGGTCTGAAGGAGGCTGTGACCCCGTAGGAGGCCTGTGCTGGAGCCGGGTCCCAGCAGGGACCTGTGACCCTGTGGAGAGAAGAGCCCGGCTGGAGCACCCTGTCCTTGAAGGACTGACCCCGTGGAACAGTGACCAACAGCTGCAGCAGTTTGGGGAGGACTGCTGCCCATGGAATGGACTCTGTTTGGGGTATTTCATGGAGTACTGTCTCCCGTGGGAGGAACTCCACCGTGCAGCAGGGCAATGACTCCTCTCCCTGAGCAGTGGCAGGAGCAACGTGTGATGAACTGATCATAACCCACATTCCTTGTCTCCCTGCATGCTGGGGAAGGAGGTAGGGCTGGGAAGGAGCAAGGGGTGGGGAGAAGGTATTTTTGGTCTTATTCTGTTGGTAATAAATTCAATTAATATCCCAAATTTGACCCTGTTTTTTCTATGACAGCATTTGGTGAGTGATCTATCCTGGTCCTTTTCTCAACCCATGAATCCTTAATTTTTCCTGCCCAGCTGTGGAGGGGAGCGATAGAGAAGTTTTGGTGGGTGCCTGGTGCCCAGACAGGATCAGCCTACTACAGGGGACTGTCTCCCATGGGAGGGACACCACACTGGAGCAGGAGAAGGGTGTGAGGAGTCCTGTTCCCAAGGAGGAAGGAGCAACTAAGGCAACATAAAATGAACTGACTGCAGCCCCCATTCCCAGTCCCCCTGTGCCTCTGTGGGGAGAAGGTAGAGAATTTGGGAGTGAAGTCAAGCCTGGGAAGAAGAGAGGGGTGGAGGAAAAGTGTTTTAAGATTTGGTTTGTATTTCCTAATATCCTGCTCTGATATTTTTGGTAATAAATTAAGCTAATTTCCCCAAGTCAAGTCTGTAACTGATGATCTCCTCCTGTCTTTATCTCACCCCATGAGCCTTTCTTTATGTTTTCTCTTGCCTGTCCAGCTGGGGAGAGGAGTGACAGAGCAGCTTTGCTGCACATCTGGTGTCCAGCCAGGGTCAACCAACCACATTTGTTATGAGTCTACAGTGCATCTCCTTTAAGGAAAGGCCTTCTGTGTGCAAAACTTAGCACAGTAGTAGCCTGACATAGCAGTAAATAATGTGTGAACATCAGAGAAAGTGTGAAAATGGATCATAATTACCTGAATTAAGAGACATGGAAAACAAGGATAGGATTTGATACTGGTAAGGCTACACCTCAAGTATTGAGTCCAGTTCTGCACCACTCACAACAATAAAGACATTGAGGTGCAGGAGCATGTCCAGGGAAGGGCAACGGAGCTGGAGAAGGGGCTGGAGCATGAGGCTGATGAGGAGCAGCTGAGGGAGCTGGGGCTGTTCAGCCTGGAGAAAAGGAGGCTCAGGAAGGACCTTATCACCCTCTACAACTCCCTGAAAAGAGGTAGTAGACAGGTGGGGGTCAGTCTCTTCCCCTAAGTGACAGGACAAGAGGACTTGGCCAAAAAATTGGATATTAGGAAAAATTTCTTCACCAAAAGGGTTGTCAAGCATTGAAACAGGCTTCCCAGGGAAATGGTTGAGTCACCACCGCTGGACGTGTTTAAAAAGTTGTGTAAATGTAGTGCTGAGGGGCATGGTTTAGTGGTGAACATGGGGTTGTTCAGCTGTGTTGAAGGGTTGGGTTAATGTTCAGATTTGATGATCTCAGGGGCTTTTTTCAATGTAATGATCCTAAGATTCTATCAAAATAGGACAAAACAGGATCTGAAAATTCACAAAATCAGTAAGATAACTATCAATACTATGTGAGAGAAGAATAACTCAGAAAGGCCAATTCTAAGAAAGATAATAAAATGTACAGTTGCTTGCAAAGAGATATGGCAGAAAAATAAGCCAGTGTAATCATAAACATCATTCTCCATACCTCACATTTAAGTGTGAAAAAAATATTATCTAAAGTGTTATTGAACAGCATATGTTAAAATCTTTTAAGTAATAAATGAACAGTAAGAATGACGAACAAAACTAGAAATTCATACCTTGATATGCAATATAGAGAGGAATAAGCAACAAAAGGATGAAAATGATTTAGAATATCACTTAAGAATATAAGTAATAGGATGAAAGTAAGCTCAAGGTAGTATAAAATGACAGTAATTCAAACAAATACTGATGATTTGATATTTTGAAGAACCATCTTCCCAGAGGAATGGTGAAACCATGTGAAAATTTGCAGAACATAAATAAATGTACAGCAGGGAACTCCTGTACTGTTGAAGAGATATATGTATTTATTTGTCCATGCCATCTATTTATTGCAGAGCTTTGGCTGAAGAAACAAGAGGCAAGTCTTTCTTTCCTCATGTGGCAAAAGCAGGTGCTGCTGTAAACAGCATTAGACTGCCCCTGGCAGATTAGCACTTGAGACATGTAGCCCAAAAGCAGGACAGAAATGATGGATCTAGGAAGTGATTGATTTTTGAACCAATGTGTGCTGGGAAACCTGCTAGGAATAATATAAGCAGATATGTGGTCATGACCAATGACAGGAGAAGGATCAGTAAATAATAAATTGAGCTCCAAGGATCAAGCAATAAAGGTGTTAAACAGCCTGGCAGGCTTTCCCAGGGCAATATATCACAATAAGAGTTTAGGCAGAGTTTTAGAGGTTGACAATTTTGTATTTTGCTTCCTTCTTGTTTTACTTGAAAATGTAGCATACAAGTCCATGATATTTATTCCAGAGAAATCTCTGTGTACATTTCAAATAAATTGAGCATTTTTTCCGACAAAAAAAGTGCCTAAAGAACTGAAGGGCAGAGTGGCTGTCGAGTACCTGTTCCCATATCACCAGTTCCAATTTGATCATATCTACTATGTCGTAATTGGGAGGAATATTTAACATTGCCCACAGAGCCCCTAAGCTCTGATCCTCCCCTTCCACCGTCCATTACCTCCACACAGGTTCTCTTTGGTGACTATCAGGAGACTCACTGACATCATCCGTTTTGGGGTAAAACTTGTGTGAAGAAATTGATTTTGTACTGACAGCCAGCTCTGCTTTTTGGCATTTGATTGCACTGTGGTCTGCCCCTCTTTCAGAAATGCTCCTGTTCCCCAGATTTGTGTTCTGTGGATTTCTTAATGACCCAATTTCTGCCAGTGTTGGTTTCCAAAGAAGAACAGGTAACAGTGGTTGTTGCTTCGATTTACTGAAGCATTGGAAGAGATCGTGGCTTCAAAGAGATTTATGGTTGATGAAAGCCTGTGTGCCGTTCTTCCTTTGGGATTTCTCCTCTAGGTGGATACAGACGTTAAGAACCACTGGCACAGGGTAAAGACCAGTAACTCACAGGACAGATGAGTCAGATTTCATCTTGTCTTTTACATCTTGCTTGAATTTCAATACATCCAATGACCTCCAGGTCCAACGAAACAGGGGAGTTTGAGCCCCAGCGTCCAGAAGTTCCTTTCAGTGCTAAGTTGGATGTATCTTCACTGCTATGTTTCTTCATAGGTCAGCACACATTTGATGGATGAGGCAGAGGCGACAAATCCATATCATGCTCCCATTTTACAGCTGTTAACTGGAGAATTAAGAAGATCATCACTATCCTCATTCCTGCTTCTTTGCTGATACCTAATCTCAGCCTCTGTCTTCGCAGGCTGCTATGTCTTTGGATCTTTGTGAGACAAGTAAAGACTTAAATTAGGGTATAGGTACTCACAGACATAAAAGCCCAATAAAACATAACTGAAAGTTGGGAATTAATTTTCTTAGGGGACTGGTAATCCCAGTTTCAGTAAAACAGGAGGAACTATTTTAACTAACCCTGTATAGGCTAGTCAGGAAATTATTTGATAGCACTCACCACAAAGATGGCCCATCTTGTCCAGTCCACTGCCTGTATTAAATAGTACAGTGTTTATGGAAGATCATTCTTGCTATAAAGACACTCCATTCTCTGAAAACTTTTGAGGTCATCTTAGAAAAATATCCATCAGGAATAGATTAGACAGAATTGATACTTCCACAGAGCAGAGGAAATAAATAGGTAAGTTCTGGAACTTTTTCTCCTGTCTTGTTTTTTATTATAAACCCAACAAACTGTACCTGAAAATCAAACAATTCAGCTGCTCACAGAAAGGCAAATGAGCAGGAGCTTAGCAGCCAGCATTCATAGAATTTAGGGACTGGAAGCCAATATTTTAAGAAGAGAAAACAAGAGCATTAGGGGATTGGAAAGTAAAGCTACACATACTGTGATATAACCATTGGTATCTGGCCCTATAGTAAGTTTTTCAGCTTTGTCCATTAGAAGTTTTCTTAAATGTCATTTAGCACCCATCAAAACTTAATTACTATCAAGTTAATGATGGTGATACATGGTCAGTGTTAGAGCTGGGGTCACATCAATAACAAGGTGAGATATAGGCAATCAAACATTACTCCTCTTTAGGGTTTGTTAGTGACCAAAGACAAAAATGTTGATCCCAATTCATTTCCAAAGTGAAAGTGGAAACAACATAAATAGCATTAAAAATGCTTTTTCTACCAGGCAAAGTACAAAGACCAAAGATGAATTTTAGCTATTTTCCATCTTTTCCTGGCCAAGGTGGAGACTTATTGACAGGCATGTCTGAAAAAGCTTCTCTTGCTGCTGCTTACTACACTTGATTTTGTAAGAAGGAACTTCAATCTTAAGAGCTGTCAGTTTGGCACCTGTAATGAGCATAATATTCATTTCAAAAGGAAAACTACCAAAAAAAGCTAAATGACAGGCTAAACTGCATCTCTACAAGCAGAACTGCTGATCTCCCAAGATAGTTTTCCCAGCCCACACACCCCTTGCACTACCAGGTGCTGTTGCTTCTTTTTTTTTTCCCCCCAGTCGTTCTCATTACATTTCCTTGGCAGAAATTCCACTGTGGATGCTAGCAATAGACTTGCCTTGATGCTGCTCATCACAATCCCCGGTGACAGCTTATTATCTCATTATCAACATTAATAATAAACGTGTGTTTCTCTGAATATGCAATGTGAGAACCAAATATATATCTGTGTATATATATATATCTCTATATATGTGACTTCAGGCTGCATTTATTTGAATGTGTAATGGCTGGTATAAACGCAGACTCAAAGCATTATGAGGGAAGGACACAATTGACATTCAGAACCAGGCCTGTGGAGAGCCGTGACAGAGAGCTCTGGTGTGCCTCTGGGTGAGTTGTTTGACCCCATGCACAACTTTTTCCTTATTCTTGAAATCCCTCTTGCACGTTTAAGGAATGATTTAAGTTTGGTGTGCTACATGCTGCAGTGTTTTAATACATGGTCTTAGTTTTTGTATGAACAACTACAAGCTGATAAGCACAGGAATAAACAATCCGATATTTGTGTTTCTGAAGACATGTAGTTAAGAATAACTAATGGCTTATTTTTCTCTTTCACACTGTCTAATAATAAATGTGACTTTCCAAAGAAAATCAACTTTATTTTTATCCCAACATGTTGGGGTTTTTTTAATTTGAAACTTCTCGGTTTTGAATGAATGAAAGTATTTTAGTACAACTTCAAGTATCAAAAGCTGACACACTATCAAAGCCAATTTCATAGATGAAATAAAAAAAGAAGAACATTCTCATCATAAAATAAAAACTGGGCATACTAGTAGGTCTTAAAAAAACTAATTTCTGGTTTTAATTTCTGAGAATATTTTTGTTGCTATTTCAATTTCAAGTAGCCAGAGCTGTAAAGCTTTTAGAACTGCCTATTAAAAAAAAAATAGTGGTCAAAAAGAGCACTCCTTTAATGGAGACTAGAGCTCATTTGGTCTTACTGGGATGGAAGACGTGCAGGTGGAAATAAATGCATATTCGTAGTAAGGGATTCTGGAACTCCTCAAACACTGTTACTGAGGGAAACTCCTTCATTCTCGCCAAAGATACACTCCAGCCCAAGCACAGGAGAAGTGTTAACAAAACCACACCTACCTGGGAGAGTAGCCAGCAGTGTCCTTACACCTCAGGCTAAATTTCACAAGAAAGAACCAAATTAATGAAATCTGCAGCAGGCCAGAATATCTGAAAATAATTCCATTTTCTTTCTAATGGAGATTGATTGCAGATACATTAATCTGAGCAACTGTACCCTGACCTCAGTCTATCCTGGCTGTCAAATTTTATGCAGAGAACATGAATGCAAAAAAAAAAAAACCCTCTAAAGGAGAATGTCTCAAAAACATTACAATTAAGATGAGGAAATGTCACTCTGACAGCTCTGTGTATCCTTAAGCATTTCCCAAAAAAACTTCTCATATGGAACAGTTCTTGCATAAAGTTAAAAAATGAGACAGTTGAGTGTACTGTGTAGAAAGGAGTCTAGTCTAGAAAGAAAGGTCTATGTATGCTTAAAATATTATGGATCATCTAAATGGAATGGCAGATGTTCAAAACAGAGAATGCACACATGGCGTGCCAGCACCAAGTGTTTTATCTGTTCTCCTATGGGAAAATAAAAAGCCACAAGTGCTTTAAAGTACAGCAGAAACTCTTTTTTAAGCATAAATGCTGTGTTGTTTAGTCCTTCACTGAAATATAAACTCAGCAGCTCCAGTTTCATCTGAAAGATGACAAAAACAATAGAAGTTGTTCAATTTACTGAGCTAAAAAGTCAGGAAGGCAAAACTCTTTTCCTCAGCCTAGATCTCTTCCCCACCCCTCCACCACCCTTTTGAATTCACTCTAATTTTGAAGCCAGCATTGTTCTTTGAAACTGAATCTACATGAAAGTTAAAAAAGCTCAAGTGAATCTCATGAAGAAAGAACTGAATACAAACAAAACATTACTTTGAAGTTGCTGTTTTTCTTGCAGAAGAACATTCCTTCTCTAAACTGTAACTCAACTCTGAAACTGTTTTCAGAACAGAAGTGTCTTCAGAAATATGTCAGACCCAAGACTATGCCACTTGTAAAAATTATACATAAATTTTTCGGGAAGCATCAATATGGTTAAGCAGCTGTAATTAGGAAGGTATCTAATGAAGCCAAATCCTAAAAATCCTTGCTTTAGAGAGTTTGATTAGTTTGGAAGAGGTCTTCTAACAATGAGATTAGAGAAAAAATAACAAAGATTGTTGGCTTGGACTTGCTCTCCAATGACACGCCCAAGCTTCTGTTTCCCTTTAAGTTCCTAAATATTAAAAAAATCTCAAATTATACTCCTTGCATGAAAGTTTGCATGGAAATGTCCCCTTTATGGGATACGTAAAGCAGTTCTAGCTGTTAAAACTAACTTGGCATCCCAGGCATGGGTACATCCAGGGCAGCTACCCCAAGCAGATACTTGATGTCCTACAGAAGAGAACCATTCTCCTCTGGCACATAACCAACTCCCACAATGTGTCACCTTCTCTCTTCTCTTGCTTTAGAGAACTGGAGAATTCCCAAAAATATTTCCTGCATATTTGTCTCCTTCTGCTCCTCTCTAAGATCCTTGGAAGACTGGTTTCAAACTTACTGTCAGTGTCCTCCCACCAATGTCAAAATCATGTTCATTCATGTGATGATTTTTCTGTGTCCTCACACCTGGGAAGCTTCAGACTGAAACTCAGACTGGCTGAAAGCAGTGTACTTTATTCAGTCTTCATTTCTTGCCTTAAACTTTCTTTAAGTCAGACTTTTCGGTGCCTTGTTTAGACAGTAAGATCAGGACTGCAGAGCTAAAAGTTGCTGAAAAAAGACTAAGCAAAAAACCTACTGTAGTATAAACTTGGTTAGATTGTTTGAATATCATTCTATTATGACTATTAAATAACAAAGATAATAACCCTATTTTGCCAATTTCTGTTCTGCTTCATTCAGCCCATGCAGAATGTATTGAGATCTCCATCCATCCATGAAACCCTGGGATGTCTTGCTGGCTGGTATTACTATTAACAAAGGAAAAACATCAAAAAATGCAATTCTTACTAAGGGACATTTTATAAAATATAAAACTAATCTAAAATTTTTCACTCTGTTGCCCAAGGATCACAATTTCTTGATCTGTGTGACTGTCTATCCAGCTGTCTGTCCAAAGGTTCCCTCTTCTCTACTAGAAATAAGGTTCTGCACCTGTTTTGGGACAATCCCAAGCACAGCTACAGGCTGGGGGATGAAGGAATTGAAAGCTGCTGAGGAGAAAAACTTGAAGGTGTTGAAGGATTAGAAGCTCAACATGTCCCAGCAAGGTGCCCTTGCAGCCCAAAAAGCCAAACCTGTCCTGAGCTGCATTAAAAGCATTGTGGGCAGCAGGTGAAGGAGGGGATTCTCTCCTTCTACTCTCTCTGGTGAGACCCCACCTGCAGTACTGGGCCCAGCTGTGGGGTCCACAACAAAGGAAGGACGTGGACATGTTGGGATGAGTCCAGAGGAGGTCACAAAGATAATCAGAGAGCTGGAACGCCTCTCCTGTGAAGACAGGGTGAGAGTTAGAGTTGTTTGGCCTTGAGAAGAGAAGGCTCCAGGGTGACCTTAGAGCATCTTCCAGTACCTGAAGGGGTTAGAAGGGAGCTGGAGAGGGATTTTTCACAAGTGGTGACAGGAAAAGGGGGAATGGCTTCAAACTGAACGAGTGGGTTTAGATTAGATATTGGGAAGAAATTCTTTACTTGTAAGGGTGGTGAGGCACTGGCACAGGTTGCCCAGAACAGTTGTGGTTGCCCTATCCCTGGAAATGTTCAACACCGAGTTGGATGGGGCCCTGAGCAACCTGGTCTAGTGGAAGATGTCCCTGCCCATGGCAGAGGTGTTGGAACAAGATCACCTCTCCTTCCAACCTAAGCCATTCTATGATTCTGTCATTTAGTTCATCTTAAAACCATCATCTAAACTGTTAGAGAAAGTAATTTCTGTTTTTGATTGGCAACTCACCCAGCTGTATTTTCTTAATTGTGGTTACAGAGTAAATGCACTCATCATTATCTTCATCTGCTGACTTGACTTTTCCTGGATCCCTATGGATCCGTAAGTGAAGCTCTTATTCATCAGTCCTCCACACAAAGAGTTCTATGCAGCAGAACTCAGTCTTCGAAGAAAAATAGAAATTACTTTGAAATTGCCTTGCTTTGGTCCGACAGTTCATTAGATAAGTCCTCTCTGTAGCCAAGGGACATTCAGCAATAGCCTTACATAGATCTGATGCTCTCTTTTAGCTATAGGAAGTAAATTTTAGGTTTGATGCAAGGCCCCAGATGAACAGCTGTGGATATGTGTCTTCATTCTCCTCACAGAGGACTAGTGAGTCAGCAGAGCAAATTTTCTTGCAATACTTTCTTCTGCAGTGAAAGTTTCTGTCTCTTGCTCCTACTTTCTGTGGCCCAGTCAATCCATGCATTGCCTTTCTGTGGCAAAAGGAGCACCTGCTCTGACTTTCGTTCTGTTGAAGCTTGATAATTTAAATCCAGTATCAATTTATGCATTTTGTATAAAAAAGATTTATTCCTTCTTTTGAACTGATGGAAATGATTTGTTATTATCTCCCCTGGGACACAGCTCTAGCAGGATTTTCACAGTTAACAATCTCACCCATTCCAAGTGAGCTATTGTTACCTGATCCCTCTGAACTTGCTCTGTTTGGGAGTCTACTTCAGGCATTGATTTGTTCGTTGCCTTCATCAACATTATTTCAACACTGGGTTTTTTCTTTCAGATAATAAAGTGCTTACAAGTGTTAAAGTCAATTATAGCCCTATGCATGGAACAGTTAATATCAACAAAAAGAACTCCAGATAATTTAAAGGCTAGCTCTGAACATAATTTACAACAACTCCCATATTTAGATTGACTGCATCTGGGGATGCCTAAATTCGAAACAGATGGTCAGGTGATTTGAAAATCACTCAAGGAAATCTCAAAATAAGCTCACAGCAACATGAAGGAATATCTGTTAGATTGAAAGGGGGAAAAAAGATGGGGCTGTTGATTGGGGTGGAGAGTAAATGAGACTACAATAGATGTTTGGTTCCATAGACTGGAAAGAATAATTTTCTGGGTTATGAATATGATATTCACCATGATACATACTTAGTAAGAGAGAGACACATTCTGACAGGCAATGCTTAGTTTCAGACAGTTTAAAATCAGTGCCAATAAAGAAACAGGAAATTTATCTTATAAATAAACATGACTAAATATATGAAGGCTCCAGGAATTTGAAGTGACAGTTAAAGTGGCACCTTGTGGTTCATCATATTTGATCCCACTGTGTCAATGTCACAGTGGCAGCTGGTATTGAAAATTGCTAGTGGGGAAGAGGATAATAAGCTTCTCTCCTCATCCTTGCCACCTTTCCTAACCAAGTTATTTATATTTATGGTGGATGGAAACTGGGACGGTGGTTTTGAAAGTAGAAAAAAGAAGGGATGTCTAGGTTCAGTATACTCAGATCATGCCTTCAAGTAAAAAAAAGTTAAGACATTTTAACAGCAAGTAGGGCAGAAAACAATAATACTTATCCCTCTATAGAAATGCCATTTTTCTCCTAAGTTCTGAGCTATGATCACCTGTCCAGCTCTGTCCTAAATTCACTCTGTTTTGTGTTGTCCTGTATAGTTGACTGCTTTGTGTAATGGAGAATGTGTCTCCAAATCCCATCAGGTGGAGTCAAATCTCACTTTAGCTAAATGACCTCCCCAGCTCTTGAGTTCTTGTGTGAGGAAAGAGGAAAGCAACGCCTTCTCCTTCTTCCATTAGATGTCTGAGTCTTCTCAGGCAATGTGTGGCTCTCCTAGTATACCTCACCTGGATGCTGAATGTTCCCACCCTGAAAGTCAGGTGCTGCAATATTTGACATCAGAAGATTTGTCCCTCCTGCCATCTTCACAGTCTTACGCTTGGGGCTGATATTCAGCATTTGGTAGCTCTTTGATTTCATACAAGGAGGCCACTAGTGAGTTTTTGAGAGGAGGCCCCTCAAGCATTTTGTGCAGTGTTACAGCTGGAGAAGGTACTTGGCCACTATGGCACTACTAACAAGGATCTACCCACCAGTACTCATTAACCTGTTCAGCCAACTCCTCTAGATGAGCCAGCATTGATTCCTCTACTGTTAGACTTTATTTTGCCCAAGGAGAGCCCCACATCTTCCCAGTTCAGCCTATGCACTAGACCATACTTTTCTCCATGCCCCAAAGTGAAACTCCTGCGCAGAAATGTTGTGAACACAGTTCAGTGTTCATTTTTAGCTTATCAAAAGCTTCGGTGGTGCGCACGACTTTCAGGAGACAGGGAATACAAATGACCCAGGAAACCATGGAACTTCTTCAAAACTTCCCATTAATCAGCAAAAGCCACATAAACTGGAGCTAGGTTGAGAGGACAGTGCTTTCCAGCAATAACTGGAGACCAAGGACTTCTAAACATATGAAATCTCCATCACTTTGCAGAAACATCAACACAGGGCATAAACTTGGGTCTGGGTGAAAGACACTTTTCTCCTTAAAGATGACACCTTTAACATTTGCAGCCTGACACCCTTAGCACCAACAACTACCTAATACCCTTTCTCATTAATACTCTATATTAAAAGTTGAGCTGCAGCTGTTAGAAAAGTGTGAGTTAACTTTTCATCCTCTCCAAAATGTATTCATTTCATTGTAATATATATATGGCATTTCCACATCCATCAGTATTTGAAATCCAGCCTTTAAATTGTCCTATATATGCACATATATTTATAAGTTAATAAAAAGATGCCATTCCCACAATTTTTTCTACAACGAAATAGCCTGTGAGCAAATTACATTTTCTTTTTACTGTTTACTCAGCACTGTGAAAGAATATATTGACTGCTCAGTTTCTATGACTTTTTCCTAAGCGTAAGAAAATGGACTCTTACTCTTATTAATTTCAAATATATTCCTTGTTGTTCCATAAATGTCACTGCAGCTCTGACCTCTTTGCAGATTTACAGGTAGAAAGAATTAAGACACCTATTTATTTATTGTCATTTCCAAAACAGCTGTGCATCCACATGCTCTTCAAAAGAGTTTTATGCACTGTGGGTGTTTCAATTACAAAACCATGTGGCTGGCATATAAAAAACAAAGCCAATTCAAGAGCTGAATTTCTTAATTAGATGACTGGAGCCATTATAATTGCCTGTGATCTAGATATTGCTTCTATTAATCTTTTCCTTACTCTTCTTTAGTAACATGAGTTGTGCCACTAACTTAATTAAAACTGTACATATGAAAAGGGTACCATGTCACATTGTTCTCATTTCATTTCTGTAACTACCTGCTGCTGGTATGGCAAAGATCTTATACAATCTGGCACTTTGTTAATGAGGGAATGGTGTTGTTCCGGAAGCAGCCTGGTTCACCCTGCTCTGTGGAATCTCAGATCCTGACTTGGGTCCTTGGGCACGGAAGCTGATCAGATGCAGCTCCCTGGAGGAATTTGGCTGGTCAGCCCTGGTAAGCAAGGCTGAGGGCTGGGTCCTCTGTCTCTTACTCTGCTGCATGGATCACATGCACTGCAACATCCATGAGAACCATCGGGGAAAATTATTTCACTGCTTGGGTGTTTGCAGCAGGCAGTGACTGCTTTGTAGCAGAGACAGTTGTATCATCACTATGACCTTCTCATTTTTTTTTCTCCTAGGAAGGGATGTTGTAAACTCTTGCTTTCTCATGGCACAAACTGTAGTCCATTCCACATAAAGATCTGAATTCAGCCCTCATGCAACTACAGGAATTTAGGAGAAGTAATGGAATGACCTTGGTCAAGGCAAACTGTTGCAAAGTTTTCTAATTCAGCTTCCTTAACTCAACCTCATCAGAATACTTTAGCCCCTGAAATAGGAAAAAGAAACCTCTGTCTAGGTTTGTTTTCTCATAATTTATTAGGTCTGTTATGGTCTAATTAATGTCACCAAGCATAAAGATGCCATTTATATGAATTTACAAGACATAATTTAATTAAAATATTTTAAATAACCTCATTATTGGAACAAAGGGAAAACATGACTACAAAGAAATAACAAAATCAAGCAAGAGCATTGTTGTTGTACAGCATGGCAGAGAGCTATCTGTTGCTGTTAAAAATTAAAATGGAAAATGGACTAGGGATAATTCAGATCTCACACAACAGACACTTAATACTTGCATGATATCCAGACCCACCAGGCAGAGGATAGAAACAGGTGGCCCTGATCAATAAGAGATGAAACTAATGCCAATCAATATGAAAAATGTGGGCAACAAATTATCCACAGCTGGCAAAATTCTCAAGGTGGTCTTTGCCACTGAGGGCAACTGATACTAGGAGAATTTTTTTCAGTTTAACCCTTTCCACACTGGCAATATCAAGGCTACTCTCCACTCTGCATTTACATCTTACTAAACCAAACAACATTTGATTTTTGAGCACTTGTTTCAGATGATTTAGTCTGTACTGCAGTGCTGACACACTGTTATTGACATGTGACAGCCTGTTGGCTAGTGCCACCAAGGATGCCACCTGGCTTGTCAGGAGGGACACATCACTGGGGGCTCTTGGTCAAACTCATATTTTACTGCACCAGACAGGATGAACACAACTGGTTTGTGGACTCACAACTGGTCACAACACCAAACACAGCCCAGCAGTACTCAGGGAATTACACGGGATTAGCTTCATGCCTAAATGACGGTGTAGGGACAATGGTCTTGAGAGACGACCCTCCCAAACCTCCCTCCTGCTTTTGCTGGAGCTGCCATGTCCATGCCATCACTAACACAAGCACACAGAAACACATGCACTGAAACAGTGAACAAGGGCTTCTCAAACAGGCACCTCCCTCACTGCTGGGGAGAGCGGGAAAGGGCAGACTCTGAATGTCAGGAGCTGGTCAGGTCACTTAATGTACTCCTGGAGCCACTTGTGGTGAGGAATCGGCACCAACGAAGTAGAAAATGGGCTGAGGACATAGTGTGCTACTGTAGTGTCCACTGTGCTCCTCTCGAGCGCATCAATTACCTGTCAGAGGTTTTCAAAATATCAGGAAAAGTGGCAAATACATTTTTTGTGAACTTGAATTATTTCAACATAATTAAAAGGTGATAAAAATTAGAATAAGGACCATACCTGATTTATAAAAATGCCTAAATTATTTCAGATGAGGAGATATAAACCCATGCTTTTTAATCCAGTGTAGAAAACAGATGACAAATATCTTTTTTAATAACCTAATTCTTTAATGAATTCTTCCACTAAGCCAAAGCTGTATTTCGGTAAAATGCTCATTCTGGAGATTTCTGCTTTCCTAGCAATTAAGCAAGAAAACACTAATTATTGTTGTAGTTGACAATTACTGCTACTGTTAATAATTATCATAATGCTCTATCAGAGAAAATTATTTTGATTTAGGCAGAAGCATGAAATCATCAACAACAAAAATTTCTGGAAATGAAATGGGTTTTAGAAAAAATTTTATTTGCTCGTGAACCAATGAAATGGGAGTAAATGCCAAACTGATGACTAGGCTAAAAAGAATCAACAATAACTAATTCATATGTAATAGCATGCATTTATTTTTAAGGCTACAAAGGCTGAAAAGTTCATAGTGTTACAGACTAGATACTTGAGAGTGAACATAAGGCTGTCTGGATCGCATCGTCCTTTTAGTAACATGATTAAATCAAGCTACATAGCAAATAAAGCTTTTATTACTGGAAAATTATTCCATCTAGCACATAAAATTGCTGGAAGAGTCCTTGCTTAATTACAAATTTTTCTTTGGTACTATCATGCAAATGTTTCCTTAGAAGAACAAGTGCTGCCAAACTAAATTAGACAAAAAGTCAGGGGTTTATGAGCTTTACAAAAAGGTTAAAGCAGTTTCCAGTAATTTATTCTAGGTATAAGCCAGGGAGAAGAAGTGAAAGATCACAGACTAAGATATGCCAGATAGGTATCATTTGATTTAGTGTAAAATGATCTTCTGGTTGAAAATCGAACTGGGCCACATCTGGGCCATGCTCTCTGAACACTGATTTATGGGTCTTGGGGGTAAAAAATAAGCCTACCTTAGTAGAAATTCTATTCTACTTTAAAGAAAGTTATGAGATACCTTACTGCTTTGGTTAAATACAAATATTAAGTAAATTTAGAGTAGATTAGAATTGGACAATATATATCTATTGAAGCAGACATAGTTTTCACAACAGAGCTGGACTTAGGCAAGTTTCATCTTCTCTGTTACACAGCTGAAGTTACTCTCCTAGACAGAATTATTCTGTTCTCAACTAGCAAAAGTGAATTAAAGAAAAGGACTTTCTTGACACCCCGTAATGTTTCGGAGAACAAATTAGAAGTGTAACAGATAGTTCCCATGAGGTCTTGATATATTGGAGTTAATTTATAAAGGAGGAAGATGCCCATTTCATTATCTCTTGATTTGTTGCTGTTGTCATCTAGCGTTTGACAGAGGTCTTCAGGCAGTATACCGACTTGTGCCCAGTTTTTTCATCTCCATTTTTATCTAGTTTTGTCACACTTTTGGTTTCTCAGATTTATAGAAATGATCCTTCTGTCCACACCTTTTTTGACAACACCTTCCTTGAGCTTCCCTATGAATAAAAATAAGCCCAGCTGACATCAAGCCATAATTTGCATGAGCTAGTCTTGCCAAATTCTGCAGAATTTTCTTGGGATGAGTTTCAACACATGAGGAGTTGAGAGAAAGCATCTCAAGGTCACCACAAAGAAGGAGAGTGTAAGTGAGAGAGGTGTGACCAGACTCGTCACCAGTGTGTCCCATGCTGATGAGAAGAACAAAACTCTGCCCCTAGAACAGCTCTGTTGTATAACTCTGCCTGGGCTGCCAGTCCAGAGCTACACACTTGTTCACATGACTGACTCGTGTCCTCACACCTGCTGCTGCTGGTGTGGTCTCTGCCTGTGCAGCCCGCGGTGTTTGCAGGCTGCAGGTTTGAGTATTCCGTACAGTCCGTGCCTGTTGTCACGAGAGGCATCCTGGAACGTTTCCCTCATGATGTGTTACAGCTGACAGGCCAGTCACGGGTGTGCAGCCACTGCTGCTGCTCAGGAGCTCCTTACAGGACTGTTCCTCCCCTGTGCTCTTGTCAAGAAGGTTTTTGCAAGTGTCCTGTGCCAAGCAGTGAAATGAAACGTTCCCACTCCATTTGAAGACCTCTATGACAACAGGATTCCATTGACCATATTAAGTCTGAGAGCACAAAAGCAACTGTCATTCATAAATTTCTTGTCTTTAAAAGTTACTCCATGAGGTGACCTGCCAAGAAAGGAATGGCTATTATGGTAATAGTGCTTTATTCCCTGTCTCTCATCTGTGCAGAGGGCCTTGCATCCTGGCATGGTGGTAACTTGAAATCATGACAATGTACCCTCATTGCCCTTCAGAGAAACAGGTCACATGGTGTCCAAGTCCGAAGCACACGCTTACCTTTTACTCCAGCCCCGGAGCAGTGCTCCTGCTGCCTCACCTTGTAATTGCAAGTGCTATTGCTGGCATGGCCATGATGCAATTAGGTACCCAACACAGCCTCATCTTCCATTCCATCCTCCTAGCTCCTCTTTATAAGTTTCCTTCCATCAGTAAACAAAATCCCCCAAAATTCATTATATGAAAATGACAACCTCCCTATCTGTATCATAGGACCAGCCTGGCTCGTTCTTCTTTGGTTTTGAGTTCTTTCAGTAGCTTGCTATTTGTGATTTACCTCCAGGCCTGTGTTTTCTATCCCACTTCCTCTAGTGTGTAAAGAGCATTTCTGGCAGCTCCTTTGCCCTGGTAAACCCCTATGGCCAGGACTCCCAGGTAAATTGTCTCATCTAATGCACCAAAACCAGGGCTCCAGAGCCATATCTGCCCCTCATGAAGGAGAGAGAGCATGCTTAGTTATGGTCCAAGCAGTAAATCTGGTCAAAAAGGGTTGAGTGGAAATGCAAAAAACCCTTTTATTTTCCATAAAGCACTACAGATCCCACTTAATACCTGGTTTTGGTGTTTTCCAAAACATTGCTTTGGCTTTTGGGCTTTTGCCTTATTTTTAATCTAGTATTAACTTTATTAGCAAACTTTTGACTCATTTTGATAATAAAAGTTCTCTTCTTTGATTTACTTCATTCTGAAGCTGATGCCAGAAAGGCAGCAGTGCTGTGTGATAATGGCAGTTCTCAAGCAAAAACAGGGTAATTTTAAGAATTAGATGATGTTTCCAAACCCAACTTTCATTTTTAGGAGTTATTTCCTTACTTTTCTGATTCAGACAATTTCCTTAGCCTTTATCATGATGTTTCAAATAATGAAATGGACTTCAGGGGGAATTTGCAGGAGCACAAGTGAGTCAAGGAAAGCAGCAGCTATGGAGTTTCCTGAGATAAGGTAGAAAAGCACATCATTAAGTGACTTGGTGATGGTGAGCAAAGTTAAGAAAGGAATGCCCCTCCTTGAGTTTTTTTCTTTCTCCAAGTAATTAATATATTATTGGCCTCAGAAAAGGATTACACAACCTTGTCTCTTACTCAGAGCAACCTTGCTAGTAGTTATCCTGCCTTGAAAAAAGCTAACACTGAATGTCTCTGGAGCTTTTCACCACAAAAGCACATAGTTGGCAGTCCTTATTACAACCAACAGGATGAGCAAAACCCTCATGCACCTTTGAAGGACAAACGTTTTGGCTGGGATATAGCAGTTAATTAATATTTTTCTTGTTCACAGCACTGCAGTGTCCCAACCAAGGTCAAGGATGCATTGTGTGAGGCATTACATAGATTCATGGAAGGAGCAAGCTGCTTCTCGAAGCTCAGAAGAAAGGAATGATAAAAGTTAGAGGACAGAATGGGAGTGCACTCAAAACAATTGCTAAAGATAGTGCTCATCACATGAGTTTTAAGCTAGGGTTCTGCCCAAATTATTGTGCTGCCTCACAGCACAAAAACCCAACATGTAATAAAACCTGAGTGATTTTAGTTTTTTCTCTAAAGAGGAGAGGTGCAACAGCAACTGGATTATCCTCCTGAAACAGGGATTGGTAGTTACAGTCAGAAATCTCTTGGAGCTTACAAGTGGGCAAAATGACCATAAATGGCCTTTGCTGAGCTGAATGTAGCATCTTTTATTCACAGCAGAACAATCCAAGTTGTGTGTAGAGGAATTGCATGTTTTCCTCAGACCTTACATTCTTGTGCTGAAACCCTGGCCCTGAATCAAAATGAGGTTTGCAAGCAATATTGAAATGGAGATTCTTATATAATGTATATCTCTGGGAATCTGGGCATACATGGGTAATGAATGTAATACAATTTTAATGAGAATTTCATTTTATGACTCAGGATACAAGAAGACATAGCTTCTGCTAATATAATTACCTTTGATTAATCTGTGGGAGTTATTAATTTCAGACAAAAGTTTTGCTTTTCTGAATGTCCAGACTAATGAAATTACTCTTATTAGTTTGACAGTAGATGATGACACAGATACAATAGGCACTGAAACAGAGATGTATTGGGCAGCTTACTGGAAATTGAAATTGCAACAAATTAATATTGCACATTGACCCATGAGCACAGTGGCCACTTTTTCAACAAGACTTCTTTTCTCTCCCCTCTGTTTGCGCTTTAACATACACGCAGCACAATCTGCTTCAAGCTATCACCAAGCACCTCTCAGAAACACAAAGCAGGAATGAGAAGGAAGTATTTTTGAAGGAATATTTAAGTATTCCACCCAGCCGTATTAACATTAAAATTTATATTCTGTTATGATAGTGGCCAAGGGAGTGAAAGAAAACTGGTCTTCATTACGTAAGGAGTTGTTCTGACTCTCCAGAAAATAAAGTCTGAGCCCACAAGAATTCAAAATCTTATTTCCAGCAAAGCAAAGAAATAAATATAAGAAACCGTGGCAGGGAATTCAAAGAGGTCTGACAAGGGAGCCAGTACTAAGGAAGGACATGGTGATGGATCGTACTACTCTTTAATCCCCTTTCTTGCAGTCTGATCTGTTTTATTACATGTACTGTTCTGCTGAAAAGGGGTGCAGGAGGGAAAGCTGCTCACCTGCCTAAGCTGACAGAAATTCCCTGCATGAAGTGGTGCTCTCTGGATTGAGGGGAATTTGTGCCCTTCCTGAGAACAGCCTGAGCGAAGCAGCTGGAGTGCAGAGCAGGACAAGGGCAGCAGCAAACCTGTAGCAAAGACTGAGACGGGTAAACTTCCAGAAAAAAGTGAAAAGACTTCCAAGGACCAAATGAAGCCTACCCATGTGGAGTTTGTTTCAGTCCAGAAGGGTTCTGAAAACCACTGGGCTGAGCCCAACATTGTAAGAAAGAAGAACAGAGGAATCTGATTGCAAATCCTTTAATTTCTGATGTATTTTACCCAAAGGATCTTAGACCCGAAGTATCATTTATAATTTCACTTTCAAAGTTACTTCTTTCTTATGTTTCCATTAGCACATCTGTGATGATGGAGGCTTGCTTGGTGTTTGTGGTGTGCTCTAAGTCCACCTCAGAGCTCTGACTTACTTCAGGTCCCCTTATATCCATACAAAATTTAGGCACAACGAATAATGAAATACAGAGTTTCAGAATGTTTGCACCATGCTGGCACACAATGCATGTAGAAATCAAATTAATTTGATATATTTCATATGTAAAGGACCAAAGAATCTGGTTAGAGGATGAAAGGCCAAATGAACATGTTACTAAATGAATTAGTCTCTGGAATAAGCTAGATTCTAAAGTCATCCCTTACACAAAGCTTGCACTAAATTTTAACAAGTTTGCCTATAAAGGGCTGGGAGAAAATCAAATATTACGTTATTGGATTTAGCAGTGGATGAATATTTCTCATTCTGTCACAATAAGATTATTTACTCACAAAGAGGTACAAAAATAAAATATTATGAAAGATAAATGCTTATATAAAAATGGCAAATACTTTCCCTATATATATTTACTTTGGGGCACAAACGTTACAAATGTGTCTTCTGTTCTAAGTGTTATTTTTCCTCCAATGCTTTTACCATTATCTTCCCATATTTATCATTGCAAGCAAAATCCCTGTCCAATTGCATCTGTATTCCTGAATCGCCTACTTCCTCCTCAGGTGAAGGGAATATGAGAGCCAAGTACTTGCTTGCTTTCTGCATTTCATAGTGGAAGCCTTCTTTTGGGGTCTGAAACCAAATCACAAAGAGATTTTCTGCAGAGACTATTAGTTAGATTTGTTTGGTTACATTCTTCTTCTGGGCACCTACAATAAAAAGTAAAACTAACCATCCTACTCAGAAAAATGCAAAGACCTTTCATTTCTAGCATTTCCCTAATAAATATCTCACTGGAACTCTCCCTCCTGATTTTTAATTATGGGTCTTTTTAAGTTCATAAGCATTAAACGAATATAATTTCTTACTTAGGAAATACCATTACAAGCTATTCACATGTACCTCACAACTTTGTGATTAAAGCAATTGTGAATATTCCTTGTCAGACTCGAAATAAGCATTGTATAGAACAGTCCTACTCTGTTTTCCAAATTACAGTGCAATAATTTGCTCGTGGTTCCAAGTCACGACTGAGTTTCTGTATCTCCTACATTGTTTTCTTCTCTCTTTCATTTCCAAATCTACATCTTTGTTTTAAGTTAAGAGCTGAAGAATTATTCAGCAGCATAAACCAGTAATTTCTCTTCACTGTAAAACTTTCTTTGACATTTTAACACAGTATTAAAGATGCTGGAAAGTGTGTGCATTAAAGACTGTATATAGAGGAAGACAAACCTTAAATCTATTTTGCAGAGTTTGTGTCTGCTCTTCCGCCCCAAAAAACATCTGAATGGCAACATTTGATTCCTGAATATAGATGGTGAAAACATGACAAGTGGAATTAGCTGTAGACCATGTAGATATTAGAATAGTTGAAAGCATAAGAAAATATGCTACCTTTAAGATATCACACTGATTAGGATGGCCCTAAGGCTAACTAAAGATGATCCCCAATTATAAAAAAGCACTGGTAGATATAAGCAGTCTTAATGAGCAATGAAATTAGACAGTGAAGCTCAAAAGAAAATGATGATATATATGCACAAATCTCATTACTCTAGTGGTATGGAACATTCAACATAGAAACATCTGAAAGTAAGAAAGTAATAATTTATCTCTAAGTTTTCCTTTCAAATTAAAACTTTGTCACATACTGATTTTTTAAGACATCCTGAAATGGATAATTGGCATCATATCATCAAATATGTAATGCCACTTGTTATAAAATGTATATAATTTTTTGTCCCACCATGTCACTCTGCATCATAAAATTAGCCAAGGATTATGTCTTTCAAAGCAAAGGACTGAGCTCCAGCATATCGAAGCCATCTGCTGAAAGAATCAGACAGAAACTGCCACAATCACCAAACCCGAGATACTGCCAGCTTTACCTAAAAGGAAACACAACATGTCACACTCGTCTGACATTCCCTGTTGTCAAAGAATATGACTTGCATACTGATCCAGCAAGCATCTGAGCAGCTTCAGGCACAGAAATGGTTTAGACTGATTTTGTCATTTAGATCGAAATAGAAGAAAAGGCAAAGGATCTAGGATCAAAGTGTTCCAGCACCAGATTGTGGAGCTACTATTCTCAGCAAAGGCCATTCATCTTGCATGCCTTGGTTCAGGGAAAGGTCCCAAAAATGAAACTCTAAAATAAGGTACAAATTCATCACCTTTGAAAAAAAAAAAAAATCTATTCTGTCATGGCACAGTCACAAGAGAGAGTCTGAAATAAAAGCACTGCACTGAAAAGAAATTGTCTGGCTTCATTATGACAGGTTTACAGTGTTGGTTCTTTCAGTTTTGTCTATACTATAGACTACCCATGGCAAAGACATGGAAACAAAGCTGGTCCATGCTCATCCACACTTCTTAATGTTGAGTATTCCTGTGCCAGCTAGCAGTTTTTCTTTGTTCAGTTTGGTATTAGCATCAGTCATGGCCTCTTCTTGTTACTCAGTACAGTCACCCTATTTGAGAGGACAAAGAGAAGGGCTTTATCCAGACAGATATGACCTGTGCCATGCTCTCTGTCCACTCAGCCAGAAAACAAGCCCTTCTTTATCAGTAGATCTGTAGCCTTTCTGTCCATAAGGAGAGGAATTGCACCCATGGTTCTATATCATAGTTAAGTGGTATCCACATGTTTCCAGGGACAGGGCATCTACCACCTCTCTGGGCCACCTCTTCCAGTGTTTCTCAATCCTCACCGTACAAATTTGTTCCTTATATTTATTTTAAATCTCCCCTCTTTTAGTTTGAAACAACCTACCTCATGTCCTACCACACCCTGCCAAAAATTTTTTCCCTGTCTCTCTCGTAGACCTCCTTTAGTATTGAATGACTGCAATGAGGTGTTCCCAGAGCCTCCTCTTCTCCAGGCTGAACAACCCCAACTATCTCACCCTTTCTCCATTGAAGATTTGTTCTCTGATCATTTTTGTGCCCCTCATCTGGACTTGCTCCAACAGGTTCAAGTCTCTCTTGTGTTGGGGACCCCAGAGGTGGACACAGCATTGCAGGTGGGGTCTCACGAGAGCAGAGCAGAGGGGCAGAATCCCCTCCCTCACCTGCTGCCCACGGGACTTTGGATGCAGCCCAGGACATGGGGGATTTCTGGGCTGTGAGTGCACATTGCTGGGTCATGTCCAGCCTCTCATCCGCCAGGTCCTTCTGGTCAGGGCTGCTCCCAGTCCCTTCATCCCCCAGCCCAGACTGGTAACAGGGGTTTCCCCAACCCAGGTGCAGCACCGTGCCCTTGGTCTTGTTAAAGCTAATGAGATTCACATGGGCCACTTCTTGAGCTTATCCAGGCTCCTCTGGATGGCATCTTGTCCTTCAGGTGTGTCCACAGCACCACTCAACTTGATGTTTTCTGCAGACTTGCTGAGGGTGCACTCAATCCCATTGTCTGTCATTGATGGAGGCATTAATTAGCACTGGTCCCAGTATGGACCCCTGAGGGACACCACTTGTCACCAACCTACATCTGGAGAGTGAGCCACTGACCACTACCCTCTGAATGCGACCACCCAACCAGTTGGGCATCCACCAAACAGCCCGCACATCAAATCAATGTCCCTCCAACACAGAGTGAGGATGTCGTGCAGGACCATATCACAGGCCTTAAATGTCTCAGACAGTATCTCCGGCTTAAAGAAACAGCTTGTGGCCAGAGTTTTCAACTTAGAGAAAACACAAATTCGTTACATTTCAGGAAGAACATATTCTTTATCTGCAAATCAGTAAAAAACTATAGACTTTTCCCTTTGTTATGCATTGTTCCAGTGACGTTGCTACATGTTGTCTGGAAAACAGTGACAAAATGACTGAAATAATGGCTTTGTAAGAGCATTGTTTTTCATCTGCAGCACATAAGTTGGACATCTTGTGCCTAATTTCATGCTGGACTACGTCTTCTGTCCTGTGAGCAACTGTTTTTCTCCAAGAAAAGAAAAAGAAAAGAAAAAGGAAATAACCTGTAGAGAAGCACCATTAAAAGACACTAAGAAATGGGTTACAGAACAGTCCAGACCAGGGCACTATTGAATTTCAGACATATCTGTAGCTCTCAATGGACAAGTTTTGTACTCTTAGAACTCCTTGACATCATATCATCTGTCTTGTTTTCATTATGCAAAATTTTCTTCTCTGCCATTATTCCTCTCATCATGTCAATGGAATAAAAGCATGGAGCTACTGCCACGTGCTGCAGTGCTGCCTATGCTGCCAGCAATCTCTTCACTCCCCTGCGCTCAGCTCTTAGCCTCACCCATGTCTCTGTTTGAACTACAAGTTCTTTGGGGCAAAGATCTTCTACCACCATGTGTTTGTAGAGTGCTTAACATAAGGAAACCATATCATTTACTGGCTGTTAGGCATGACTGTATTAAACATAATAAATAATAATAACCTTTTTAGCAGTCTACCAATTACCAGAGATCAGAGTAAAACCTTGCAGGAAATGGGAGAGATGCCTGCCCTGGGGTACTTTCTGTGCCATTCTTAGCACAAATTATGACCAAAAAGAAAATTGTTCATAATGAGATCTAGATGAAAGTCATCACAGGGAGGGAAGAACTATACCAGAAACTGGGGACAGGGCTCCTCCTGGCCTCATCTTTGCTATAGGCAAGTGGTCTTGGCCTAATTACAATTTTTTCTCTCAGAATTTCTCAGTAATTGTGGCAAAGAGCAGTCTAAATGGGATATTTTTAGTAGTGCACTCTTTTCCCCTTTGCCCAATTTGTTTGAAATAGGGTTGTCTTTTTTCCCCCTCTGGGTTTTCTCGTTCTCTCCATCTCTCCAAACAGCTCTTGCAGTGTTCTTTCCTCCTTCCTCCTTGCTCCACTTCTTCCTCACTTCAGTCTTTCACTCTGCACCCCAAAATCATCACTCACACCCCCACACGACACACAGCCTCCTTCCCCTCTGCTTTTTCTCACAAAAGCTCACGTACGCCTGCTCTGAGTATGGTGTTCCCAGGTGGTGATTAATGAGAGTTCTAGCTGGAGCTAAAAGCTGTGATGAGTGTCTATGTAATAACAAACATTAGTGCAGGCGAGGGAGGCAGAAGCATGCTTTTCTCTTCCCCGGGCTGCCAACACACTTACTATTTCACAGCAACTCGTTTGAAATACTGAGTTCCTGGGCCTCATTCCAGCCAAAGCTGCCTAAAGGTCCTGGTAACTTCTGAGGTGTAGGAGAAGATCCAGACCCATACCGCAGTTTAGGAGAGGATCTACATTTCTCTAGATTGGTTATCATGTTAACTCTGCAACAGCAAAGGGATTTTCTTACTGTTCAAATGCCACCAAAAAAAAAAAAAAGAAGGAGAAATTTCTGCATCTGATGGTGTGGTTTAAATCCAGCTGGGAACTATGCCCCACACAGCAGCTCACTCATTCCCCACTGGCTGGCATGGGGAAGAGAATCAGAAGGGTAAAAATGAGCAAATTTGTGGGCTAGATGCAGACAGTTTAATAGGCAAAGCAAAAGCTGTGCATGGAAGCAAAACAAAACAAAAAATTCATTCACTGCTTCCAGTGGGCAGGCAGGTGTTCAGCCACAACACAGCCTAATACTGTATCCATGAATAAAATTTTCTTTATCCCTTTCAAACCCAGAACATACGGTAACAGTGTAAGCAGGACATCCCTCTTGCCACAGGGAGCTGCACAGGGCTGTGTTCCAGGGGTCTCTGCTGCGGCAGAGCTGCCTTAACCTGCCTCAAACACCCTCCTGCCAGTCAGTCCCAGTGCTCTCATTCAGCGAGCATGCCTGCACTTCAGACAGAAACCACTTAGGTCCTATCATGATGTGCTCTGAGGAAAACGGGGAAGAGTGCAAACAGAGCAAGTGACATTTAATCTCCACTTCTGTGCTTTTATCTGAGAAGCTTGACAATATACTGCGATTGGATAATGATTCAGGGAGAAATATTGGAGGGAGAACGTGAAAAGAAATATGTGAAAAGAAAAGAAAAACAGCTGAAGAAAGAACTGTGATCTAAACTAGATATCCATTAAGGGCTAATTTTATGCTGAGCTGGGAAAGAAAATTTTAGACTGTTAGGAGACTGCCACAAAGCAACAGCTGAGTTTCTGTGTCATGAAGAAAAGTTTTCCTATAGCTGCACTGATAATGCTGAGTTAAAGTCATGATGTGAGAAGGTGATTTCTATATAGATATTGCAACATTTGACAGGACAAAAACCATGCAAAGCCCAGACAAGGCTTGAATTTATAAAGTATTTTAGATTTGCACAGAGTAATAGAATATCCTGAGTCAAAATGGAACCACAAGGACTTTAGAATGCAACTCCTGGCCCAGGACACCCCAAGAATCCCACCATGTGCCTGAGAGGATTGTCCAGACACTTCTTGAGCTCTGCCAGGCTTGGTGCTGTGACCACTTCCTTCCGGAGCCTGTTCCCGTGCCCAACCACCCTCTGGGTGGAAAACCTTTTCCTAATACCTGAACTAAATCTCCCCTGATGCAGTTTTATTCCATTCCCCTGGGTCTTGCCACTGGTCTGCAGAGGGAAGAGATCAGCACCTGGTACTGACACGTTACACACGTTTGCACCTGCCATCAGGGCCAGGGCCAGGCTGCACTAAAGCAGTTCCAGTGTCCAGTACAGAGAGTTTAGTGAATGGCCACACTGCCCTGCCTGATGTTCCATCCAGCTCGTACCCGAAGGAAGACAGGATGTGACTCAAAGCACTAACCGTTGCTCTGGATTGCTTTAATTTGACTACATTAGATCCTCTCACATAAGTTCTAGTCTTGTTTTCCTGTATCTACATTTGTCATACGTGTTATTGGCCTCTTATCTTTGCAGTTTGGTCTCTGTTAGCTAACCCTTATGTCTCCTTTTCTTCCCTCACTTGCACTCAACACTGACTTTGGAACATGGATTTGAGATAAATGAGAACTGAGCAGAGATCAGAATCTATTGTACTCATTAAAGAAACTTTCTGGCTGCTTTGCTTTTCAAGTAAATAGTGTATAACAACTTGTCTGCTAAAAGACGAAGGTCTGGGATAATGGAAGACCTTGTGCTGTTGTGAGAGCAGTCAGCAAAATGATGAGTCAATGTTCCAGCCTGATACCAAGGGACACACAGTTTAGTCTTAGCCCTTATGTAACAAATCACAAACGCTCATGGCTGTCCCCAGGCTGATCCTTAGGACAGAGTAAGAGCCAAATTACATCCTTCTTAAGGAAAGGTGGGATGGGGTCGCTGCAAACCTGGCCTTATTATCACAGGTACTGTAACATTTATTCTCCCCTGTGAATGTATCTGAATCGATTTTGATTGCATTTTGCTTTCCTTTCCTGCTTTCCTTTTGCTTTCCCCCCTTAGGAGATGACTGTAAAAGGAAACTGGGGTGTTTGGGGCTCAGACTCCCTCTACTCTGGACATACACTGGATGCTTCAGCTGTGCGGGTCTGGGATGGCTGTAGGATTTCTCTACTTTCTGCTCTAGAGCTACCTGAGACTTGCTGCTCCTTAAAAACAGTCCCACTCCTCAGCTTGCTAGCAGAGGGATACTGAGAGAGGAGAGGTCAGGAAGAGAGGGAAATGGGTTAAGCACCACCAGAGGAAAAAATTGCTGTAGTGTCCCTGAGGAAGACACGGCCTGGCTTGATTCTGAAGGGAGGCAGGGAAAGGGAGATTTAGGAACATCAGGGCCTATCTGGAGAACTGTGCAGGATTTCCTTTTTTAATATCAAGTGGTTTTTGTCATCCATTTAAGGCCCAAAAGTACTGAGAATAGAGTCACCACCTCAATTAAAATCCTTTATTCCCAATAATTTCACTGTGTAATTGTCCATCCAGTTCAGGAGAAGAATTTCTACCCAACTCTGAGAAGTATGGCCTTTCCAGAGCAAACCTCATGCCAAGGGCGGTACTGCCTCAGAGTGCTTGCCTCTAGATAGCATTTGACAGACACTCTAGTGCCTAAAAACATATTTCCACAACTTTATTTCAACACATCTCAATTTAAAATCTGAATCTGATGGAAACATTCTCTTCAAGGCAGATATGTCCAAAGCACAGCTCCAGCCCAGCTGGATCATTTAGTTTTTCCCCACTGAGTTTTATGATCTTTATAATGGAAATGTCATCTTCACCTTAATTATTGCAGTACCAGGAGAAGATGTTATAATATCCATGACAGCAAGTAAAAATTTACTAGGTTTAATAGATGGGAAAATCTATTTTCTAAGATGATTGACCTCTGTGATAGAGGCTCTTGGCAACATCCAGTTCTGGAATTTTTAACAGTGAATTCCAAAGAAAAATAAACAGAGAAAAAGCCTTATTTAAGCATCTGGTTTTGGAGAATTCAATAAAAGATGACATTGTGTCTTATATTTTCCAGAATCAGGCACTAAAACTCTGCAATCTTTTCCTTGTGGCTGGAACTCTATTTTTATAAGTTCTTCCTTTTACTCCGTTGTATATTCATGGAGAATAAATATCTACTTTTACCCATTTCAGAATGTAAATTCTGTCTCTTTTTGTTTAATATCCCCTGCTTTGATTAAAGAAAATGGCAGATAATGTTACTTATTTTATGGTACTATTTATTTTATAGTAATTCTTTATTCTTTGAACATTGCTGAATTTTTTCCTTATGTCTGATATAATTTTTTCCTTCCAGTACCTCAAGCTCAGTGTTTCTAATCACATCCTTTATCTTTCAGATTCTAACATTGCAATTAGCCTTTCCCTCAGTCCTATAAAGATGTAACAATACTGGTTCACTTTGTCCTTCCTCATGGACTATTCATTCCAGACCTTCTGAAAAAGCAGCTTGAAGCAGCTGACAAAATTGCCCCTTAATGAAACTGCCCTATGAAATTACTCTAGAATAAGCTCCACAGTCATAGGAGGATTTGAGTTTTATGAGTGTTTTGCATTAAATTTATTTTTAATGTGAGCATTTTAAATAAATCATTAAAAAGAAAGTAGTGTATGGGAAGTGGAAGCTGCATAGAGGTTCTACACTAATAGAGTCATCCTACCATAGCAAAAGAAAATCTGTTCCTACTTTTTTGTGCATCTTTATTAATCAATTATTTGAATAACCTATATCAGAAGCAGCATATTGAATCATTTATAAAAAGGTACCACAGAGAAGCACATTTCATTAAATGACACAGAAGATTCTCACAGATAAACAGATATTAAGATCCAATGGAGATTAAATAGTACTTTTCACAAATGTAAGTCTATGCTTATTTATCATCAGTACACAAGCTCTGCAAACAGGAGAGTAAGTTTTGACTGGACACAGTCTATATGATTCGTTTCCAGTTTACTCTTTCAGTTTTCCTAATTGGTAATATTCAGACTTTTTCCATTTCAGGAAAACAGCCATGCTTCCCACTGCAGAAAACACAGATCCTTAAGAGTGACTGAACTTGTAAACCATGTGTTGACTTCTGTCAGTCACCTTTCATGGCAGCTATTTAGGAGTAGTCCATCAAACCATCAGGTTTCTCAGATCGCAGGTTTAATTCTGTGTGCAGAGGCAGTCTAATGAAAAGGCTCATCTAACCTAGATAGTAGTTTGCAAGTGGTTGAAACTAAGCCATTAGCACATATGACAAAAGTTAGTAATGGCTTTTTAAATTATTATTTAGTGGTTTTCGGTTTGGTTTTCTTTTTTTTTAGGTTTTTTTCAACCTGCTCTCTTTTCCAGACTTCACCTTCAATCTGACCTTATACAAGGAGACAAGCAAGGAAGGTATCCTTCCTGTTATCCTGTTTGCTTTGCACTTTTAACAACACTTCACCATGTGTTTGCACTGTGAGGGCATATCAGGTCACCAATCTATCACCTACTGTGCTGAACAAAAGAGGAAAAAAAAATAAATTCTGCCACAGATTTAGCACAGGTACAACACAAATTACACCAGGTATGTCGTCTGGAAAGACAAAGCAGGCAACAGAAGAAATGGCAAAAACAGAATAATGGTGAATAGGCTGTACCCTGTATCTTCTTCTGGCTATTTGATTTTCCCTCTTGTCTGTTCAGGTCTCCAAGCATTGCTAAAGAATAAGAAAATAGGACTACAAAAACCTGCAGCAGTTGACTACAGATTTTACTGAAGACCTGTCAAAGCCTAAAATACACATGCAAACAGCATGGGTCAGTTACATAAATATGAGTGTGAAAGACCACATACATCTTCATGCAGGATTTTCAGAGCATCCTTCAGCCATGTGCACACGCTGCTGTACCATTGTGTGTATTTACCAGAGGGAGTAGCACAACAGATAAAGAAAGATCTCACAGAAAGCTATTTCAGTAGCCTCTGTGTCTGCACCCCCAATTTATCCTGCAATGCAGTTGAAGTTGTATCAGCAGCTCTGTGTTATCATCTGCTTCCTGTGTGTGTTTTACTGATGAGTAACACTCAAGACACATTCCTTTGGCTGTTCTTATACCCCCTGGACTGGAATATAAGACCTGCATGTTTCTGCTTGAAATGCTGACAAATTGAATCATTATGAACCACCCTCAGGAATTTCATTGCCTGAGTCCTGACAACTGCTGGTGACATGCAAGCATTAACTCTAGCAAGAGGTGTTTAAAAGGTTTTAAATCTCCAGTTCTCCCTCCTTCTCACTTGAAATATAAATGGTCAGCTGAAGTTTAGTGCAGACATAATCAATAGGAAGCGAGCAGAAAGGAGGAGGCTGTGGCAGAGTGGATGGACACTTCAAAAGAAGCCATGTCAATATGCTTATCTTTTCCTCACACTGCACAAAGACCAATCTCCCTCATGGATAACAGAGTTTTCTCCATCATGAATTACTGTCTCTTACAGTGTGGTTCGGCACCTTTTTGCTAGTGCTGTAATAGTGTTTGCAGTCATGCTTGTTTAGCCTTTGAAAATAAGGAGCATGTACATGCTTTGCAACACTCCGAGTTTCCTGAAAATACTCAATTGAAGCTTCAGGCACTCTCACTGCAAATAGAGATCCCCAAAACTGTGGGCAGTTTTGAAGAATGTGGACTGCATAAAAAAACCAGATGAGCTAGTCTTTCTCTTTAGTTGTCAAAGGGTGTAAAATATATCTGTATATTTATTTCTACCCTTCAAAGTAATTTCCCTGTTATACAAAGATTAATCTGTGAGAATTATTAGCATGAAGACTTTCTCCCATGTTCCAGTTTGACTTTCACTGAAAATGAGGTATGTTTGCCATATGTACAGAGGCAAGAAAGAGTATCCTTCAGTCGTTTCTGCAGGGTAAAGATGTTTCTGCACTAAAGGCGTCAGCCAAAGCAGCTCACCTGTACATCAGGGTATACAAAACCACTGTAGACCAGAATAGAAAACTGAGGGATTTGCCATGTTCAGGATGACAGATCCTCTTTTTTTCATCTGCTACCTGACCAGGCAGAATATTTTTATCAAAAATTCTTTCCTGTTGCTGTGGGAGCAGGCTACAGGTACTCTTAGCTTTCCAAATGCTGCTCAAATATGAGTTTTCCTTACACTTACCCCATCCATGGCCCCAGAATTTTAAAGTTTAGAATTCTGGAAGACAAAAAAGAAATACAGTTAAATAAACCCCAAATTTAGCCCAAATTTATCTACATATTAGTTACAGATTTGCTTTGCTAGTACCAGAGTTTTATGGAGAAGCCATACCTTATCTTATGTTTGGATGTCTTTAGACAAATTCTGCCTGACTCTGCAATTTTGTTTTTTCTTGGTAATTCAGATATGCACTCTCAAACATTTATAAAGGGTATAAAAGATCAAGAACAGAGGAAAATCAGAGTCATCACCTACAAACGAAAGGGGGATACAGCCACCAAAACCATGTCTTTAGTGCTAGTTGGTAGAATGCAAAGTGTAGAGTGAGAATAATGGTGTTGACATAGCTTCCAGTTTTGATTATCTGGAGCTATATTCCAGCATGATTATCTGGAGCTTTTTATTCATGCTGTAGACGTCCCACCATAGCTGGCTGGGCAAGTAGTGACGTTCACAAAACTGCCAATATAAATGTGAACTGTTTTTCCTCTCCTCATAAAGCTTTAATCTTCTTCCTCCTCAATGATCTCCTCCTCCAGAAACATAATTTTGTCTTCCTTGATAGTCTCTCCCATGTCGTTCTTGTATTCTCTGCCAGCAAATTCTTCAAAGTATCCAAGTTACTCTACCTCTTCTTAACATCTTTGTCTAGGCAGAAAATTTATAACTTATTTTTATTATTTCTTAATGAATCATGGCATATTTGGAAAATTACCCAACCCTTCCCACTTAATCATTTTGGCACATTTTTCTCCTGAGATATGCAGGTGACTGTATTAGGAAAGGAACAAATGAGGTCTCTCTGGGTACCCTGCACTCCATCCAAAGCTCAGACTGGGCATTGGGAGGGACTGATCTTCCACCATGGAGAGATGAGGCCATGGCAGTTTCTCAGCCAAGAGCAGCACACGAGCTTTGAGCACAAGAGAGATCAAAGTGTGATATTCCCCCTTCATGCTTTTAAGAGTGAGAATGAAATGAAAGTGTAGGAATGGCTATCATGGGTCAGACTAAAGGTCTGTCTGGTCCAAAATTCTCTGTCCAGCAGTGGCCAAGAAACATAGGGACATGCAGAGACAGCATATCATGATGTTGCCCAAGGAGAATTTTGCAATCTCTAGTCCTTTGTAAGTCTCAGACTGCCTAAGCCAGCTAACTTGTATTTCATAATCCTTGATTTTAGGTTTTTTCCACTCCTGTTAATTTTTCCAGTTGTTTGCTGAAACATTGTTAACTTTTATGATCAACATTTCAGTGAGGAGCTCCCATAATATGGGAATATGCAGCTTGCTTTGATTTCTTTCCTTAAACTGAGAGTTCTGTTTGATGTCTCCTAGCACTCAAATGCTGCTCACTGGAAGATGCAGTGAACATTCATCTTCTCCTGCCACCCATGGTTTTACAGACCTTTATCATACTTTCTGTAACTCACGTGCCTGCTGGCCTCAAGAGCTGCCACAAGACCCTTTCTCTAAGTGGGCCTGATGTGGGCCCAAAGGAACAGGCTCGGCAGATGAAGGCGGTGCTGTGCTGGGGCAGGGGCTCCTTGGCACTGGGGTGTTTGTGTGCCAGGCAGGAGCAGGGTGGGACTGTGGAAAGGCACAGCTGAGCCCTTCAGCCAAGCTGGGGGCACAGGGAGGAGCAGCCCACAGGGGCTGAGAAGGACTGAGCGCTGCCCACGTCCCCTCTTTGCCTGTGTCTTGAACCATGAGCTTTCTCATCGTGGTTATTTCCCTGTCCTGAGAAGAAGGGCAGTGAGGGAGCCCTTAGCCCTTAGCCAAGGTTAACTACCACAGGGATCAGGATGAGGCCTGGTGAGGGAAAATCAGGTCAGACACAGCCTGGGATGGCTGGGAAGAACCATGGGGAACAAACTGACCTGCACAGGCTGGACCAAAATGGGGTCATGGGCAGGGATGTGAGAGGCACTGTCTGGGGCAGGTCAGGGCCAGCATGTCCTGGGAGTGCCCTCAGAACCAGGACACACAACTTCCAATCTAATTTGACTTGGAAGGAACCCAAGTCATGGCCTCAGAGCTCTGCCCAGTGCCAACCAAAGGGCAATAAGTGGAAAGAATGAGGAGATTTGCTTTAATGGCACAATCTTGATGTTTGGATATGACCTCATCGAACCACCCAAGTGCAGCTGCAGCATCGCCCAGCTGGTCTGATCAGAGCTGTGCAGTTTACCACTAATTTCTTACTCAAGGCTAGGTCTATTGAGCATCCCCATGCTGCAGAGCTGTTCAAATCCATCTGAAGAACCAAGAATATTCCCTTAATCTTACCTTCCATAACAAAAATGCAACAGCATAGTTCTTCAAAATAAATAAAACAAGACAGTAGCAACAACAAAAAAATCATCAAATATCAGAATAAAATGAAAAAAGAGGACAAAGCAAAAATATACCACAACACAAAGCCATTTACCAAACACTACCCTGAGAGAGAGGATAAACAAAAAATGAACATATGAAAGGTAATATGTTTCCCAGTGCATTCCTGGGAGACACTCCTGCAACAGGGAGAATGGTCTGGATGCTGTGGCTCACATGCCTGCTCTCAGCAGAGGAAAAGTGAGATGATAATAACCCCTTCTGATGTATGGCAAGGGACATGAGCTGACAAACAGTGTGATTCATGATCCTTGTGTTAGAGGGGAATGACAAATGATTGATAATACATTTCCACATTGTTTCTGACAGGTGGCTTGTGGAAGGAAAGATCAATCCCAGCTTCTGAAATGCACAATGTCGAGATCTCAGCACAAGGTAAGAAGGCAGCAGCTTACACGTGAATTATGCTCCACAGTGGTTGAGATCATCTGAGCAGCAGCTATCCTTCCCTTTGGGCATTTTATACAGTAAACGCTCTATTTTCCAAAGCATTCAGCATCCTCTGCTTTTCCCTGATGCTCCTGTGTGTTCAGGGTATTGAATATCGTACAGGAATGGACCTTCAGAAGACCATGCATTTTTTAGCACGGATTTTCAATAATTCAAAGGATCAGGCCCTAAATATGCATGGTATTAGACGAGAAATTTTCCAGTCTCTTTACCACACAATTTCAAATGCAAAGAGTTTCTGGTTTCCATGTAGTAGCAGCATTTTAATCTCCCAGCCATATAAAAGGCCTGGCTAATTGGACTGGTAGAGGAGAGGGGGATTTTTGTGTTTGATAAATTAATCAGTGAGCACTGCTGTACATTTCCCACTAAAATCCTTAATTAGACATAAAATGCCAAAGAATAAGATTCTTTCTTTAGTTTTTAATTGAAGGGATGACTTTTGATCCTCCATTAGTGAGGAGAGAAGAAAGCCTTTCAAACAGAAGCGGCACCCCAGCTGTTGCTGAGTGTCTGCGAGGTTCAGCACTGCACTTCCACAAATCCCAGGGGCCTATCGATACTTAGTATAAACATGCTAAAAGGATCAAATTGACATTCACACAAACCAGAGTCCACGAAATCACAAAAGCTTTTAATCCAAGCCTCTGTGTAAAAGGATAGCTTCTAATTACCAGTCTAGACTAATCATCAATGTTTAGCTCATAAAAATGAAGCTATCAATAGCAAAAGCAAATTCTGAAACATTGGTTGAGTCCAGGCATAAGCTAGAAGATGATTTAATCATTCATTTCAGCACTTCTTTCTTGCTCACTTTTTCAGCATTTCCAGAGTTTTGTAACCAATGAAGACAAAAAATCCCTGAGACTTCATTAGTTACAGATTTCACACAAACACACAAAAACACACACACAGGCAGCCAGGGCAAGAGCCAGGGCAATCGAGGATATCCTGTTAGAATTCTCTGTAGGTCTTTACTCCTGCCTTGTGCTGCTCAGATGGAGCTAACACTTAGCTGGACCCTTAGGCAATGTTATAGGGCGGCTGCAAGTCAAGGTGAAATGCCACTCCTGTTCTTTCATTAACCCTCCTGGGCCTGTCATTAAATATGGCAGGCTTAGCATTTTTCACTTCAGATGGAAAAGCACTGCCGATCCCAGGAGGCGGAATTTTTTCGATGCCTAAATTGATGAACAAGTCAAGGTCAGCAATTTTCAGTTTATTGACAGAACTCTATTTATCTTTAGAAGTATTGAAATGGTATTTCAGGTGCCCTGGAGCAGAACTGTGACCAAACCAAAAAAGAGAGGGTTTATGAGAACCACTGCCCCTGTACTACCTGAAGTATTGTGAGTGGCTTTAATTTATACTGCTACATCAGAAGAAGTTATTTTGTGATTAGAAACATTTTCATAAGAAAAGAACTTTAATAAATGCAACAGTACACAATAGATGGAGACAAACACAGAGAAGCAGAATAACAGAGAAAGAGCAGAAACTGCAGCCAACCACCCATTTAAAGTTAAATATAGGCTTTGATGCAAAAAAATGTGCTTGGGCTTTGTTCGAGGTTTGTTTGTTTGCTTAGGAATGATTATCACTAACAGTCTGAATAACTGATCTAGATGACAGTAGGAGAAACAGAACTGACCATTTGAAATCTGTCCATCATCACAACAATTCACTCATGACAGTTACTGAAAGCCCACTTTTGACAGCTGAGCTCCACTTTTGTTTATAAAACTAAATAACCTTAGTTTATTCATAATGAATAATAATAACAGGTAAACGCATACTGCTGCAGGAGCAGTTTGCAAAAACTGGATTTTCCCCTTTAACCATTTCTGGAAGGGGGTTGCACTGAAAGGCCCTGCCTTCAGCTAGAAAAAGTGTCTTTTTTTTCCCCCCCAAGTAAATGCAGATTGTCTAAAAGTAGGCTTAAAAAATGAAGGTAATAAATGTTTCTAGCAAAGACTAGGAAGTCTAGTTAAAATCTGGATCCTACTGAATTTAGTTCAACCCATTAAATCAGTGGCAGACAGGCCTGACCCGAGCAGAGGACCTGCAGCAGAGATGTTGTGACTGTACCTCTGCCACCTGGGCTGCTTCATGAATGAACACTCAGCCTTTGTTAAAACTGCAAATTAAACTGTTGCCTGCCTAGGTGTTGCTGCAAGTGAACCAATTTCTGCTAGTTAAAATGAGGGAAAAACACACCTCTGTCCCCAAGGAAGATGGAGTTTAAGTATACATCACATTTTTCTTTACACAAACTATATCTATTTTGGGGAAAAGTGAGCTGGGATCCCACAGTATCACTAAGATAACTTCCTTGTGTGAGGTTTTATTTTTTGGAGATGTTGTACCGCAGAGACCCCACCTCTCCTAACAGAAATGGTCTGGTTACTAAGCCTTTGAAACAGGCAGCATCTCTGCATTCTGGTTAAGTCCTGACATGAGGATATCTGGAAAAGAAAACTCTCCTGGGTGCCAGCAAAAAGAGAAACACCAAAAGTGTGCAGGAATGCGGTTGGGATTGAATCTCTCAAGGTTGAAGCATGATTCCAGGGCTGCTTTTCTGCTTCTCACAGTGATCAGCTACCTTAACTGGGGCTTGAAATGAGTGTGGCTGCAGGGCTGCATCTTCAACAAGTGTCCTCAAAGCCATTGAGGACGTTTAGAGAGAAGGACGGGTCCGGTGAAGTTCTGTAGAATCCAAGCTGCTAAGAGCCAGCAATTTAGATTTGCACAGAAGCAAGAATTTCTTGCTAAAAATGTAGGCATTAGCAGGCATTGAGCACCCAGGGAGCCAGAGAACCTGGCAGGGTTGCACTTTTCCTCAGTTTGCCCTTCAAAGACCCCAGATGGTGCTGAGTGGATGTGTATGCATGGAAAATGCCAGTTGGCAATTAATCTCAGAGAGACTTCTGAGGAGGAAAATATTACTTTTGTCCTGGAAGGCCAAGGATATTAATGATGGAAACCGAGTTTCCAAGTAAAATTCTTATAGTTCCTCCAGACTAGATTTGCAACTTTTAGAAAGTGGTCAAAGGATCAGTACTTGAGTTTTGTGCTTTGACAAAGGAGTAGCTAAGATTTTGTTGATAATCCCAGGGTTTCCTGATGACAGTTCTCTTTATGTCAATGATTCACGTCAGTCTGAGCTAAATTCTCATTCCATTTACCCTAGAGTACATCTGTGGGCTTAGCAAGTCCATGTATTTTTCATTATATCCTTCACATGTGTATTTCACGAGCCTGCTCTCATCTGGCTGCAAATTTAACTTGGCACTGCAAGTGTTAGCCACCAAGTGATGTTTTCACTAGAAAATATGGCCAGCATCCCTCCTACTTCCTTCGTCCTCCCTTCCTGCTGTGTCAACCTTCAGTCCCCACCCCACCAGCTGTGCCCTGGGTAGGAAATGCAGGAGGTTGCAACAGTGGCACCTTTAGGCACAACTCCTGTGCACAAGGATGGCAGGTGAAAGGCACAGTATCTCTCAGTTTAATTGATGTAGTCAAACCATCAGCCCCCAAATCAGCCACAGACTCTCATCTCCCACTGCACACAGCCACTGACACCTGCACCCCAGCTTCCAGATGCCTTACCCTCCTCACTTCTTCGGGCATGTTGGTGTGGCTCCATGCTGTCCTATGCAAATTTTGGTTCTATGCAAATTGCTTATGGTATGCAAATCAATGCATTAAATAACTAACATAAAGTGACACATACGGAGATGTGCATAACTTGGCAGCTATAAATCTGGAATCGTTCCACTGACGTCAATGGTTTCACTTCAGATAGGCTCCAGTGTGGAAGGTGTTGAAATCTGGCCCTGTGATATTTTCAGTCAGCTTCTAAACACAAACTCGGGAATTAATGATTTCAAAGGTGTAATTATTATTACTGCCTGTGGGTTTTGTTATTATTTAGGTTATTATTTGTACAGCTGAACATACACCTAAAACAGGGTTGCAGAACATACTTAATTTCAACAGGGCTCACGTTGATGATAAATAGAGCACCCATGGTCTATCAGAACTTCAGGCAGTTGGAACCTGATTCACTTTGGTCCTAATGGCATAATAGTTTCTATTTTAAAGTAGCTGGGGCCTAAAATGCAGGATTTATGCCAAAAAGTCTTCAGAGGCAGATGTACACCCTAAAGTATTTAAAATCAATTTAGAAGGGGGAATGAGTATAGATAGCTCCGAGCTACATGCCATGTATTTTTGATCTGGGACTGGGAGCCTGGAAGCATATGCACTGTCTTGTGTAACCACCCCCTGACAAGGATCTGCTGTTATTGTGTGCAGGGAAAGCAGAACATGGTAAAGGTTAATGCTGCACATGGCAGAACCACAGTGCTGAGCAGGGCCCTGGTTGTGACTGCTCCAAAAGTGCTGTGCAGTCATTTACACATTCGCAAATGTCGCTTTCACATGGCAGAATTTCCACCCACTTTTGCCCAAATGTAAATGACTTCAGGAGATGCCAGGCATTAAGTGTTCTCACAACTGCCCCCAACATCCCACTGCTCAAAAACGGTGCTTAAAAACACTCCTAGAAAACACTGTAAGACTTTCAAAATAAATCCGTTTGTGTTTCTGAGCCTTCTTGGTCACTAGTGGGGTTAGGCTCAGATTTACCAGGATACACTGAATTACAGGACATGTGAAACAATGACAAGGATATCCAGCAAAGCCTGATAATGAGAGACTGGAAGAGTCGAGCTTTGCTCCTGCTGTCTATTTGATCTGTTCAACTTACCATAAATTCTGTTGCACACTGCATGAGTGAAAATCTACAGGAGGATTGTATGACATGAAGAAGCTTCCAGATTTCTTATTAGTCAACTGAACTAGCATCAGAGATTATGGATTTAAATATAGAAGCAGTCTAAACTGGAAATGTCAGTGTCTAACTGTACAAACAATGTAACATTTATCAAGTGTTTATTATGTTTTTTCCAATATTTGCTTTTGGTTTTGTGTGTGTTTTTGGGGGTTTTTGTTGACATTGTAATCATGGTATCTGCCTTTTTTGTGTTGCTACAACTAACTTGTACTTTAACTGACAAAATTAGGAACTCCTATTATGGCCATTACTCTGGGAACACGTTTTAGTTTGTTTAGGTTTTTCTTAATTCTAGCAGTCTCCCTGCAGACCTGAACTGACATCAATTTACCAGTGTCTTGACATCTTAAAGTTGTTTCTTATAAAATTTGCATTGGTGTCATTTTGTTTCAAGCTGATATTGTGACAGTGTCTCCCTGGATTTATACTGACAATTTATTTTTATTTTGACATCATGTCATCCCTATAGCCCTTCACCAGCATCTATCGTTAAGTCTGTGAGTTTAAATGAAAAGTGGTTTCTTTGTGCAAACTACAGCAACTAACTGAACTTTCTCAGTAGCTACTTTTCTGACCTCAATATCTAGCTATTGATTGCACTTGGGTTTTTATAGAAATGTCAAAAGTTCCTGCCTAGTGCTTTAGGCAGCTCTTCCATATGTACCAAATAAGGAATTTAAACCAAAGCTCCCCTTGAAACTAAAAAATAATTGCTTATAAAAAAAAGGTGAATGCATGTTTATAACACAACATCAAAAAATCTGGGCCCTGTTTGTGGCATTGCCTGGGGAGCTGCTGATCCTTCTCTTTCACTGAAGTGTTAGAAACACCTTTTTGGGACTCAACATTCCAGCTGTTTCCAGGAGTTTCCTTGGAAAACACAAAATCCTCAATGTCTATATATTTAATATGCTGTTGGTACTTCATTTAAATATCAAAAAGGACATTAGGCAAGCTCTGGTGTGGGCCAGGGGAGGGGGGATTTCAGGAAAGTTCCCATGTGACAGTTACAGCTTTGAACCTGTGGGGTTTTTTTCAGCTCTTTCATTTTTAAACTCAAAGAGGCAAGAAGGATTGTGAGCAATGTCACAACCCCTTGTGACCCTTCCTGAAGTAGAGCCATTGTGTGGTATAGCTAGAATTCCCAAGGGCATATTTGTAAATTATAAAGCAAAATCCTGCCAGTGATTATTGAGTGTTCCTAGGATTATCCATGATCCTGACAGAGTGGTCTGTGTATGTGACTTTGCAAAAGCTATTTTTCATCAGCATACGTGCACGGTTTAATGAGATATTTGCAGCAGTAACATCATTTCTGTGTTCTGGTATAAATGGTTCAGCTCCTATAAATCATACCTGGTAAATCACAGTATGGGTGCAGAGAAAAGGAGCCTTCAACAGCAAAATTTGCTCATTTTTATTGTATCAGCACATCAGTTCTGAGTGATGGTTACGGTGATTTGCCTTCACTAGTGTCTCACTATCAGTGCTTAGGCAGAAACCATACCTCTCATGGTTTAACCAAAATTAAGAACCCATAAGTCAATCTTCCCTCTGTGGGGGAGATTATTTATTCTGCCCCACTTCACAAAGAGTGAAATTTGGTTGTCTAAACAGTGTAGTCAAGCATCACTGGAAAAGATTTCCAGCTCCTGTTCCAAAAGTACCCAGGTCTGCCAGGGGTCCTGTGTGATACCTGTCAGCCTCATGTGGAGGTTTACAAACCACAGCAGTAGATCTCTCACCTTCAGGTAATGAGATCAAGGCCTAAGTATGACAAGACCAAGATGGGAGACATTTTAACAGCAGTGGAAATAGAGATCTGAGAAGACAGTGTGCGAAGCTGGTCAGAAAAGTTTATTTTTAAGCTTGTCAAACCAAAAATTATCACTTCAGTTTAAGTTTAACTGACACCTTGAAAGTTAGATCAGAATTACTTTGAACTATATCACCAGAATTCAAAGGGGAACCTTGGGCTTGAAACTACATAGACAGGAACTGAACACAAGACCTGCACTAAATGTGGATAAAATACTAGATATCAGTTATAGCAGTGCCCATTTCTGTAAACGATCCAGATAAGGAAAAACCATAGTGTATAAACTTATCAGTGAAATTTCTTCTAAATCCTTAACTTTTTTAGGTATTCTCTTTGCACTTTTCCAATACTGAAATATGTTGCTGCTGTTGTAAGAATTAACTCAGTATATTTCTCTTAATCTGCATAAACACCCAGTCTGCCTTTGACTTCAGCAGTTTCCTATCTAATTAAACACCTCTCAGACTGGAATGTCTCTTCCAATAATTCTTGTTGGGAAGGGAAAGACCACCATTGGAAATAGCACTGTGTGCATTAAGCATGGCAGTGAGCACCCATATTAACCCTGCATTTTAACTCTTCCAATCACTTTTTGTCTGACCTTGAAGCTGGTCTTACTGAGCAGACATTTGGGAACTAAATTCTGATTTTTGGTGCCTCTCATTGCATGCCTGTTTTTCACATATGTCAATCACCCCTGAGGGATGCTAGCTCTAAACACAGTTTGGGGACTTCAGCATATTGCTCAGGGTGTCCAAAAATGTAGGGCACTTTTTGAAAATGCAGCTTTCCTCAGCCGATATTGAGCTTTCTGTCCGTGGACCGTGGGGAGTAATACTGATGTTATTGCAAAGGAAGCTTTGTAATACTCTGCATCTTCTTACAACCTGTACCTGCCAACTGAAATGCCAAGAAATTCCTGATAGCAAAATCAGAGATTAGAAAGCTTGGAAAGTGTCTCAAAAGGTATGATTGCCTGAAACTTGGTTTTTCACACCCTCAAGCAGTTACCACAGCCTGCCTCACCCTACCAGTGCTGCAGCAGTTGTGTGGCTCCAGAACCGATTAACAAAGGACCACAACTTGTTAATAGTCCAAGTTCTGGGTTTCACATCTGTGTGGCAAGATACAGGTGAGAGATGGCCTTGTTATGCTTCCCACAAAAGTTTATCCAGTATGAGGGTTTATCATCCTCACAATACACAGCGGTAGAGATTACAGTTAGCTATTAATTAGCTGCTCTAAACTGGGAGTCTTACTTGCTGGGAGAAAAGCGCTGACAATGGGTTTGCTTATCCTCTGTAGAGGATACAGCACCTTTATGGAAATTCCATGGTGTCCTGTGAAGTGAGACACTGAGAGTTGCTGCTGATCCCCATGTTTGGATGAGTTTGGCTACAGATTTCTGCTTCACTAGACATGAAGGGTCAGTCAGCTATTAAACCAAGGGCTGTAATACCACTGGCTGTGGAGGGCTGCTTGATGACAATGGTTTATAATGCTTGGATAAATACTGGGGTGTTCCTGTTCTTTCCAGCATGAAAAGTCCAGATGTGTACAAATCCAAGCATGCATATTCACACTGCACTTCTGATGGTCATGTGATAAATGGAAAATCAGCTGTGAAAGAAAATGACATAAGGTGAGTTTATTTTGATGTGCTGACAGCGTTGGGAAAGATATATTGAAATCTTACATTCTAATTTCAATAGGCAATTAGTAAAAAAAGAAAGTTATGATGACCCTTTGAAGATCTAATTTTTTTCTAGCTATAATTTAAAAGTCAATCAGTGTTTTCAACCATTATTTATTACATTTTTAATATGAATTTGGTGGTTTTGGCATGCATTGTCTTTCATTGATGTCTGAGTACAATCAGCACCTATTTCTCAAGGGTCTACATATTATAATCCATAAATTTTAACTTTATGAAACTCCTTTTTAAAATGTGAGCAAGCATCCCAGATGATGTGGAGGAAGAAGGGGAGTGTAATCCAATTCTACATAATATCACTTCAGCTTCTCCTTATTCCATTACTTAAGAACTCAGCATCAATTAAGTGTTAAGAAAATACAAATTTCTTGGTCAAGAAGAACAAAATCTACAGTAATTAATTGCTTCAATATTTCTTGCAGCCATTCCCCCTCCATAGGAAATTAATTTTCATTCATACTTCAGACAAGATACAGGACATGGAAGGGGAGAAAATTAATTTGGTTGATGTCATTCTGTAGTTTAATCCCAGCATTATTATCCTTTGTATAGTGACTGGGAATGATATCTGAATCAAAAGTAATTCTGTGAAATTCTGTGAGGCTTTACAGAATTGATATTGTTCTGGGAATGAAGATGTTGCAATGCTCCTGCCATTTGCAAAAGCCAGTAAAAGTGAAGAATCAAATGAGACCTAAAATTCCTGTCCCTCTCTCCAAAAAACACAGCTGTCATCATCATCTCCCACTCTCCTTTTGTAATGATCACACAGACTTGCCAAGATAGTCACGTCTACGATTGTCAGTGTTTTGATGGATGAGCCCTTAAAAAAAAGAAAGAAGCTGAAATATGCCTTCAGGCAGAAAATAAGAAGAATGTCTGTGTCTTTGTGCAGAAGTTGCACTGGGCCCTAGATGAGAGAAAATTCTGGCCAGAAGAGAACTTCAGAGATACCCAAAGTATTTTTCAACCCAGGGAGGGAATCAGGAGAGATGGGTTTGGGTTCTTACCTGCATCCCAGTCCAAAGAAGCTTCCTTAGGAAGGGAATTCTCCCCCTGCTGAGCAGTATCTGGGGGCTGCTGATGTTTTGCACCCCATGCTGGCCTGATTAACACTGGGGTTTGCACCTCAAGGGTGAAAGGATTCCTCTGCAGCTGTGCTGGCAGAGCATGGGCTGCTGGTGTTAGGCTGGGGTAGCCAAATCACAGAGGGGAAATGTGGCTTCCGTTTCAGCATATGAGAATTTTAATCGTCCCACCACTGATATCACCAGAAGTTGAATTTGATGCAAACTGATGAAGCTTTCTTTTCTTGACTCTGAAGAGAGCCTTAACTCTGACTTGAGTCTGATTTCAAATCCATTTATTATAAAAGCTAGTGTTTGAAGGGTAACTCTAACAGTACTTCACTTGTATTTGCTGAAGAGATTGGTATGTCTGCTTCTGACATTCTGATTCAAAAAATCATCTTTGGACCCACGGTATCTATTTCTGTATTCCTTTTATGGAACATTATGAAGAATAATTGTTTAGTGAAAAGCATTCTCATTTACATTATTGCATGTTATTCGACCTTCCTCAAGAGCACTGGGACACCTCCAAGCACAACACTTAGCTTTGAATATTGGCACTCGTGAGAATTTTCTTACACCCTGGTAAGATGATTAATGTACCTTGGAAATTACCTAATGTCTTGATACTCTTTCTATCCAGCCTGTTGTAGGAGAAAAACGGGATGATGTGAGATACAATTTATGGGTACGAAATGGAGGAGTTGAAACAGAGAAATTCATTCAGAATTATTGACAGGATATCTGTAATGCTGAAGATCCACACAGCAGATTTTAAAAGCGTGCATGAAATATAGTGCTGTTGGAAGACATCTCAAACAGATGGAAACACCTCGTTGGCAAGGACATTCCCCCTTTAGGGACTGGTGGAAGGAACATGGAGAGATTTATCTGGTCAAAATATCGACCTGAAACCTTGCCTTTTGTTAGAAGATGTAAAGTATTGGATATCTATGACAGCAAAATGTCTTAAATTAACTTTACTGACCACTTGGAACAAACTGATAGGCCAAATGTTTGGCTCTGTCATCCCTCCTTTTTGGACACTGGACTCATTTTTAGCAGAAGAGAAGGATGTTAACTGGTCCACACTCTGATTAACACTGTGAGATAATGGCTAGAATACAACTGAAGAGTATTTATTTGTATATTTCATTTTTATGCTAAGGTTCATGATCTCAGTGGCATTTATTATTGACATTTATTAATTTGAGTGGCTCTAATTCTTCAAGTTTATAATGGTAATATTAAAACATCTGTTCTAAGCAACAGCATATTTCTGTGATTCATTTTTTAGTATTAGGGCTTGACAGATACTGCTTATCTGCACACTCTGGATGCCCTTGATGTAACTTCAAAGTACAACTTAAGCGTAACAGTTCAGTAAAAAAATACACCAAGAGGAAATTTCAATCTCAAATCTCTCATGTGCTCAAAAATTTCCCCACTGTTGTTATTACGATTCCTGTCCTCATTTTCAAAAGCCTAAGAAAGAAATGAGCTTTTGTTAAGTGCACTAAATCATCACTTATTTGCCTGAAGATGTTAATGGTAGTTCACATTCTTTTCACACACAGACTAGAACATTATTTCTAGAATTCTCCTATTGATTTGAGTGCTGGCATTATACAATGATTGCCACTGAAAATTTGTCACTAATCGTAGAATTTCCAACTCTCTCTCCATTGTTCCAAAAATAATATCTTGCAGGAGTGCTCATATTGCTGTCAGTTTATCAAAGAACAACTTCCAGTTGAAAAGCCATGAGATGTTATTAGCCTACATTGTACACGGAAGTTAAAAGTAATGTGTCTTCTGGAAGGCAGAATGCATTACACTCCAACAGTGTCATCGAGAAGGGATATGAAAATCCACCCCCAAAAATAGTGCAGTCAATGGGCTTATTCAGCTGATCTCCAAGTATTGTCAGTATCTTTTATTATTGCCATTATTATTGTAGCACATTGGGTATTTTTTCTTGCGTTTGACAAAAAAAAAATGTAATAATCAGTTTCTTTTTATTGGCTTGAGACTATCTAGGGGCGACACAGAGGATCTTTTATAATGAAAAACTACTAAGAGGCGCAGCCACTTTTGGCAAGGTTAAATTATGAAAGCAATTCTACCAAAGAAAATTCATGAGTCACAAACATGCTGCCACTGCAAAAAAAA
>WEIT01021593.1:125846-278615 GCA_013389985.1 Dryoscopus gambensis
TTCTCTTTCTCTTTCTCTTTCTCTTTCTCTTTCTCTTTCTCTTTCTCTTTCTCTTTCTCTTTCTCTTTCTCTTTCTCTTTCTCTTTCTCTTTCTCTTTTTTTTCCCCTTAGGATATTGTAGTCATCAGGAATGACAGTATTTGAAAAGGAAGCAGAAGAGGATATGCTGCATACACCTATGTGTGTATATACACAACTGCACCTTTAGGGGTCTTCCAGGTGCTGACATTCTCCCCCACTGTGTTCAGCACAGTGTTCCTTTATTACTCATACTGCTCATGGACTCGTAGTTTGCTCACTGAGGACTGGTCCAGTGCATGGGACTGAGGCTAAGTTTACATCTTCTCCAATTATAAAAGGGCCATTAAGTTCAGATAATGTGAAATATAAATTTAGGAGGAATTCTGGGGAAATCATAATTAGGTGCAGAGACATTACATGAGTTTAATGACTGAGATTTAATTTCAGTTTTCAGGATTATTAATTGAGAATCCTTATTTAGCTCATCTTCTTTTTTTCTTTTTCCCTTAATTAATTGGAAATTTATTTTTAAGCAATTAAGGCAGAGATTCTTTTCAATCCCTAAGTGCTGGTGAGTTACATACTAATGTTCTCTACCCTGCTTTCAAAACTCTGTCCTGTTAATTTCTTTGAGATTTTTCTGATAACATAATAATGCCTGCATGAGTTATTTATACAGAAAGAGTAATCTCCAATTTATATATTCTGTAGGAAATTAAGTTACTTGGGACCCAGAACTGGGCATTTCATAAATAGTGATAGATTAGAAAGATAGTCTGCCACAAAACCATACAGAAGGAAGAAAATTGGTAAACAGCATCATTTTGTGTGCCTCTGAAAAAAAATGGCTGAGATGTTCTGTTGTGGTGTTTTATGGGTTCTAAGTTACATGATCTCAACCAGTAAAATCCATTTTATTTGACTGTAGCCACGTGCACGTGATGTGCCCACCCTAAAGCAGTCACCTTCACTCTCAGGGGAAGAGTCACATCTCCAAATAAGAGAAGCTGATTCCTTTCAATGCAAATTGTTTTTTGCATTTCATATCTTTAGGGTAGAGAAATGGTTCCATGTGCCAAATCTGCACACCAGCTGGGTGCTAAGGTGTGATATCCAGTGGGCTGGTACATCCATACAGGAATTCATCCGCTGCTTTCCCTGTTTGGCTCCATGTAAGAAATCCAACTTTCTCCTTCCAAAGCTCTGCACTTGGATCCATTTAAAATGTGAGAGCTGGCACATTAATTTGATTTTTAATCTCTTGAAACACTGCTCTAATCAAACGTGAATGCTGACTAGTAACCAAGAATACAACATAGAAGATAGCACCTATTCCTAAAGACTTAAAACTCACAAGAAACTAATTTAGTAACTAGAGATTGTTTTGCCCTTATTTTTCAGAGCTCGATCATGCCTACAATGTGATTTTCTCCCTCTAACTCTCTAGTCTAATTTCTTTATTCCACAGCACTGAAATGCCTACTTTTCCATTTGCTCTCACTTTCCAAAAATCACCCCTAAATCTGCCCTTGTTTCCCATGTCAGAAGTAACTCTTTGGCCAAAAAATCCAGCTGTAACACAGAGACCCCAGGCTCTGAGACAGAAAGGCTGTGATTTAACAGAGAGAAGCTTTACTGCACAGCAACACCAGCACTTTTTTTTTTCTCAATAGAGGTGAAGAGGCCTCTTGCGCAGAAAAACATCAGGGAATAAAAATTTCTTAAGGTAATTTGCAGCTAAAAAGTGTCCACAGAATTATACATTAATAAAAACTCTTAAGAACTGAGCTGGTACCCTCTTGGTATTTGGGATCTATCAAAATTGGAAAAGGTAAGAAAAAATACTGAGGTTTTAAATCAATAAAATATGATGCAGCAAAAGAAAGCACAAATGAATTCTGCTTTTAAAAAATTAATTCAGTGGTTTAGAGGATTAGTGGAAGGAAATACACTTCATATCTAAATGACCAGTTCCACTAAGAAAAGTCAAGCTGGCCTGCAGTGGATGAGTGTTTATATTTACAGCCTCTCTGGTCAGCAATTCACCCAAGGTGAACAAAAATTTCTAAATAAATAAATACTTAAATAAAATCTCCTGAGGCTGTTTCAAAGGAAAAAAATGATCCTTCAATGAAATGTTCATGAAAGTGTCTCCTGGGGAATCTCAGACTCAAACTATTTTGGGTTTCCAGCTTCAGCTGACACATGGCTGCTTGGCTGTGTCTTTGACTCATGAATTCTGTGTCTCAGATCCCTTTTCTTCTTTATAATCTGTGATTCCTGGATCAACCAGGAGTACACCAATGTGACATTTCAGAGTTAAAGTATTTTCAAGTTTTCATCATAAGCTCAAAATCTGCCATGGGAAAACCTGATTGTTATTATTTAAAATATACTCATTATCTTTTCTTGAGACTCAGACAGCTGAAGAGTGTCAATCATGAAGTCAGATATAAAGCAGTTTATGGGACCTCAATCTCCTTGTAGGGTGGCTGTTTCAGTGTTCACATGGTCACAAAGTTAAAAAATTAACTCTGATACATTATAAATGGTATTTGAATAAATAAACACATTCAGTCATGGTAATGAACAACCTGCCTCAAAAGCAACACAGAAAACATTTGGAATAAATAATTATCTGCTGCTGTCTTTTCAAGCAGGATGGTGGCAAACAGGGAGTCTAATACATCATGGCTTCTATTCTTTATTGAGTTTCTGAGATTGAGAGAGCAAATGATAAACACGGTTGTTGTTTGCTATCAGCCTCCATTTCAGTGTGCTCTTGTGAGGAATACCTTGCTTGTCTTGCTTTATTCACAACTTCAGCTCAATTAGATGCGTCTTTCTGAGGCCAAAATCCTTTGTACAAACATACATTCTCCCCATAATTACCTTTTAAACAGGGTGTTTTCTCAGTACTTCTAAAAAATCAGCTTTCTGAGAAGCTGCCGTGTCTTGGTAAAAGCCCCTTATATTTCTGTGAGGTTTTTTTTTACAGACAGAGGTTTTAGTCATTTGTCATCACAGTTATTTTTAAAGCACCTTGTACTGAGACCTGGTATCACAGTTGCAAGGTAGAAAGGAGAGTCCTCACTTTTAGTCACCACTGGCCTCAATTTTTTGGCTGCTTTCTTGTTTTCTTTAGAAAGTACAAGTAGTTTCTAAGTTTAACTAGATTTTTCTCTCTATCTGCTCCTCTTTTTGTCTTCTGTGGCTTATTCAAATGATTCCTCTTGCCTCTTAATTAGGAACAATCTGTAATAGTGGTGTTAATATTAGCTAGAAATTACAATGATGGATCACTACATCAACATACGTTGTTTTGAAATATGGCTTAAAATATGCTTGTAAGTAGAAATAGGAGCCCAGCATGGCAAGATTTCCAGTTGGGTTATAAGGGTTATAAGGTTTATAAAGGTTATGAGGGTTGCAAGGTACGAGACAGCAGATGGATTTGTGAAGGAAAACACAAGGCAATGATTGCAGTTGCAACTGCTACAATCTTTCCAAATTCTCTTTAAATATAAGGTAGACAATCTGCATTTTTTAGATACATTTAAGCATCATTTTTACCTACCACTGGTGAAAGATTACCAGACTCCATCAGGCAGATCATCAACTGATGTAAATTAGTGTAGCTCCATGGATATATTCCTCCTGTGCTTGGGTCACAACAACCCCCTGCAGTGCTCCAGGCTGGGGGCAGAGGGACTGGAAAGCTTCCAGCAGGAAAGTCTCTGGGGGTGCTGGCCAACAGCAGCTGAACATGAGCCAGCACGTGCCCAGGTGGGCAAGGAGGCCAGTGGCCTCCTGGCCTTCTGTGTCAGCAACAGTGGGGCCGGCAGGAGCAGGGCAGTGATTGTCCTTCTGTACTTGGCACTGGTGAGGACACACCTCAAGTGCTGGGTCCAGTTTTGTGTGATGTGCACTGTCCTCACAACAAGAATTTGAGGTGCTGGAGCAGGTCCAGAGAAGGGAATCTCAGCTGGGGAAGGGTCTGGAGCACAAGTCCGATGAGGAGCAGCTGAGGGAGCTGGGGCGGGTTGCCTGGAGAAAAGAAGGCTCAGGGATGACCTTGTTGCTCACTACAGCTACCTGAAAGGAGGCTGTAGCCAGGTGGGGGTCGGTCTCTTCTCCCAATTAACAAGTGACATGACAAGAGGAAATGGCCTCAGGTTGCACCAGGGGAGGTTTAGATTGGGTATTAGGAAAAATTTCTTCACCTAAAGGGTTGTCAAACATTGGAACAGGTTGCCAACAATTGTGGTTGAATCACCATCCCTGCAGGTATTTAAAAGACGTGGTATTTAGGGACACGGTTTCATGGTGGATTTGGCAGTACTGGATTAAGAGTTGGACTTGATGGTCTTTAGAGGTATTTTCAAACCAAAAAATTCTACAATTCTATGACTATACTGAGGAAATTTACCAGCTTACTCTCTGAAGATCCACAGCTCTGCTTTTAATTAAGATTTTTTGATATTATAGATTTCTAGACTCCATGACTTTTATCTTTTCTAGTTGTCATGCACAATCGGTTTAAAAAAGAATCAAGTTTTTCCAGGAAATGTATGAATTGTTACCATAGAACCTAAGATGTAGTCACATACTCACAGACTCCTAAAGCAGCAGTTTGCTAGCACTGTTCACCTCTTAATTGCTGTACCCACCAAGACATAGAAGCTGAATATGTGGGGTTCCTACTCTTCTTAAAGTAAAGTAAAAGAGATCCGTTCTCCTCTTGGCGGAGGTGTCTCAGACTGGAACAATCGCTATTGATTTCCATGAGTCTGGTTCAGTTTGCACTTTAATTTGGAGAGCTCAAGCAACCATTTCCATGTGTTAGCTGTGAGGATATGATAAACATCTGAGGGTCATCAGCTTCAGAAACTATTGCAGATGTTCCAGGGAGAGAAAAAAAAAGGTGATTATGCATTTAGGAAAGGTATGACAGCTATGTTTGTACAGTGCACATCACACATAAAAAAGACAGTACCTAAGTGTCATGTAAATGCTAATGTGAAGATGTAACCAATTTTTCAGTAGTGTTATTTTGGCACTATTAGTTTAAAAAGATTTTCAGTGGACTCTAAATAATACTGCCAAAAATGCATGTTCTAATGAAAATTAGGCAAGTTATTGAAACCAAAACTGAAGAGTTCAGAGACTCAGTCAGGAAACTGTCTGTCTGTTTTCTCAAATAATCAATTTAACATCCCTCCATCACATGTATAGTTTACCTGCTTCATGGGATCAGCCAGTTTGCTTCCAGGTTTTTTTATGAAGTTCACAGTAGGTTTCATTGGGTTTTTTTCTTGGTTGCATTTTTTGTTGACTTTTTTAGCATCACTTATAGTTCTAAGGGTTTTGTAAAATAGGTATTTTCCTTCAGTTATCGATGATTGTATGATGATTCCATTTTAGTTCATCACAGCAAATATAGTCAAAAGGTATTTTAGCTCTATTGCAGATTCTAAGCATAGCTTTCCATAACACATCAGTGCTGGAGTTTCCTTTTTTGTTTGATAGACTGCTTGAATGAATCTTGAGCCTTGAGTCAGCTGCCTATTCAGAGGTGTCAAGTGTTACTTGCAGTGCCCACAGAGAGCTGAGACATCTTCCCAGGGCTGGCAGCTGCTGCACAGAACCTGTGGGATGGTGGTGCTCGCCTGGAGCAGCAGCTGGAAAAGGAGCAGAACTGCACATTAAACGGCAGCGGCCACCCACTCATCCTGGGCACAGTTATCCTGCCTTTACCATATGGGATTCATTTTAATAGTCCTAATTGTAAGTATTTACAAATAGATGTTTACCTCTACTTTTGGTGTCTAAGACTCCACTGTTATTGGTCAAGATTTAATAGACACGCTTCTGTTGCTTGAGGGTCATCTCCAGTGGGACAAGATATTTAGTGCACCCTGCTTTTCCTCCAGGTGCCACTCCCAGGAGTCATGTACTCTTAAAAGTTCTGTGTCATAGGTTCTTGGTAGTTCTGGGTACCTTTGACTGTCCCAGGTGCCATCAGACACTCATCTATAGGCATCCCCTTGCCTGGCTCATCTGGTCAGCTCAGCCAACATAGCCCAGAGAGCAATTCAGCTGCCCCATCAACTTTAGGGTGAGATAATAGGATCTCCCCCTCTGTTTGCATCAAGTAGTGACAACATTCAGGCACTCTCAGGTCACTATGGAGGTGTTTGAGATAGCAGAGGCAAGTGGGGCTGGCAGATACAACATCAGACCCATGACACACCTGTGGCTCTTCTGGACCAGCAGTCAGAGATCAGGCAAGGTACCCCACTGCCTCTCATGTGGCAATAGGTGTCCATGCTTGGGGGATTGAGCAGGGCCCATAGATCACCACCAATTACAGTGAGAACCCAGTGGACCTTAAGAAGCAGATTCCTGATGCAGTTGTCTTAAATTGGGTCCCAACCCCCACTGTACTTGGAAAAAAAAAATCAATTTTGGAAATATTATATAAGGTATGTTATGTAAAAGAGAACATGCAGGGTCCCCTGCTCTTGCCCAATGTGTTCTGCCTCTGATAACAGCCGTAACTTTCCTGATAACAGCCATAACTTATATTCTATAAGGCCAGTTGTGATGTTCTGACCCCAGACAGCAGCCAAATATTCACCCTGACGTTCCCTCACTCCCATCTTGGAAAGGACGGGGGCTGGAGAAAATTGATGGAAGGCAAAAGGACTTGTCAATCCACATAAGGATAGTTTACTAAGAAAAACAAAAGCTGTGTGTGCAAGTGTCCTGGTTTGACAGGAAGGAAGTTTTTTAAGGAAGGTGTAGTCAAACCAATCATGGATTAGAAGTGAATATTGACATCTGGTGTGGCCACTAAGGAGATGTGTCACCTCTGAGAACATGGGGAGATAAAGGAGAGAAGCCCAGAGGTACTTCCTTTTGTGTTCCGGTTATCGAAGGGAGCGCATCTCCTCCCTCACCCAGCCCGAGGCCTGAAGGCCTGGGCCTGGGCCTGGGTGGGGGAGGGGCAGCCATGCCGCCTGAAGCCCTGCGGCCTGAGGATGAGAGGTAGGCCGGAGCCCAGAGAGAGAGGGAGAGAGATGGAAGGAGACGGGACTGTGCCAGTTTCTGCAGGATGGAAGGGTGGAGAGACGAGGAGATGGTTCTCTACCCCCCTCCCCCCCTCCCAGAGAGAGAGAGAGACTGCATCTGCGCCGGCCGAGCGGAGCGGGGGAGGTTCCCAGTGTGGGAGTCCTGGAGTTCCTGCGTGTGTCCCGACAGCAGCAGAGACTTTTTAACCCTTCTCTTCCTTGGAACAGAAAGCTTTATGAAATATTAATCCTCCTGAGCAGTGAGAGTGAGAAGAGAGACAGCCTGGAATCCTGTGACGTTAGAGGAATTGATGGGAAGAATTTGGTGGGAGGAGATTGATGGAGTGGCTTTGGCTGGACTTATCTTGTATGGCCATAGACTGAACAATCTGTCTTTAATACGTGAGACTGCAGTTAGGTGGATGCAGTGGCTGGATGCCAGATAAGGCGACCTGCTGCAGTGATGCTGATGCCAAGTGGATGAAGAAGGAGAGAGGATGAAGAGGGTGGGGTGATGCTCTCTGTCTTCAGCGAAGAAGACCAGGAAGAGGGTGTGGTGGTTCCCTCTGTCTTCGGAGCAGAAGACCAGGAAGAGGGTGTGGTTGTGCCCCCTCTCTTCACAGCAGAAGAAACCCTCGGCCCCAGGGGTTATAAAATGGGGGGGACTGTTTTGTCCCAAAAAGGAGCTTCTGGTACTTGGTAAAGCGTCATTGAATCCTGAGGGCAGTCTCAATCCACGGATGGTGGTGAGAGCACCAGACATGGAAGGACACTATGGTTTGCAAGAGAGACTCCTCTCTTCTTTGATGGATTGAGAAATGATTATTTAAGTATTGTTAGCCGATCAGGAAATCCAAGGTTTTGTCTAATTGTGGGAAGGGTGGAAGTTGGGAGGAGGAGGAATGTTTCTGAGAGTTTTCATGTTCCCTGTGTGTTTCTTTCCTTTAATGTAGTTTATTAAAGTTTTTTTTCCTATTCCTAAGTCTGAGCCTGCTCTGCTCTGTTCCTGATCACATCTCACAACCATTATTAGTAAAAAATATATTTTCATGGGGCACTGGCATGGTGTCCAGTGTCTAACCATGACAGCAAGTAAAGCAAAAATATGAATTAATTCACTATTTCCTATTGATGAGCAAATGTCCAGGTGTTTCCTGGTAAGAAGGGCCTCAGCTTGCATAACAGGTGCTTGGAAAGACAAATGCCATAACTCTGAAATTTCTGCTTCCTTCTCTTTACCATGAGTTATGGCTGAATATGAGGTCATATGGCATGGAATAACCCTTCGGTCAGTTTGGGACAGCTCACCTGGATATTTTTCCTCCCAGCCTGTTGTTCAGTCTCAACCTTCTTACTTGGGAGGGAGAGGGAAGAGAGTGAGAAAACCTTGATACTGTACAAGAGGTGCTCAGCAAAAAGCCAAAACACTGCTGTGTTATCCACGCTGTTTTAATCCCAAAGGCAAATCCCCACACAGGCTGTGACAGAAGAATTTACCTCTCTAAGTTCATCCCAGCTAAACCCAGCTACACCATTCCTCCAGGACATGCGGATTGTCTTCTGGGTCATATCTGTGCAATACTGCAATAAGTCCAATATTCCGCTGCCATTCTTTCCCCCATCATTGTTCTCATTAATCCTGGAGGTCCCTGTCACTTCCAGGACACATCATAGTAGGCCTCTCTACTTTGTAGAACAGAGTTGGCCTACAGCCAAGCAGAAGAGAAGATTCAAGTGCTTCATTTAGGAAGATGGGAGAGAAAGAATGGGGTTTTCAAAAATAAGATAGCAGACCTCCATCCTGACGACTGTCCAGTCGTCAGTGCCAAAAATCTCACTTATCCACCATCACCAAAGCTGGTGCCGTGTTTAAAATGTCTTAACTGGGAATCAGTAATTTCTATTTCTGATATGCATTTGATATATGCATTTTTCATATTTCATAACCTTTATGAGCTACAGAACATCATTATTATTTAAATCCAAAGTTGTCTCCGGGTTTTTTTTAGACCATCATAGCTGAGTATAACAGAATTTCTCACAAAAGTTTAGACTTCAGTCCTACACCAGTACTGCCAGGAGCCAATTTGTTACTGTGTTGTCTAAGCATATTGTGATACAGCAAACATCATGTCTGAACGATAAAACCACAATAAACTTGGGCATAACTAGAATAAGACTTAACTAGAAAGTGTAATGAGATCAAAAACTGGAACTTTTGACCACATCAACAACTTCCCTGGAGCTTGTGTGAAAATCACGTTTCACAGGGCATTTACAAATCATTGTCATCTTTGTCCACTGCATACTGACAAGTTTGCCACTTGTCAGTTAAATCAGAGAAATTACTTCTTCTTTTAACATTAAAGAAGCAGTTTAAATTTCCTTGTTAATGCAAAGCAGACTACTGGTTTGAGTGTTGCCAATTGACCAAGTATCATATGATATGATAGAAACCTGGGAAATTAAAGCTGGATTACCCAGCACACTCTCTTGATTTGAGCTTTTCTGGCACAAGATTCCTCTTAATATTTCACTTCTAGTCTTTTGTGCCAGGGCTGCTAAAAAGAGCAAAAGGGAAAAAAAACAAAAGGGAAGAAAAGAACAGAAAATGAGTTTATATTGGATTTGGGTAACTGACAGTGATCGCCATCAAATCATAGCTTAAATAATGCATTTCTGAGGTGTTCAGAGCATTTATGTTCACAGAGTAAAATCTGCTGCCTCTTTCTCAGTCTCTCTCTCTGTCTGGAATACAGATGCACACAGTGACACTATTATTTAAAGACAAAACCCTCATCTACACTGAACACTTCAGTGGTGCAAAAAAGGTGAAAAAAAGGTGGCTCACAGAGACTGACTGGATACCATATGTCATTTTGAGAGGATGTTCCATCCAAGTTTAAGGCAGTAATGTGGATCCAAAGCATATGTGTGAGGGTACCTGCTGGGTTCATACCCACTTTCAGGGCAGCTCCTTGAAAGGGAAACTTCATCTTTAAACATCCTGTGATACTGACCATTGACCTATCCATGGGAGAGAGGTGGGGCACTCTGTTAAGAAGGAGAACATCCAGCTCTGAGTCCTTCCCTCACCTACTCCTTTATCATTGCTAAACTGCCTGTTTTTATAGCAAAGTCTTAGCACAGTTCTAAGCCCTGATTCAGCTTTCCAATAACTGCCAGCTCCAACAGTGCACTGCTGGCACCGGCCGTGACAGGCAAAGGATTTGCTCGCTGACTATGCAAGATGGGCAGATGTTGGGTGAGAGATGGAGAAGTGACTTGGCAGAGTCAAACGAACACAGGGTTCCATGTGGTGCCCTGCCAACTTCCCCCGCAGGATCCTGCCTGCTAAGCTCATTAAAGTTCGCAGCAGAATTTGGAATCGAATTTGAATAGGCTTAGTAACAGAGAAGTCTATTAATTAACTGTGAAAACTCTTTTAAGTGTGGGAATGGTAACACCAAACTTTATTAATTGTGGCATGAATGCAGAGGAACAACAGCAATTTAGTATCTTGGAAAGAAGTGAGCCAAAAAAAATCTTGTAATGAACGTAAACAGAGCAAAGACCAACATTATAGGCTAGATCTTCTCTGTCTCCTCCATAAATCACATGTAATGAAGGAACTCTACATCTACAGGGAACTGGCACGTATCAGTGACATTTGATGTAAATGTGATATATCAGCAGTAATAATACTACTACTACTACTTTGGATAAGAGTGACATGTAGCTCTTACATCTAAAATCCAGCCCTCATGTCAGTGGATGCAGCTCTGCCAGTGTCAGTGAATTGTGGATGGCATGGATTTGCCCATTTCATTTCAATATGCTTGATAGGACATGTTTTTCCTTGTGAAAACGAATAGATATTAAGGTGACTAAAAGAGCAGTGCTGGGGTTTAGGCTGTTTTGTATCCCGGTACTTTCTCCTTCTTTTTACAGAGATAAAGACAAAATGAAAAAGAAGTTTAGAAATTTTGGCTTATCTCCAACAGATATTGATTATCCAGCCATGCAAATATTTATGCCCAAATGGTTTTCAACCTGAACAGACTTACAGCGCTCACCTGAACTCATCAAATGCCAATATCAGAGGAAGGAGATACTCTCAAATACATGTTTATTTTATAAAGCACTGTCAACCTGCTCCTTTCTAATGGTCTATCTTGTAGTGAAGATTCGGGTACATAATTTAATATTGTACAACAATTTTTATTCAAGGCTGACATTTGAAGGTGAAAAAAATAAAACAAAATTAAGAACATAACCTGACAATAAGTTGACATTTAAATTAATTGACTTTATTTTTTTAAGCTTCTACTGTAAAAGTTGTTATGATAATTATTTGTATTGTATTATCTCTTTCTTTCTGGTTTTGCTGGTGAAAAGGCAGACATGGACAGTTTAATTTGCCGACTTTTAAGGCATTCAGAAATAATTTAGACACTGAAAGTGTCTATTAAGAAACAGCCTATTACATTTTTGCAATGAATGTATTCTGATAAGGCAGCACAAAGCAGGACTCGTGAAAGCAAAGCAAAGTTTCAGAGACAAATAGCAGAATCTAAACAAACTTTGATTACCAATGAAAAACCTACACACTGGTATGGGTACAATTAAACCCTAGCTAGCAATTTTTTCCTACTTGATAATAATAAGAAAGGGAAGTTAATTTCTTTAAAATAGTATCCCGTAAGTGACATTCTGACTAGTTATAAATGAGAGTGAATTTTTACAATTAGTTCTAGTGATAATTGCCCAATATTTACAATTTGGGTAATCTAGTATAAATAAATATTATTGTTGTTTGCAGTTTCAGTTAAGACTATTTTTTTTCCTATCATGTTGTAAGCATGAGAATGTAACTACTTTTTAATCTATTAATAAAGTAAATTATATAACTGGTAAAAGGTAAGCCATATAGAGGATAGGATGAGTTGTTTCTTTAAGTGTTCATGCAACTTCCAAAAAAGCAGGCAGGGGTCATTATTCTCTGGGTTACAAATGGCTGAGGCCCTGTTTCACCAGAACTGAATGTGGTAAGACAATAAGAAATCATATGCTGAGGTTCCCCACGAAGAAAAAGAAATTCTGATGACAACTCAGATTGACAGAGTTTCCCTATCCATGCCAGGGCAGATTTCAAGGAGAAGAATCTCCAAATTTACATTCAGACAGAAAGGAGTGAGATGTTGTCTGACTTCTACTCTGTCTATTCCTACTCCTCTGAAACCACGGTGAATGGGGGTTGTTGGAAGTGAGCAATGAGCACATTCTGCAATAAAAAAACTGCTGAAAGTTGAAGAACTACAGCCTGTGAACTCACCTGGAGTGAGGGACTCATCCTATTGCAGTGCTGCTCACTGCTGCACAGAAACAGCTTGTGGGGATCCAGGTATGCATGGAAATAGGTGCAGTAAAGAAAGAATATATCAAGTAGTGAAAACTTTAGAAAACTGGACTTGCTTCATTTGGCAAGGAGACAAGGGAGACCCAAAAAATATTTGGAAAACCAATAGGAGAACTCAAACTGGAGGAAATAATGGTACTCAAAAAAGGACATGAATTCCTAATTGGACTATGAAAATCCTTGCGATAGAATACTGTGAAAGCAAGAGTAAATCAGTTTTGAGAAAGCAAAATGACATTTCAATGGTCATCAGAATAACCACAATGCTAATTGTTAACTCGATGAATATTTTATGCTGCTTTATAACTATTTATTCCATAATGGATTCTTGTTAGCAAACATTTGCCTTTCAAAATTTCTGACATCTCCTGTTATTTTTGCTGGAAGTGAACCAGACCATTGTTAAACACACACCTTTTCAATAAAGACTTTGGAATTACCTTTCAAGTTGCCCATGGAAATGAAACTACACTCCCTAAGGGAAAGATGGTGGATGTTATGACTGAGACAGCAGGTGTTTAAAATTATTCCTGCTGAGGTCAGTACAAGATTAAAATTTTACTAGGTTGGGAGAGGTATAAAAAAATATTTTGCTGAATAGAGAACCAATATGATAAACTGAGACATTTTCCAATTATCCTGAGGTGAATACAAGCTACAGCTCCTTCCTAAACCATATTTGAAAGTAGCACTGAATATTTCTTGATGATCAAGTCTTTTTTTGAATGTAGTGGAAGGCAAGTTTTAATTTTTTCACTTTCCCAGTGTGTTCAAGGATAGATGCCAGTATGAAAATACAGGGACAATTACTAGCAGCCAAAAATGTAATTAGCTTTCAGAAAGGTTAGTGTTTTATTTTTTCTTTCTTATTCTGTAATGAAAAAGGGCCAATAAAAAATGGTCACGTGACTGTTCAAAGTGTTTTGAATCTTGGTTAAGTAAGTCAAACACAAGGAAGAAATATTTTTCATAGACACAGTGAAGGTAAAGTGCTCTGAAGGGTTTTCACAGTTACTCCTTCAGTAAGTAAGGTCAAATTATGTGCAAGGCAGAGACATTTAGCATAAAACCAGTATTAATAATTCATGTGGTGAGCTGAGGAGTGGAATGATAAGATATAGCAATGGGGGAAAAAACCCAATAAACCTGACCACTAGACAGAAACAGGGGAAGAAGAATCTCATATAAAACAAAAGGACAATAGGATAGAGAGGTGAAAACACTGATTATACTGATTTAGATTTTTCTTATAAGTGTACACACAGATTAAGTGTTAAAATACGACAGTGATTCTGGTTCCTCTTATTTGCTTGCTGGTTATCTCAAGCTGGAGTGACTCAGTGCAGAACCTCACCTCATATCTCACCAATCAGCTACAGAGTGTTTATCTTCACTGCACCTCAATATGGAGAAACAAAGCTCTCTGGATAAAGGAATATATTAGTACTGTGTGAGGAAGAGAATGGACAAGGTGGTCCAGGCCTAAAAAAGATTTTGCTGTCCTGAACTTAAATTCTAGTTTTTATTTATGAAACTTTCTCAAAATCTGATGTCTCACATGAAGTATCTTGCGAGAGCTGAGTGAGCTGGCACATAATTAATGCTATGCCTTTCTGGGATCCAGAAATAATGACTTTTCTCAGCTTACAATCCCAAAGAAATATCAGGAATACTTTGTGTATTCCTGAAACTAAAATCCTCATAAAATGCATTTTCTTCCAGCTGACACTTTCTGGCACATATATGGGCAGAGCTATACGTCGTAGTCTCAAAACAGCCTGTCAGAAGAGCAAAGTAATGGGAGGAAGGCCACTAACAGCAGCTGGAAGGTGAGAACACTCAGTTAGAATGACCAGCATGCCATAAACTCCTTTTCCTGCTCCTCAGGCTTATATATCAATAGTCTTTCTCACTCAGCTGACTAGCGCTTTAAGATAGGGGCAGTGAAGAGGAAAAAGCAGACATGAGGATCCACTTCAAAGAAGCAATATTTCTGGCCCTCAAGTGCCTTCTTCCACGTTTCTCTGAGAAAAGTAATAACTCCCTGCAGTGCCAGTTCCAGGGGAACCGCACTGTGAGACCTGCTGAGTCTCCATTTCATTAGAGGTCTCTCATAGAATCATAGAAGAATTTGGCTTGGAAGGGACCTTTAAAGGTCAGCAAGTCAAATCCCCTGCAATGAGCACGGGCATCTTCAACTTGCACTGAGCAACCTGACTTTGAATGTTTTCAGGGATGGGGCCACTATCACCTTTCTGGGCAACCTGGTCCAGTGTTTTACCACCCATTCCTTATATCTAGTCTGAATCTACCCTCTTTTAGTTTAAAAGCAATAGCCTTTGTCCTGTCACAACAGTGCCTTCTAGTAAGTCTGTCCCTATGTTTCTTAGAAGCCTAAGTATTGACAGACTGCAGTGACGTCTCCCTGGATCCTTCTCTTCTCTGAACAACCCCAGCTCTCTCAGACTGTCTTCAGAGCAGAGGTATTCCAGCCCTCTGATCATTTTATGTCCCTGTTCTGGACTCACTCCAACAGGTCCACATCTTTTCTGTGCTGGGGACCCCAGATCTGGATGCAGCACTGTAGGTGGGGTCTCACCAGAGTGAAGTGAGGGGCAGAATCCCATCCCTCACCTGCTGCCCACGCTCCTCTGGATGCAACCCAGGATATATTTGGCATTCTGGGCTGTGAGAGTGCTTTGCCAAGTCATGTGCAGCTTTTCATCTACCAGTACCCTAAATCCTTCTTCTCCAAGCTCTTCTCAATCTATTCATCCCCCAGCTTGTACTTATACCAGGGCCCTGCACCTGGCCTTGTTAAATCACATGAGATTCCCATGGGCCCACTTCTCAAGCTTGTCCAGGTCCCTCTGGATAGCATCCTGTCCTTCAGGTGTGACAACCTCACCACTCAGATTGGTGTCATCTGCAAATTTTCTAAAGGTGCACTTGACCCTCCTGTCCACGACATTGAGGAAGAAATTAATTAGCCCTGGTTCCAATACAAACTCCTGAGTGGCATCACTTGTTGCCATCCAGACACTTTGACATTGACCACCACCCTCTGGATGCAACCATCCAACCAATTCCTCATTCACCACAGTCTACCCATCAAATCCATCTCTTTCTGACTTAGAAGGAAGGATATTTTGGGGGACTGTGTGAAAGTCTGTACAGAAGTCCAGATAAATGACATCTGTAGCCCTTCCCTTGTCCACTGATGTGGTCACTCCATCATAGAAGGCCACTGAGTTGGTCAGGCAGGACCTTCCCTTGATGAAGCCATGCTGACTGTCCCAAATCACCTCCTGGTTCTCCATATACCTTAGCACAGCTTCTAGGAGGATCTTTCCCATGATCTTCCCAGGCACGGAGGTGAGTCTGACAGGATCCTCCTTTCTACACCTTTTAAAAATAGGTGCAATACTTGCCTTTTTCCAGACACCAGGAACTTCACCAGAGTGCCATGAATTTTCAAATATCATGAAGAATGGCTTGGCAATATTAGCCAGTTCCCTCAGGGCAATAACACCAGCAAATTCCCTCAGGATTCTGGGATGTGCCTCAGCAGGTCCCACAGGTCTCAGCTTGCTGCCTCCCTGTTTTAGCTGAGCAGAAGCTTTGGGACCTTTCATTTTGGGAGAGGAGGACCCTTTGGGTTACATTCTTGCTTCACAAAATATTTACAACCACAGACTAATGTATAGTGGAGGATCTCTGGAGGTCATATAGCCACCACCCCTGTCATAGCAAGATGAGCTTTAAAGTTACCTCCAGCTGTCTGTTAGATCAGCTCCTCGCCCAGGTGATCTGGGCAGCCTCCAGGGATGGAGAGTTCACAGTCTCTGTGGTTAACCTGTGAAGAATGGGTCTGTGTGAATAATCATTCACTGTAACTAGCTGAAATCTCTCCTGTGGCAACTACTGCCTCTTTTTTCTTGCTCTGCATCTTTGAGGAAAGCCTGACTTTGTCTTTTTTACGGGTACCCTTCAGGCAGTTGAACACAGCAAATAGGTCTCCTCCTAGCCTTCTTTTTTCAGGCTAAAGAAACCTCATTTCCTAAGCCATTCTTTGTTGATAATGGGATCCAGAATCACAGCCACACCTTTGAGCATGACAATCCAGTACATTTAATACTCACCAAACAGTGCACCCATCCAGTGCATAGATCCTCATTACGACTGCAAGGATACTAAAGAAACTGTGTTGTAAGTTTTCCCAAAGCTGATGTAAACTACTTCAATCCCACCCTACCCATGGTCACAGATACTGCTATTTCAATGTGGAAAAAAATCATTTTGTTCAGGGACAATTTACCCCAATTTATTATATAGGATTTATTCAGACTCTGTTCCCCAATTATCTTGTCCCTCATGTGCCTGGAAATGGTTTCTACATGTAATACACTTTTATCAAGAATCCCTGGAAAGTACCTAAAGAAGCAACCTCTGGGATCCAGCTCTGCTCTACATGCTACAGAAAGAAGATTTCACACTCTTCACCACAGCAAAGATAAGAATAATAGAAGTGTTTGGGTTGGAAAGAACCTTAAAGGACCATCTAGTTCCAATCTCACCTCCATGGGCAGGGTTTCCATCCCCTAAGAATTTCATATAAAGTGGAATACCAAGAATGGGCAACAACCTGCAGTTTGACTTACAGTTTCTCAAGGAATTCTGTACTCCACAGTTCAGGAACTACAATGAAAAAGGTATAATTTACAACACACCCTCGCCTGCATCATTGATTTTTGTGAATACTGGCTTTGGATCTTAAATTCACTGTGCACTGGCATTGACATTAGGGCTGTAAGTCCTCTAATATGTCTGGTTATTATAGTGCCTAAATTTGTCACTTTAGTCCTTAACTTTAGGATTTGTGTCTCACATTCATGTCCCTCATTGATACTTTGGAAAGCCACTGTGTGCTTCAATGGTACTCACAGAGTAGGCAGAATTGAACGTGACATAAACATTTATTTTAGTGATGACAGGAGTAGTTTAAGGCTGGAGTCAGTAAGATCTGACACAAGTGTGCCTAAGTAAATTTGCAGCCTTGAGTCAGACCCTCAGAATTCCCACACATTGTCAGGCAGAGAATACATCTCAAAAGCTGTAAATACAGACAGAAAAGATTTTAAAATAGCAAATCAGAAATTCAAAGAAAGTGGCAAGTCTTAGATACCACATATATTTTTGTTAGAAAGGTGACTCAATACAGGAAGATGAAGCTCAGTTATTATGATTTATCTAAAAGAAGGCTAGGGAAAAATTTCTTGTTCTGAAAACTTACCCAAGTCCTGGGTTTGGTTTTGAAGTTCCCATGTTCTGCCCTCGCTCTGGACTTAGATCTTCACAACTACAGACTGTTGTTTATGCAGAACCAAAGATTGTGCATTTTAGAAATCCTTTTGTTTGTAAGACTATTCAGAGTATGTAAGAGTGATAAAATAATTCTAGAGGTACTTTCTGGCAAGTGTGAATGCCTACACAGTAATCAGAGGAGAGATGAGTACAGAGAAGTGTTTCTTGTTCTTTCCAGTGGTCTGGGCTTATTTGGGTTAAAGCTGAACAAAAAGAAGAAGTGTTTTTTCCTTTTCCTCCTCTGCATTCTGTGAGTGATAAAACTTGAGCTGTGCTGCCAAAATAATCACAGCTTTAAAAACTGCTTTAAGGGATGAGGATTATCTCAATTATCACAGCTTTTCCAAAGGTATGAGCATAGAGGACATCAATCTGATAAGACAAAAATCCTTGTATGTTGTGTTCCCATATCTATAAATTCTATAATATATCCAGAGGCACCAATTCGAGTCACACTCATGCTGTGCCTTACCCGTGCGAGTAAGAGATCAGGATAATTCTGTGTCCTGAAGCCATGGAATTGTGCTACCAAGACCAGACTGTAAATTATCTGCCCCTTTATTGGAGGTTAACAAGGGGTCAGCTCTGTTGCAGCTTTACCATGGCAAAATGGACACCTTGACCCTCCTGAATCCTAGAAATGCTTCTGGTGGTAGGCCAGGGTGTGGACAGCATGCAGAGCCATCCTTTTGCTGGACAGCAGCCATTACATGGTGTGCACTGCAGTGTTCACCAGTCTCCTTTCCAGATCCAGGTACAGACTGTGCTGAGGGGAGTATCAACAAGATGGATCTCACAGACAGGTCTGCTGTTCCTGAGCGTCCTGCACGTCTCTGACTCAGACTGGAACTGCTCCTTGATGTGCAGTGGAAAGATGCACACATTGCTGATACCCTGCCAGCAAAGTGCACTGTTTCTCAGCTGAGGCATGTCTGCTTAACTGTATTATGTATGCACGTCTCTCAGGCAGCATAAGAGCATTTGACTCTCTGTCTCCTCTCTTCAGATACTTACAGTGTCTTCACAACACCCTCCTCTTCCTTCTGACTTCTGCCCCGTATAATTAATTCTTGCACCCTCTTAAAATAACATTATGACCCTCCTATAAATATTCTGAAAACCACATTTGTGGATGAAGTCACAGTGTTGTTTGTAGAGCTTGGAGAACCAGTGACGACAGGTAACTGTAATATTTTACCTTCCATGGGCCCCATGCTAGCAAAGCTTGGAAAGTTTGACCATCACACCAAGACCCTGAGCAGGCTGAGAAGGGCAGAAGCAGAATGGCAGGCTCACTCCACTCAGCAAGAAAGTTGGATCTTGCCTGCCTGTTGCATTTCTTCTGTTGTTACTCTTTTTCAATTAAATAACTATAATAATGGGAAATGACATAATTGGTTGATTTGGTTTCTGGAAACATAACACATGTGTCTTTTGACCCAAACAGACTCACAGAGCCAGCAGACAGCGGAAATGGCAACAAGAGACAGAATGCTGCATTAGACTGGAGTCAGGACAGAGCTGTTAAAAGTTTAAGGGCCAAGTAACTTCCTCTGTGGCATAAAAATATGTATGTTGGTGTTATTCTGACATCATTGGCAAATCTTTGTGATCAGGTTCCTCAGTTATACAAGGCTGTCAAATTAAATATTAGAGTAATTTACTAATCCTGTCTCTGGCACTCTGTGTGGTTCAATGCTGTAATCCTGTTCTCAGGTACAAGTGCTCTATTGGTGCTGTGTCTTCTGAGTTACAGGATGTTTTTACCTTAGACATTATAAAATAAGATGGTTTTGAAAACAAAAAGAAGATAAAACAGGCCGAAGATTGCAATTTATAAAGCTGGGAAACCTGAAGAAGAGAACTCTTTTGTCAAAGATCAAGTACAGCTATTTGCAGCAAAATTGCAGGAAATAAGTAGGTTTTACTCTCTTGTGTGGTGGTTCTGAGCAAGCATCCATGTTTGAATAGAGTTTTAAACAAGGGTATTTGCTACCTTTTCAGAGGCTGCTAAACTGGTCATCAGGCTGAGGGGCAATGTGGGAGCAACTGCTTAAAGCACCAACATGGTTCCCTTTGCCACTTACCCAGCCAACACCTTTCTCTCTCACACTTTGCAGGGAAGGGGACAGGCACAGGATGGAAAAGAAAGAAAAAATGCATAGGTCATTAAAAATATAATGAGGTGAAGCAAAGAGCACTTGAAAGTTGGGATCTGACAGACAGGCCAAACTCTTGAAGCAGCAGAAAGCATTATTGATAGGTGATATCAATAATAAATGCGAGTAGGAGCCAAGAAACAGCGAGGAGGTTGAGAGTGCAGATCTGTACTTAAAGAAGAGGGATGGAACATGCTTGGGCTAATGAGACAGTGGCTGCTGCACTAAGGGCAGGGGGTTATTTGCTTCAGCTTCTCTTTTGGCCTTGCAAATGCAGGAAGGAAGTGGGAAGATTATGAGATCTTCCTTTCTTAGGCTCCTGCTGAAGAAATCTCTCCTGTACTCTGCTGTTCTGTGGTCAAGTTATTAATTTAGTACCAGCTTTTTTAGAGAAAAGATTATTCTAAAATCTCCAAGAGCAGAAGGTGGAAGAGCAAAGTTGAATTGTAGAGCTGGAGATGCAGCCACGGCACCAGCTCTGTAGGGAGGTGCTGCAGTTCACGTTCAGGAGAGGAGTGCAGGGTCATTCTTGGTTAGGTCCAAAGCATGCACATCATCTCAACCAGGCAACGTTCGGATGTTTTCTTCATGCAGGGTAACTAAACCATCTCTTTTTTTTTGTCCTGTCTTCCATGTTTATGCTAAGTACATTCTAGTACATCTCAAATTACTGTTCATGCAAAGGTAAAAGAAGATTATTCTCAGTACTGGCCAACTAAGATTCACAACACTATACTGATGAGAAATGGTTGCTAGTCAGATAGAACTTGATCCTGTTGCTATTGACTTTTGCAGAGCTGAGAAACCACTGCCCGTAGTTATCTTCACACATCATCTCAGTGCACTTCATCAAGTATCACACATTTTTAGGAGCATCTCTGGAATCCCTGAGTGCTCCAAAGATACAAAATGTCCCTGGAAATCTCATGTGATTTTCACTGAGGATTTCAGAACCTCCTCTCAGGATGAAAAGGTAATGAATAGGTTGCTATTCTTGTCTTGGTTTTGTGTTTCCAAAAAGGAACATGAAAACGAAATTACATATTGGCTGATGTCTTCTTCAGAACTCCCCAGAAAGCAGGACTAAAAAACAGAATATTGGTATCTTGGGAAAAATCATTCCAACTCTTTAGTGAGTCACCTCTATTTAACTAACTCTTATGCTTTTCCCCGTTTGTTTCCAAGCAATGCTGACCCTTCTCCCCCACTCCAGATCATAGGATATTCTGAGTAGGAAGGGACCCACAAGGATCATCAAGTCCAGCTCTTAAATGAACGGCCCATAGGAGGATTAAATCCACAAACCTTGGTGTTATGAGCACTATGCTCTGACCAGCTGAGCAAATCTCAGGGTCATTCTCCTGGTGAGCACTGAAGATGTGAGTTCTTAAACATAGACTGGGTGTACCCATCAGTCTCAGACAATCTTTGACAATTAAAGCTGCATTCTCCTCAGTATAAGTGCAAGGCATACTTGAAAATATAATCAATCTTTCTAAGGACTGAAACAATTAGAAGTGATAGGAATATATAAAGAAATAAAAAGCTGCTTTCAGCAGCTGTTGTAAACAGATATTCTTCTCCAAACAAGCATATTGAGATCACAGTTTTTTAATACGTGTTTAATTTAAGATATATTCATTGAGATTTCCGCCTTTCCTGTACTCTTTATCCTTAGACTCAGATGGGAAAAGTTTCATATAAGCCCTCAGCGCATGATATTTTTTCTGTTTTACAGAATATTTGCTACTGGATATCCTTCAGGGGAGTTTTCTAGGGTGTAATTTCCATGAAACTAGGGAGAAATGGAATTATTTCCTGCCTCAAACTAAACTGAATTTATCTGTTACGAAAATCTCAGTTGTTTCTTAGTGTTGCCTCCAGGTGCTGCAGTACTCTCTTCTGCTTGTGAGGGCTCATTTTCACTCTTGAGAACTTCTGATAAGTTACCCCAGAAAAGAATTAGGTTATATAGGTTTTAAACAACGATTTAGAGCCTAGTACCTAGAATAAAGGGCAGTAAACCCCTGCAATATCATTTAGTTTGGGCACCAGTGAGTGCAGTGTTGTGCCTTTTAGATATCGTTAAATGCACATTATGTAGTGTCCATCCCCCAAGAGCATCCTCCACAGTCCAAGTGCCTGCACTGCCCAGGAGCATTTCTTGACACTCACTGTACCACTTGTCTCACTTAATATCATCCCATTACTCTTAGTTATGGCCCCTTGATTCACTTTTTTAAATCCTCACATTTTGGCTGCGTAAACCTGCCATACATTTAGAGGCAGATTCATGTTGTGTTAACCAACACACAAAAAGCACAGCACACACTTTGCAGTGGACAGTGTCCTCATTTCAGGCTGTGAAAAGAAGTAAAGGATAAACCTTAACAGACTGTGATTGGCTTCAGGTGGTGTAATGAACTGAGCCTTGGGTGCAGTTCCTCTGATCCCAAAATACATATCTGAAGAAAGTTGATAAATTATGTAAAAGTCCACACTGCAGATAGTTAAACCAAGGTGATACAGGACAAGGAGGAAGTTTCAGATCAACTGGAAGAAACCAGGTTTAGATTAGAGATTAGGAAGAAATTTTTTACAGTGAGGGTGGTAAGGCCTGGCACAGTTTGCCCAGAGACGCTGTGGATGTCCCATTCCTGGAAGTGTTCAAGGCCAGGCTGGATGTGGCTTGGAGCAGCCTGGTCTAGTGGAAGGTGTCCCTGCCCATGGCAGGGGTTTGGAACAAGATGATATTTAAAGTTCTTTCCAACCCAAACCTTTCTATGATTCTGTGATGCATATTTCACATAAGGTCACTGCAACAGACCATCCCAATAAACATCAGCTGTCTCAGGGGTTGAATCCTCTCCAGCACTGAGAAAAGCAGAGCACAGAGAAAAGGTCAACAGCACCTCATCCCTCCCCATTGTCACCACTGCATAGCCTGGATTGTTGCCCCCATCATTTCATAGTTGTGTCATCATTCTACAAGTTGCTTCGTGTTCTAATTCCAGCCTGAAAGTGTCCGTCTGTTACTTTTCCCGTGAACTCCAAGTATCCCGTGGGCCACAGTACTAAAAGGGACAATATGAACTACTTGCCTGGTCTACCTTTGGGACACTCTTCTTTATTAAGCCCCAACTGCAGGTTTGATGATCACTCAGTGGTGCTTTCCCACGTAAGTGTGTGTGTGTATAGGCATGAGTTTAGGCACTCTTTAATCTTAATTTGATATAATAATTAGTAAAGAAAGGAAGAAAGATAAGCATCTGTGTTTCATATCTTACTGTGGGGAGTCAAGTACTCAGACCTGCTTTCTACTCTTGTTAGCAAAATGGAGAAAATAAACTGTTTTTTCTGACACTGTTTGAGTCATATTTTTTTCCCTCTAGCTGAGCTTTTTTTGTGACTGTTATCTATATCTTCAAGTGGAAGCATGTGTTATTGTGGACAGCCAGAACCAAATGTTTCAGTATTGCCACAGTGTGCTTGCCATCCCTCTCTGACTTCAGCCTATGTATAGATTACAGCATTTTCTGCCATAATGCAATTTTAAAAGTAACTTTTTGCTTGCTAAAGGTCAAAAGGACAAAAGATCATCCTATAGCAATTACTTTTCCCATCATTTCAAAAGAAATATTCAGGTCATGTTACATAAAAATTCCAACCCCCTCCCTCCCCCCCCCCAGTATTTCATTTTTTCACTTATGGCCAATTGTGCTCTGCTGGGGAGTTGCCTCAGATATTGTTATGAACGGTGTGTTGTGCTGTTCATCTGACCCGTAGGCGAAAAGAAGTTCTCATCAGAGAAAACAACCTGCTTTTCTGTAAGAAAACATTTTCCTTAATGGGAAAAAAAAGTAATACTGGAGCGAACAAATATTTTCAAGAACATATTGGATTTTTTTCTACAATCAAGCAAATATCATTTTGGAAATGGAAAGTTATATCTGTCAGCCTCCTGGCTAGCAAATGTCGTATTAATCCTGACTTCAGGTGGACCCTGTGACAGTGACTCCACCCTTGATAAACCATTTAGTGTCTATTCAGTCTAGTAAAGAATCTTCAGACTCTCATTCCACTGTGATATGGCTTTAGCTAATAAATCAGTCAGAGAATCCTTTTCCTCTCTGCCCTCCCTTCACCACATTAATATTGATTATTTGGAGGTAAGGAGTCCCAAGGAGTGGAAGTGGATACGCCTCATTGCCTTGAACAATTCTTTTCCCTCTATTGGGACAGTACAAGGTAAATTAATAGTGTGCTTGCAGACACTAGATAATGTTAATGTACTCGCTATTGATAGAGTGAAATAACATGAGTAACTTCAGCTTTGCTTAAAACAAAACATTAATTTTCCAAGGCCACTAGGATTTATGCAGCTGGTCGGTGTAACACATACAATCTGTGCTTTTAAATATGCAACATTTGCGTTTTTAAACACGAGGCAGGATTTTATTGCCAGATGAAAGACAAAAGGGGATTTTAATTCATTGCTTATGCTCTCAGGCTCTTGTCTGCCTTTAATCTAAGTCCCTGCTCGATTTCGTGGGTAAGAAGATGCCTTTTCTACTAGGAAATAATAAAGAGCAGCTTTATTCCCCTGTGATCCTCTGGCTATGTAAAAATGCATAGGAAATCTGTAAGTGCAAAAGCTGTACTTTTGTATATGTTTCAAAAAAAACCCCACTTTGGGTCAACTCATTTCACTGGACAAGAATTAGTAATACTGTTAGTATGTGGTACAGTGTTGTGTTTTGGATTTAGTATAAGAATAATGTTGATAACAAACTGATGTTTTGGTTGTTGCTCAGTAGTTCCTCTCTAAATCAAGGATTTTGCAGTGTCTCGTGCTCTGCCAGGGAGCAGGTGCACAAGCAGCCCAGAGGGACCAAGGCCAGGACAGGTGACCTGAGCTGGCCAAGGGGATATTTACTGTGCATCACTTTTTTCTCTTGGGGTTTATTCCTCTCTCTCCTTCTTCTTTTTCTTCCTTTGTTTCAATTATTAAACTGTTTTTATCTCAACCCATGAGTTTTGTCTTTTTTTTTTTCCAATTTGTTGCTGTTAAGATGGGCGCAACACACAAACACACACACCAACAGCTCCAAGCAAAGAAAAGTTTTATTTATTTCTACACAGTTACTCTTATACAGTTTATTAGCATTCGTGTTGCATATTCATTGGCTATTAGCTTGTCTATAAAGCAATGTTATTGGTTGCCTACAACTAACACACGTTCTTGCTACTTACCAGCCAGTGTCCTCCCTTCTGCAGGTGCTAATTCCTTTTCTGTTGTTTTTGCTTCTTGCTTCTGTTAATGTTGCTGTTCTCAGGGATACAAACTGATCGTGTCAAGGTTAAAGTCTGTGAGACTTTCAGTCCAGCTGTCTGTTCCCACACCAATTCTCCTCCCAATCCTACTGCGGGTGGAGGGGAGTGAGCAAGGTGCTGCATAGTACTTAGCTGGTAGCTGGGGGTAAACCCTGACAACATGAAAAAAAAGTCAGTGAGGGAAACTCCACTTTCACATCCATCCATTTGGGTGCTCTGGGAAATTATGACAGACATATTGGATGAATTAGTGGGTATCTAACAACAGCCTGGACCTCTGCTACCTGGAAACACAGATGGTATTGGAGCAACAAGGCTTTCTTGATCCTGAGACAGACTTGGAGTTCCTGCAGTCTATAGCATGGATTCCTCTCACAGTCACCCTGCCTTTGGTGCACAAGGAGCATCTCCCACATCGTGGTGGGAAACTCGGGGGAAACTGTTAGTGCAGAATGTAGGTGAATCTAATGACAGGTGGGTGATGGCTGCGCATCTGCAATTCAGCCTAGCAGGGGCCACAGCACAGCAGCCTGCTGGGAGGCAGGGAAGGCTCTGCCATGCAGGGTTGAAGCGTCACCACGTTGCCATTTCCCTCCTGGTCCCAGTGACCTGCTGCAGGACTCTGTGTGACTCACCTGAACTTAGGAGTTTACCTATCTGTAACTCCAGCATAGTAATAAACGATGGCCAGAAATTGAATTCCAGCAAATTTGGCTCTGTTTTTACCCTTACACTCTGATCCTAATTTCTACAAATGTGTTTCTAGTTCACAAATACTCATGGAATAGCTCATGTAAACAAATTTTGTCTGCACATTTTTCATGCTCTGTCTGCTTTGATTGTGCAAGTTCCTGTATATGTTACTTATGGTGGGTGAATGGTCATAGAAGTCACATACTGTTACTTCTGGTACCTGACTGGGTGACTGAGTTTTTTAGATAGGAATATAAAATGACAAACTGTGGAAAATGAACAGCAAGTAATAAACAACAAAATATACAGAGTGAATATTTGGAGAAATAATTATTTGTGCTGAAAATCATGAAACTTTGAGGATTTGCAAGCATCCTCTCTTCCAAACAAACTGGTATTCAGTTGAAAGCTCATGAATGATAGATAATCTCATATCACAAATAACGACAGTTCAAACCTCAATTAAACAAGCTTCACAAAACCCCTGGGAGATAGACAGCTATAACTAAATATTTAGTTATATTACTAAAACTGATACGTGAAAATTTTTACAAAGAAGTTTGGCATTTGAGGGGAATTTTAATACCATTGAAAGAAAAACACTATTGCCAATGAGTGAAAAACACCATTATTATATTTTTCAGATTCCAGCATGCAAGAAAATTAGATGAAGGATACTCATGATGCCAGCTCTGGTGGACTGATTAAGGAAAACAACATCATTTACTTGTGTCAGGTCAGCACAGAGCCTCTTCTAGACTCAGTGAATTCTAGAGTTACTTGACAGTCTGCCAACCCACAGAGCAAATGCCAAAAATTCCTTCTCACCACATGCGAATTAAATCATGACTAAATATAGACTCAAAGCACAGGTAACCTGAACGTATCCAGCTTGTCAGGAGAAAACAAGACCCGGGTTCTGTTTCAGGAGTTACAAATTTATAAGCAGACATTACAGAATTCATTTTTTTCTATTTATGCTAAGGTAGCACCAGTCTTCAGGGTCATGGAAACAGTGAAGGCATAATGATGTCTCTCTGATGGGCCAGTTCATACCTGTACAGTGGTGGTATCTCAAGTCCTAATCACAGTCACATTTTTCTGATTGCACACGTGCCTCAGATGTCCACAGGAGGAACCCCACAGCACAACTGGGGGCTGCAGAACATGATGTTTATCTGAGAGGACTTGTGTTTAAAGCATAAAGTTTATAGGAGCGCAGTTTTTAGGAGCTCACTTTTTATCATATTACACTACTGTAGGGTTTGAAGTGATGAAGGAGGGATGACACAGTAAATTAAATCTTCCTGCAATCCTTCCAGTAGTCCTTATGTTGGAGCACCTCGGATACCAACCTGCTATACTGTTACCATATACTTTTTTCATGGAAGGTAGTGGGGAATTTCATCACCCAACAGTTCCTCAGAGGACAAAAGTCCTAAAAGGCACCACAGTGCTTCAAGATGGCTTTGGACACTGAGTGCTCAAATGCTAGTATGAACTGCAGTTTTGTTTGGGTGCTCAGTGAGGAGAGAGAGAACACAAACACTTGATGGACAGAAGGTAGTGAAAAATATGAAGACTGAAGCTCTTCATGCCAGTGTTAATCTGAACTAAACCAGTGTTTATACTGATAGGAACAGGATCTGAATCAGGCATGTTTTCTCTACAGCTTTCCATCTTTTTCATCCTGCTAATCAAAGATCTGTTCTCTGTGCTGCCACATTAAAAACCTTCCCCCCAAAACCCAAGGAACAGTTTCTGCAGCCTCATATTCGCCAAAAAAACAAGGATGTAACTTTTGGATTAGCAGAATGACTTGTTAAACTAGATCAAGAAAATCTTGCTGGCCTCCCAGAGCCAACAGCAGTTCACTTTCAGGTGCACTGACAACTCTCATGAGCTGGCTCTCCCTTTTCCCTCTTTCCCCAGCAGGTAAGCACACTTAACAGCCTTCAAAGTACCCAGACTTCTCCTTACTCTCCTTTTGTAGGTAATGCTCCCCACTCTCAAAGCAGGAAAAAAGCTATGGTAAGTTTCTATTAAGCCAACACAGCCCTTCTTTAAATCTCAAGGCATCGGTGTTCCTACCCTCTTGAACCTTTCATACTTGTAAGAGCTTGTGTTTTTCACTTTTCTTTTACAGCTGGAGTTTCTGAAAACTTACTCTTTTTTTCTGCCTCCTGCCTGGAGACATTTTTCTTCTCAGAATGTTTAAATTCCCTTGTACTGCAGGGTAAAGGAGCTGATGCATGTTTGCAACTTAATCAGGATATTGTCAGGCTTCTTCCCCAGTCCAACATGTACGAGGGAAAAAAGGCATAGAAATGACAGGAAAAGCTGTGACAGGGTACATGGCAAGAAAGCACCTTGTGCTTCCGGGGCCACACTGGGAGTTAGACCCTACAGAGGTCTAGTCCTTTCGCTGGCATTGATTTCTGGTCTGACCTTTGGCCAGTTGTTAAATCGCTGATTTTCAAAGGTGCTGAATGACTGCCAGTAAGTAAAATCCTTTTTTTTGTAACTGAGGTCAGTAAGAGCTTGGCAGCTGGAAGCCAGGATTTCATCTACTCACTTCAGTTGCAGCTTTGGGTGTTTCAAGAATCATGCTGAGGAAGGCAGACTAGACTAGGGGAAAGGTTAAGTCAAAACCAAGTTGGAAGCAGTTTTAGCTGGGCTTAGTTAATTGAAGATATGATTCTAGCCCAAATGTTGCCAGACAGATTAGTGGCTGATCCAATAAAGTAATGAATTTCTTGTCAGTAAAAGCTGGTCTGTGAAGTGAATGATTGATTATAAATGAAATACAGGAGCTTAGCACCTGACGTAGGTCTTGTTAACAGGGGAGATTAAGAATTATCAGATGATGTCACACCACAAAATGAGGCCATACAAAGTGGGGTGTGCTCCTGTGTCTTTGGTGGGATGTCTGACACAGTTTTCCAGTGTGGATACAGTATCATCTGTTAGGGAATGATTGCACTTTGAAATCTAAAACAATGTAAAGTACCTGGAGAATTCCATGGAAGGCGTCACTGAAATCTAATTTAAAATAACAATTCAGTTGAAAGCTCAACTTCACATTTTTCTGCAGTCAAATACTGTTTATCTATGTCTACTTCCTCTTACATGTACGGAGCTGTGAAATTACCCTCAAGAAAAAAAATACAAACCACAGCGGGCTCAAATCCTGTAACTTAGCATCTTGTATTTAATGCCAGAATAATGCTTAATCCAGCCAAACATATGAATATGTATGTTTATCTATAAGCCTCTTTGACATTAAAATGACTGCATATCCTGAGAGCAAAGAATAAAGGAAACTGCATTTCCGGATGAAGGCTGAATGGAACTGAGCTGCAAGCAAGGAGAGGGGACTTAATAATTGACTTGCACACACTCAACCGTGCTAAAGAATGGCGATAACAAAAGGGCTGCCCAACACAGCAGCTGGGCTGTTTCCAATAAACTTGCTAAAAGATGTAATTCCTGCTACATACCAAAGGTTAGGAGCTTTGGTGTATTGTGAAGCAGATCTCCACTGGCATAAATTGTCATAGGTCCAGTGACTTCAGTGTTGCTAAAATGGTTGTTAGTAAAGAATTAGACCCTACCTGCTTGCCTAATGTTTCATTTTAGAGAAATCAGGCAGAGCCTTCACAAACTGCAGAAATGAGAACGCTTCCTACATCCACATTTAAATGCATCTTTTTTGCCTCTCCTCAGTTATAAATAGAACTGGTTTTGAGCAGTTTGAACAGAATGAACATTTCTCATTGACATTGCTTGTCAATAAAAAAAACAGCCTTTCATTTTCCCCCCCAAATATTCTAGCCCTGTTGATATTTTGATCTGTTTGGGCTTTAGTTCATCATGCTCTCTCAAACAGAAATAAAAGGAACCTCTCCTCAACACAGACTTCTTTGTTTCATCTCTGCAAAGTGCAAAGCTTTTTTGTTTTTCACAAATATTTCATTTTTCTCATCATCACAAAATGATGCAGGGCATTTTCCTATGCATCCCTAATCAGACAGATCATAAACATAATTCCAAAAGGGATTGAATGTTTAGATAGCTAACTAGGCCTAGGCTAATTTAATCATTAGCAATTGATGATTTAAACTGGCAATTTCTAGTGGGGATGTTAGTTCATATCAGATATTAGGAAAAACCGACTATGTGATGTGATTCTGACTGAGGTGAAGTTGTCTTCCTTGGTGCCTGGAGGCCTGGAAGTCCCAGATATAAAGCAGCAGAGAAGGGGAATGATGGATCTGACCCTGAATAATATTTCAGATCAATTCTTTGCAAGATTTTTGTTTTTTAAAAAGCTAAACTGCCTTATCTTCTGACCAGCTCTAATTGCAAATATCAGTTGTGTTCAGAGAAGAATCTGTTATAAAAACTGTTTTCTTCTAAAAACAGCTTTAGCAGTTCTGATTCCTTTTTCAAAGCTTGCATTTCCTGTTTTTGTATCTATTTTTTATCTTCCTCTTTGAGCTGTTCTTCACAATTTCATTGCCAGAAGAATCCCATCTTTTCCTTGCAGTTTCTCTAAGTCAGTGCCTCTCCTGATGTCTTCATAATTATTGCCTGACCCTTACAATATGGGAAATTTAGCAGGGAGTCATCTGGGAGAGTCTCTCCAGGGGAAACACAACTCCTGTGTCATGGGGAGGTGGGACAACAATCGAAATGAAATTGCACTGAGTGGAAGATGAGTGTGTGCACACAGCACTTGAAGATGCTGGAGGCAGAGGCTTTCTCCATTACCCCATCCTTCCTCATCACCTCCCAGGCGAACACATCCCCTCTCAAATTCCCAGATTAGCAAGGTTGGGACTACCAGGAAAATCTCCTTGCTTGTGGAGCTTTTTGTAGATTTTTTAGGTTCAGCTTAGATTTTTCTCAGGTTTTTCCTTTCTGTTAACAAGAGGATATTTGGGATGAGTTTTCTCTCAATGCACTCAGATCAGATTTTGCATTTTCCTCAATATAATTTAATAGTTTCTCTTCCCATGTTTTTATTCCCTCAAGTTCCTTGTATTATTTGCCTGTCCACTCCAGCATCCATGATTCCTACCCTATTAACACCTGGTGATTTTATTGCAGTGCCTTTATTCCCGGTTTCTGGCCACAGAGAGTGGGGACCAATTCCATTTGCTCCACAGCTGTAAAGGACAGTTTACCTCAACTCACACCCTTGGTCTTTGTCCTTCTTTACAATTCTTAGCAAGAATTCCAAGAGACATGTGTCCAGCAACCTCAGAGGAAGCCACTGCTTGAGTCATTCAGAAAGCATTGCACCATTTTTGGGAAATATGGCATTCACAGCTGACTCTTCAGTCCCATTGAGGGGAAAGGGTTGGGGATGGATATGTGTAGGAAGAGACTGGCAGGAGGCATTGTGGGTTTTTTCACACGGGATAGAGTTATGGGGCATGAAAGTAAAGAGGAACTCAGTAGCTAAAAGGAATATGGAAGAAGAGCTCCTTCATGTACCTTGATGACTGTCCTGGAGAGGAGCAGTTACACTCCAGTGGGAAAGGAGGGTTTGTGGAGGCAGCAAATCCTCGGAACCACAGAATGTGGAGACAGATGGGGAGACCCCCACCGGGAACAGCTGTCCCTGAAGGACTGTAGCCAGAGAAACAACCCAGACCATGCTGGGGCTGTGAGGGAGCAAACACAGCCCCATCCCTGCACCCTTGGGGGAGAGGGATTGGGAGTGAAGGAGGAAAGCTGGGTTTTGGAAAGGGGGTGGGAGGGAGGTGTTTTAACTTTTGTCTTTGTTTCTGATTACCTGAATCTAATATAACTGATAACATATTGAGCCACTTTTCCCCAAGCCAAGTCTGTTTTGCCCATGGCGGCAATTGGAAAGTGATTTCCCTCTCTTTGTCTTAAACAAAGAGATTTTCCACCCTATTATTTCCACCTGATCTCTCTCGAGGAGGGAGACAGCAGCTGGATGGAAGCTTGGCCCTTGGGGAGCGCTTCCCCACCAGTGTCATCTCATACTTAAAAGAAAAAGGTTGACTTGCATTCCTCCAAAACCTCGAAGTCTCAAACTATGCAGCAAGCATCACCTCAGGCTATTAAAACAGGGAAAATAAGAATTGAGCAGGCAGGGATTCAGTTTAGGGATGAGCAAATGGAAGGAGGAGCAAATGGCTTGCCTGGTCCACCTAGGTGAGCTCAGCACATCTTCCAAACTCTGTCAGACAAACAGTGCCAGTCCATCCATAAAGTAACTCTGCTTTATCTTCAAAAGCCAGTGTCTACTGCCATTGTTAATAAAATATTGACAGACATACTTGAAGGAAAAAAAAAAATTATTGCTAAAATTGAGATGAGTTGATTTGGCATAGATGTTAGAAATGTTCCTTTAAAAGAAACAGTTCAGAAAATAGCATATCTTTGCTTAATTCTCTTTATTCCACATCTGAAAGGACAGTGTTTGCACTTTTCCAGCACATTGTATGTGACAATGTATATCAAGTCATTACATATGACTAGAGGTCATTATTTTGCTACTCAGAGACACTTCAAATACTTCAAATGATATTTGAAATCATATAATACCAATTTCAGCCACCAGGAGACTCCTCTTGATGGGCTGAAGGATGCAGAGGCTTTCCCATGTCACTCAGTGGCATACTTGGAAGGAGATCTCTGTGTTGGTACCCAGCAGTCTCAAGTATTTACACATCTGTACGAGCAGGTGTGGGGTTAAGTCCCAGAACACATATTATGCAAGGCAAGTGATAGACCAAGACATATTTGTTTCCTAACTCCATAATTAGGCTCCCAAATGAGTGACTGCTGATTGCTTAGCACTTTTTAAAGCCTTAAGGCTGCAACTTCTGCAAAATTAATGAAAGTGTTTTCAGGGGAACTTTACAGCTTGCACAGAATCTGAAACACTGTAGTTCTCAGGAATTTTGTTCCTTCTAACCAAAAACAAAGATCTGGATCCACAGAAAGATCAATGTAAAAGCAATTCAAAGAAGCTACAGAATCTTTACATTTGAAGCATATAGGGCTCAAAAAATAGTGGCTGACAAAATGTAAATATACATTTTAATGTCTAGATATCCAGAATATTACTTTAGCCAATGATTTTCTCATTTTGATTTATTTAGTCATAAGTTTTTCATGGATATTGATCTTGAAAAGTTTAAATGGGTTTCTTTTTATCTCAGGACAGACAGAACAAAGTAGGAGACCTAAGCTCTTTCAGTTCTGTTTTTCTTTCTTCTGCCATGTCGAAAATAAAAACCCTGGCATGTTTTGGTTTGTCATTCATTTATTTATTGTTTGACAACTCTTGAAGTTAAGACCAATATTAACACAGGAGCTGCCAGACTGAATCAATCCAGCAATCTCTCTAATTCAGTTCTGTCTCCGGGGAAGCCCAGTGTTGGAATAGGAAGATACAGAAGGACCTACAAGCAGGCAGGTAAGGAATAAGTTGGTTTCTTTTAAAATATTAGTTATAATAAGAAAGATAGCAGTGATATCTAGGCAAGGATTCGTACATTTAGTAGAATTATCCTCTGCCTTATTTTTGTCACTAGTATTCCTGGAAATTAAGAGAAGGAATGTAAACACAAATGCCCAGTGCAAGTGCCTCTGACCTTTGGAAATAATTGGATGTGGATCCAAACCTGGCAGCCCTATCATGTACTAAAGTCTCTTAAAATCATCCTATCCATCAGCCAGACAGGGAAAGAGAAACATGGAAGAAAAGGTCACATTAGCAAGGAGCAGCTGGCATGATTCCACAAGGTTCACATTATTTAGTGGGACCAGTTTCTGCTCTTCAAATTCCAAATCCATGCCAAAATCTGGTGACACAAACATGCACAGAATTTCACACTTTGATATGTACTGCATCAGGGTGACATTTCAGAAATGATATGCAAGGACTTACACTCATGTGACTGTAAATAATAGTGGTCCAGTCCCCCAGAGATGGCACTAAACTCCTACTACATCCTCTGCAAACACTGCCACGAGGCACTGCAGATTGGCTCTGCAGTGTACACACACATAAACCACCTTGCTTTAGTTGAAAGGCTGAAGCATTTATTAGAGGAAAGGCTTATAATGATGCAGTTTAAACACTGTTAACTAAACATGAATTGATGGGGAAAAAAATCAGCTTACTAAGAGGGTAGTTCCTCCTTCAGCATACTGACAGCAGTGCTTCTACCATTAAAGAAAAATCCATTTTGTGTTTCCACAGTTTTTTCTTCTTGGGCTCTTAAGGAAAAGGGATTTCCCAAACCGCTATAGATCACTCCTATAACCCAAAACATTCCTTCTATTTTTGAGCCAGTACATGAGGGACTGAATAATGAGCCACAAATCTGGCAGAAGTCCATGGACAGTAGTATGGAGATAGCTCAGCAGACTTTATGCCTGTATTATTGCTGGGGTGCAGATACTTGGAGGCCTTGTGGGAAGCCAGACTATCCATTTCAATGGGAATCTTGCATGCACAGAGCTAAGCCCTCCTTCGGCCAGTTTGCACTCTGAACTGACAAGGTGTGAGAGGAGACAGGGAAAAGTATATCAGAAAAGCATAAGAGAGACAGCAAATCTTCTAGGGGCTTGCTGGCATATCCCACTGACTGCATTACTGCCCATCACCAAGGTCATTTATTATGCCTTTTTCCATCAATCCATTGACAGGAAAATCCTGAGTGCAGGGGGGTTATCTCTGTGTGGGAACTAGTTCTGTCCTCACCACAGCTAGTGAGGAATGGTGAGAAACATCCCAGATCTAAGAAGATCATATCAGGAAATATGACCTGCAGCTTGAGATGTTCATCTGAACATCTCTGGTTTTCCAGAGTTGTAGCCAAACTCAACCGTCTCAGAGTATCCTTTGCAAAACTCCTTGATTTTGTCTTCCTGATGTGGTATTTTATGGATAGAACCATAGAATTGTTTAGGTTGGAATTGACCTCTAAGGCCACTGAGTAGAAATATTAACCCAGCACCACCACGGCCACACTGAACCATGACCCCAAGTGCCAATGACTAAAGAGTAGAGGATCCAAATACTTAGAGGTCCCTCAGTGTGGATCCCTACAGAACCTTGCTGTTTCACCAAAGAGTTCCTTCAGAGTGATAACTGCCCCATCACTACAGAGAAAAAAATATCTCCAAAAATAATCTAAAAATGCAATTTTTCAGCAGTTGTAGTCACATCACCTTCCTACACAGATTTTAACCCAACATCTCTTAGTAAGTAAAGACAGACGCAACAGAATTTTTTCTGCCATACACCCTGATAAACATCACCAATCCTTCTCACAGCAGCTTCCTGTTTAAATTAAACATCTAGTTATTGTTTCCTTCAATTAAAAAATTCTCCTCTTGCGCAAGGCTATGGGGGTGGAGTAATCTGTATCCTCAAGGAGATTTCTCAAGATCAAGCTATAGACTTAAGGAATTTTTTGTTCTGTGGTGGTTTTTTTCCCTTTCCACAATTTGATTGGAGACAAATCCGTCTCAGGAAATACTGATGTGTCTGAAGACACTTTTAAGCAGAAAGAAAAATTCATCAGTAACATTTCTTGTTCCAAATCATTCACTCAAATCTACTACTGACAACTTGGAGCTAATCCAAAGGTTCTGTTCTCCATATTGTGTTCAGAAGCAAACATTCTCTAAAGAAATGTTTGCATGTTAATGACTTACTCGCCTTCAGTAAGAAGCTACACGTGTCTATAGAAATTATACCAAGTTTAAGATTCTGTTGGTAAGAGCTTTAATGCAACATCATACATTATATTTTCAGATGCAGCAATCTGTCTCATCTGAATTCTGGGACTGCTAAGAACATCCTTACTAAGTCTATAAATCACAGAGCAGCTGCAGTTACCTGTCACACAAAGGCTGGACTGGAGCTGCTTAAGTTCCTCCTTCCCAGCACTGCCAAAGCACCTTAATAACAATTTCTAGGTAGAACTGAGAGAAATCACCAATCTTTTACTTTAAAACACGTGTTTTTCATTGTGAGAAGGTAGCTCTTCAAAACTTCTGGATGAGCAAAAAAAAAAAAGTGCTGCTTTTTTATTTGATAAGGGAAAAAGTGTATCTTGCAAGGTCCAGGTGTAACAAAATCATGAGTCTTAGTTTTAAAGGAATGGGGACTAAAGGAATGGGGTGTAAAGGAATGAGGAAAAGCTTTCCTGCAATGAAACATCCCAATGCTGCACAGCAGCCCCTTATCTTTTAGGACAGTAAGCATCCTGTGAAGATTCCTCTCAGATTCCTCTGTGCTGGGTGGATGTTGCTTCAGAGAGCAGTGTTGCTCGTATTTTAAACCTGATCTCCATTCCTTGTATGATTTTCTTGAGAGACGGTTTAATATGAGGTGTTCCTGAGGTAACCAGATTTATTTATATTTCAGAAAATATTTTTCCCCACAAAATAGGTTTATTAAACTAAGCCCAAATGCAAAATTATGGTCTGACAAATTAAGCCCAATGTTCTGAACCCATCTCTCCATCTCTAATCAGCTGACTTTAGGCTAATCAGTAAAACAACCTCTTTGCTCCTCTCAGTGGCGCAACTTCATTCCTGATGTGTTACAGATATGTCCCATCCTGTGCTGTAGAAATTAGCTATTCACCAGCAAAGAACTGTGAATAAGGCTCAGTTCACCTAATTGTAGTCATCTCATTGAGTCTTCCAGGAATCTGTAGCAGAAAATGCATCCATTAGGGAAGGTCTAAACAGAAATAAAGGCTTTGGCTGTCTCCATGAGCAGTTAATAGCTCCATAGATGGCTGCATCTAGGTGAAATATAGACTGTAAAATACAGGAAACAAAATCTCTAGCCTTATTTTCAAAGATGATAATTAATATAAGGGAAGGATTAAAAAATGCTCAGTCTCTCTCAGTTACAAACACAAAATTACTTCCTTTTTGGATTACTCCTTGCTAGTGCTGATTTCTTTGATGGGTGTACTCTGGCATATTTGTACTGTACCATATTTTGGTAGCATTAGCCTTTCCCTAGGGAATCCACACTATGGATAAAAAAAAAGTTTATACACTTCATGACAGTAGGAATATTTAATAAATAAAAACAATTCAAGTATAGATAGATAGATAGATAGATAGATAGATAGATAGATAGATAAGTATAATATATGCATGACCTCTATACAGCCTAGAGTGGCTCATTTACAGCTATATAATGAAACGGCTTTCAAGCTTCTGGGTTATTCCCTGAAAGAGAATGAAAAGTATAATTAGGGTTAATTTCTCATAAAACCTTTCCAGAATATTTTTATGTGCATGATAATAGGTTACTTTCCAAAAAGAAAAATAAAGAAAGGTAAGGCAGCAATGATAGTGGAGACTCATGTGGCTTAGAAGACTTTTTCTAGGTCACTGTGAGAGGACAGGACATTACAGAGGCAAAAGAAACACTTTTAGATTTCTTCAGGGACTCCCAATGTGTCCTTCCACAACGCCTCATTATACTCTTGCAGCACTATGCGCATGTGTGGAGGGTATCAAGGAATTGATACCATTGCTGGGATCTGCTGAACAGCTTCTTGCATCACATTGTTCATTCCCCCAGACAACAGCTCTGGTCTTACTCTCTGCTAATGTCCTGAGTAGTCTGCTAAACACCTGCTACAGCATATGATTCAACTGTACTGTGTTGGCATTAAATCTGCAGTGCCAGGGGGGCATTGCAGATGTTTCTTCCAGACGTACCGGAAAGGAGAAGTATGACACAATGCAACCCGTATCTCCAGGGTACTCTTTCAAGCCCTGGCACAAGCACCGTCTCAAAATTTCTTAATGTCTTGCTTTCAGTAATGTCTAGAGGCCACATCCAGAACATAAACAAGGGAGATGGTTTTCCTTACTCTGAGGCACTCTAATGATTTCAGGCATTATTNAGAGGGGTTGGAACTAGAGGATCTTGAAGGTCCCTTTCAAACCCAAATCATTCTACAACTCTATGACTTTCCAGAGTCTTTCTTATTCAAAATACAGTTTTTATTTATTTCAATTTTATTTTGCTTTCAAACTCTAGGTATTCTTTTATTGATAATGCCCTGATAACTTCTACTGGTACTGTTATGCTTTAAATATTTAGCTTTAGTAAAATTTTATTCCATCCACAGTCTTCTGATGATATGATGCCCAAGGCATGATTAACTCTGTGGGAAACAGTGTTGGCTCTCCTTACTACAGTTTAGAAAAGGGAAGTATTATTATATAGCTGGACAAATTATTCTTCATTTGCTTTTAGCAGAATATCTATTATAAGTAGTTTAATTTAATCCCAAAAGTTAGACCCCAAATGAAAACTCCAAGTACTAATATAATGAATTTTTTAATCACAGCTCAAAGCTGTTTTAAGTTTTTCAGCTTTATCCTTCTAGGATAAAATCTGGGCTTTACTGAAGTCAACTCCCTCTGAGTTTGTCAGAAAGATAATGTCAATCCACAGAACAGTGCAGCAGGAGACAAGATGAAGTTGCCCGAACTCCTTTGTTCTCCTTCATGAAAAATATCTCAACCAAGTAAGTTTTTCACTCCCAGGTGCTTAGAACACACCAGAGGGAAAGTAAGTGAATCACCTAGATCTACTTATCAGCTGTGTGTATTCAAGCTGAATCATTTGAATCCTTTCCATAGTATCTTTGATGCTTCCTTAAGACAAAAACCTCTCACACCCCCTGGAAAGTTTTACAACACACCTCAGTGTAGTGCATCAGGAAGAGCCACTGCTTATGTCCTCCTAACAATGTAATTAAGCATCAGTAGGGACACCATGATTTTAGCAGGATTCTCAAGTATCATTACTCAAACATGGACATTTCTAATTCAGGTGTTCAAATGCAGGTGTCAAAGTTATTTCAGAAGTGTTGAGAGCCCTTAAGATGTATGAAGTGGAATTTGTTTAGATAAATGTGAATATTTATAGAGTTAGACTTTTATTTCTAAGCAAGTCACTCTGGGCTGCCTTTGCAGTCAGCAAAGCGTTAGTCAGTAGAGTTACTGTAGTTTGTGGCATGATTCATCTCACCCTCAGTGAGAGAGCTGCATTTGTTAGGATGAATCATGCACTAATCTCCATGGACTGTACTGATCAGGCCACCACTGAATGTAATAAAAGCCCAGGCAAGTGGCAGATACCTAATGTTAGGTCAGATGAATCATCTAACTAGCAGGCTTTCAGCCTAACCTTCCTGGGGCATTATTTGAGTTCCCCTTAATGCTCCACTAGGAACATCAAGGGCCCCTTAGTCCTTTAGCAGAGACGAAGGTATGTCCACATTGATCCACCAAAAACAGGAGATAAAAGAGATAATGGAGTTGTGTCTTTGACCAGGTGCAGGAAATGTGGAGGACTGTGAGGCACTCAGCTGACCTTGCTGTGGGTATTATGGCTGTAGAAGCCACCTGCTGCCAGATCTCTACATTGATGAAAGGAAAGATCCTGCATACTACACTTTGGTAATCATTACAGAGGTCAGTGACTTACCCTTCACCTCTGTGAAGCACTTCTTCACTCTCTGGAGAAGCACCAGGTTTGTTTTGCAGACTGTCCTTCAAAGAGACTCTGTGGTCAGAATGTGCAATGGCAGGAGATTAAGGCTATGATGGTTAGCACCACAGCACCCACTCTGCTGAGAACACATATCAAAATGATGCATTAATAGTAAAATTTAAATATTTGATTCTGAAAAAAGTCAAAAGGTCAGAAATTTCCTCCGGAGTTTTCTTCTAAAAGAGAATTTCTGAAAAAGAACCTGGAAAAGCTGATCTACAAAGCATTTTAAGTCACAGTGTGTTCTGACAGAAAAAGTTATCAAGATTTTTCTGATCTCTTTTGATGTTTGCATACTTGTATATCTCTCTTCTTAATATGTAAGTTCATTAAATTATTATCGGTTAAAAATAGTATTATTGGTAAGGACAACCGGACCTTCCTCAGGTAGGCTGGCAGCATGCAAAGCCAGCTTTATTCTGGCCTATTTATGTAACATTTTCATTTTGATTTATTATTGGCTGTGGCATTTAAGCAGGACATGTTCCAAGCCAGTCTGTGAGTGTGGACTTACTGCACTTAGAAAGAGCAGGTAGAGAAAGAAAACAGTAAAATTTGTCACCAGCTAAGTTAATTCAGATGGGAGACCTGCAGTTTCTGAATACTCCACTCATACAAGTAATCCAGTTTCTGAGATTAATGATTTCAAATACTTCTATGGATATCAGACATCAAAGAAAAGACCTCACTAGGAAATAGAACTGCTGGGATAACATATAAGCTCTGAAGGTGGAAATACATAATTCTGGAGAAGACTTGAAAGGATCAGAGGCTTGATGTCCTTCATCTTAGAAACAGTGCTTCAGGTTTTGTGGAAAACTGAAGAAAAACATTCTGCACTGGAAACATAATTGGAGGTACCACCTAACAAAAATGCCCTTGAAGTGCAAGGGTTTCCAAAGTATCCCATGGATGCCTGGACCAGGATATGGTTAACAGTTCATTTTCCTAGTTCTTCCACACATGCTGCGTATCTACATGGCAAATTGACATCATGAGCTTACATCAAGAGTGAGAGATGAATACTGAGCTCTGAGCCAGTGCACCAGGGCAGAATGAACATAAAATAAGAGCAATGCGTCTGAGGTTCCATTATGCTGCTGTTTTTCCCACATTACAATCCCTGGCACGGCTGCCCCAATACAAACCAGCCGCTCAGGCTGGTGGCACAACTCCTGCTGGTACAAAGTTTACAGCTGCTCCCATTGCAGAATCACATCATCCCAGCTGCAGTGGCTCCAGTCCTTGCTGCTTTACTGGCATTTTGAAGTGGTGCAGTTTAATGAACTGATGGTAGCCAGCTGCTAATACCAGGGCAGATCTCTAACATGAGCAGCACCTTCCTTTGGAAACAATGCAGAAAAATAATTTGAAAATAAAGCTTCATTGATGAAAGAACATCCAGTAAGTCATCAGCATGTTCTTCCCAGTCATGACTTTGCACTTTGTTTTTGCAGGCAAAGCTCCTGCTTTTAAAATCAGGGTTCATCTCATCACTTAACTCCTTCGGGTCTTAGATCTATTCTTCCTGAGGTGTTTTTGGACAGCAGCAGCCAAGCTTTGAACAGAACATTCGATGGTATTTTGCTAGGGTAAACATCTAGGAATCAGGATGCATAAACTCAATTTATACTAACAAATTATTCTTGTTTAGGACTGTTCTCTGTCACTGGGACACCTTGGCATGGAAAGGGCTATTCTAAAATGTCCAAAGCACCTCAGTCCCCCTCTCTCCAGTAAAGTGTAGCAGCATGGAAACCGTTTATTGGGGATGGTTTCTTGCCTGTGCTAATTACTGAGCTGTGGTAAGTTTGGGACAGTGCTGGTTGGCTGAAAGAACACCAGGCACAATGACAACAATCTAAGAAGGTAGGCAATTGAGTTTCAGCACCAAAGGACAGTTCCTGATTCTGTTTAATTTGCTGGCATAGACATAGTCCCAAGTACTAAATTCCTGGCGCACACAGGTTTGTGTTTCACAATGTGCCTTGGCTGGAAGGAGGCTCTGGGGAACTCCAGGCCTGCCAGCCAGACCTTGGTGTCAGGGAAGGTCATGGAGCAGATCATCCCGACGGTGATCTTGCAGCAAATACAGGACAACAAGGGGATCAGCCAGCAGTGGTTCATGAAAGGCAGGTCCTGCCTTAGCAAATCTGATCTCCTCCTATTATGAGCAGACCTGCTTAAGAGGATGAGGCAAAGGTTATGATGTGTCTCCCTGGAGTTTAGTAAAGCCTTTGACACCATTTCCCAAAGAATTTTCCTAGAGAAACTGGCTTCTGATGGTTCATATGGATGCACTCTTTATTGGGTTAAAAAATTACTGGATGTCTGGACCAGAGAGTGGTGGAGAATGGAGTTAAATCCAGCTGACAAACAATCACTACAGGGGCCCAGGGCTAAGTATTGGGTCCAGTCCTGATTAATGTTTTTGTTTATTCAGATGAGGTGATTTGTGGCACTCTCAGAAAGCTGACAGATGGCACGAAGTTGGGTGGGAATCTCAATGTGCTTCAGAGTAGGAAGGCTCTGCAGGGGGATGTGGACAAGCTGGATTGATGGTGCCAGACCAGTGGAAAGAGTTTCAAGAAGACTAAGGACTGGGTCCTGCCCTTGGGTCATGACAAGCCCCTGTAGTGCTCCAGGCTGGGCACAGAGTGGCTGGAAAGCAAACACGAGCCAGCATGCACCCAGGTGGGCAAGAAGGCCAGTAGCATCCAGGCCTTCTGTGTCAGCAACAGTGCAGCCAGCAGGACCAGGGCGGTGATTGTCACTCTGTGCTGGGCACTGGGGAGGCCACACCTCGATCACTGTGCTAAGTTTTGAGCCCCTGCTAAAATGTGACTAGTGAGTGTTGCTTCTGCATGAATTAAGGTGCCAATGAGCCTGTCTACCAAAGTCAACAACAAGGATTTTATTTAACAATAAATGGGAGAAAGAGAGATAGAAAGGGATAAGAAAAGAGATGGATGAGGAGAGAGGGGAAGAATGGGGGGAAGGAGGGCTTGGGGATGGAGATAGCGAGCAGAAGACAGACACCATGCTTGGCTCCAGCAGTGTCCTGTTGGTCCTTCCTCACCCTGCGCTTCCGGATGGTGAGAGGTTCCAGTGGTTCTTGTGGAGGTGCAGGTGGGGGCCCCAGGTCATTCTTCCGGGCTTAGCACTTTTCTCCAGTCCACGTTGTGGGGATCCAGTGAAGCGTTTTCCTAATTGTGTCTTCATTTCCTCCCATGTGAAGGGAGGATGGGCGTGCCTTCCTTTGCCGGCAATGCTGAGCCCCAAGGAGCATTTCTCAGCTCCTAATGCGGCCTGGGGGCAGGGCAGGGATGGACGCCCACAACGCAGCCCGGGCCTAAAGTCAGCTTCTGTGGCATTCTACAAGGCAGTGCTGCAACCCTTCCTCAGCCGGCTCTCCTTGACCAGGCTGCCTTCCGGTTGGCTTGGGAGCAGTGGGCCGGGGCAGGCAGCTGGACCTACCTGTGGCAGCTAGTTGCCTTGGGAACCATCCGTCCGTCCATCCGTCCGTCCATCCGTCCATCCGTCCATCCATCGGTGCATCCACAACTTGCCTCCCCGTGCCGTTGCCTCTGGGAGCTGCGGCTGCCTCTGGGAGGCGCGCAGCCTGAGGGTGAGCGGCCGTCTCTTGGGATCTGCCTGGTGCCGGCGGCCGGGCTCACTCCTCCTGCTGCCCCCTGAGGCAGCTGAAGGAGAAAAGCCGGCGCAGAGCCCGCCGGGCCGTCTTGGCGATGGAGCGCCATCGCCGTGGGGCCCGGGGCTGTGGGACGGTGGCCATGCCAGCAGGGGAAGGAGGAACCCTGCATGCCAGAGGCTGGGCAGGCAGTGGGCAAGCCCCTGCTGGCGCCCCAGTCCCACACGGATTTTCCTGGACAAGGCTGGCCTGGCCACAGCCAGCCTCCATGCAGGCTGCATCGGCCTCCTCCGTGGGACTGGCAGGCAAGGCACAAGCCCACATCTTTGCCTCTTCGGGCAGTGCCGCGGGCAGAGGCTCACTGTGCCCCTCGCCGCAGGGATCGCCGTCCAGGGCAGAAGCTGCTGGCTCTGCTTCTTTGTCTTGCAGGGTGGGACACAACGCGCTCTCTGGCTCGCTGTCCCCCTCTCCTGCAGCGTCTCTGTCAGGGAGCTCTTCTTCCTCCCACTTTGCCAGCAGCTTGTCTACACGAGTGTCCCAGAACGGCATGTCCTTGTTGTCAAAAGAGAGACCACAGCTCTGCAAACAGGTCAGGAGACACGAGCTGTCAGCAGTTTTCGGTCTCTCCTGCGCAGTCTTTGGTCCAGATGGAAAGGCTGTGCAGTACCGAGGGGCTTTCTTGATGCAGAGAGGAGAGGATGTCTTCCTCCAACTCCTCCAGCTCCTCTGCCTCAACATGCAGAAGATGCTTTGAAGCATCCTCAGTCTCCATGCACAGCAGCTTGCCGTGTGCGCTTTGCTCTGCTGGCCCACGAGTTCCCCTGTCCTCACAGGAGCCTTCAGACAAAGGCAAAGCTGAGAAGCCTGAGGTTTCCTCAGGCTCTGAGGTGGGGAAAAGCTCGCTGGGCCCCTCGTCCCAGGGATCTTTGTCCAGGGCAGAAGCTGCTGCCTCTGCCTTTTTCAGTGAGGCAAGCGACATGCTCTGTAGGTAGCTGTACCCCTCTGCTGCAGCCTCGGTGTCCGGGAGCTCTTCCTCCTCCCACTTCTCCTCTGGCTCCTTTAGAAAAGTGTCCCAGGGCCAAGAGTTATCAGAGCCAGAGCACAGCTCTCCAACCAGGGCAGGACACAGGAACTCAGAGGAGTTTCCCGTCTCTCCTGAGGAGCCTTCAGTCGAGCCAGGAGCGCTGGGCAGCACCTGGGGCTCTGCATCCGCCTCTTGGCAGACACTTGGCCACTCCTGGGTGCAGGTGGACTTGATGGATGTGTCTTCCACACAGGCTCGGGGCAAGGCCTCTAAGCAGGTCTCCCTCGTTGTTGCCACCGTGCTCTTCCTGCACCTCAGTGAGCTCCTCCGTCTCTGTGTGCCCTGGGTGCTGCCAAGCAGGCTGGGTCCCTGTGCGGAGCGGCATGGCACCTGCAGGTCGCAGGGGTGGCAGGCGATGGCCCTGCCTTGCCGCTGACCCTCGCCAGAGCGCTTCAGCTCTGCTGTCTGGGGAAGGTGTTTCCCGGGCCCCCTCAGCAGCCACAGTGCCCCATGGAGCAGGCGGCACAAGCTCTTCGTGGCCACTGGCCATGGGGCTCCCAGACCGTACTCTGCCTCTGGGAGAAGACCATTCTTTATTGGATGCGGGGCTGAATATGGTCACAAAGGATGAGGAAAAGGCTGATGTACTGAATGCCTTCTTTGCTTTAGTCTTCAACAGTCAGACCAGTTACGAGGAGGACAAGCAGCCCCTGAGCCCATAGAGAGGGACAAGGAGCAGACTAGAGCCCCTGTAATCCCAGAGAAGTCGTTATTGACCTGCAGAGCCACTTAGACACTGACAAGTCTATGGGGCTGTCCAAGAGTCCCCTACGGGTTCTCAGGGAGCCAGTGGAAGAGCTCGCTAAGCTGCTCTCTGTCTTTTATTATCAGTCCTGGGCAGTCAGGAGGTCCCAGACAACTGAAGGTGCCAATGTGACACCCATGGCCAAGAAGGGCTGCAGGGAGGATGCGGTGAACTCCAGGCCTGTCAGCCTGACCTNTGCCTTCTTTGCTTTAGTCTTCAACAGTCAGACCAGTTACGAGGAGGACAAGCAGCCCCTGAGCCCATAGAGAGGGACAAGGAGCAGACTAGAGCCCCTGTAATCCCAGAGAAGTCGTTATTGACCTGCAGAGCCACTTAGACACTGACAAGTCTATGGGGCTGTCCAAGAGTCCCCTACGGGTTCTCAGGGAGCCAGTGGAAGAGCTCGCTAAGCTGCTCTCTGTCTTTTATTATCAGTCCTGGGCAGTCAGGAGGTCCCAGACAACTGAAGGTGCCAATGTGACACCCATGGCCAAGAAGGGCTGCAGGGAGGATGCGGTGAACTCCAGGCCTGTCAGCCTGACCTTGGGGCCCAGCAAGGTTCTGGAGAAGATTGTTGTGAGTGGGATCACACAGCCTATAGAGGACAAGTGAGGGGTCATGCCCAGCCAGCGTGGGTTTAGGAAAGGCAGGTCCTACATGAGCAATGTGATGTCCTTGGACGAGAGGGTTACCTGCCTTGGGGCTGAGGGAGAAGCTGTGGATGGAGGCTCCTGGGACTTGAGCAAAGCCTTTGCCTCTGTCTCCTGGGACTTGAGCAAAGCCTTTGACTCCATCTCTGACAGCACAGTCCTGGAAAAGCTTTCAGCCCAGGGCTTGGGCAGGTGCAGTCTTTGCTGGGTCAAGAACTGTTGGATTGGCTGGGCCCAGAGAGTGGTGGTGAATGGTGCCACATCCAGTTGGTGTCTGGTCACTCACAGTGTCCCCTGTGCCGAGTCCTGATCCGTATCTGTCCTGCTGATGTGGCCAAGGGCATGGAGTGTACCCTCAGTAGTAAATTTGTGATGACACCAAGGTGGGTGGGAGTGCCAGCGTGCTGGAGGATAAGAAGGATCTGCAGGGGGATGTGGACAAGCTGGATAGATGAATGTGATAGATGGATGTGAGTCCAGTGGGATGAGGTTCAAAAATACCAAAGACTGGGTCTTTCCCTCATTTCCCAACAAGCCCCTGTAGTAATCCAGGCTGGGGACAGAGTGGCTGGAAAGCTGCCCAGAAGAAAAGGTACAGTGTCTTCCTGGCCTATATCAGGGATCCTTCTATGATTTCCCTCTGGTAGCCTTTAGTATCAGAAGGTTCAGAATAAAATTCTGAAAATTGTATGTTGAATGTGAAGTTCATTTGACCTTGTTCCATGCTGACAAATGATCAGACACTTCAGTGAATGTATCATTTAGGAGTTATCTTCCTATACAGTCTACAGTCACCTTTGCAAGACCAAATTTTCACCCAAGCATGATCTTCTAGAAACTATTTCGCACATTATTTCTGCTTGTAAATAATAAATACAATACTACTGGGTGGAACTACTCAGACAAGTAAGCTCTGAAATTGGTAATAAGTGTTTGCATTTTCACACTTAAATCTTTTTAAGATTGAATATGTCATTCACACTAGAACAGCCATCTATGTCTCTGGAGGGTGAGTGATATAAATGCAAAGCAGTTTATAGTTGGTTTTGTTCTTTTCCAGAAGGCTTCAATTTACTACTTCTCCTGGGAAGAAAAGAGCATTTTCGACACCCATCTCTTATTGACATATTTGAAAGTCACCATTTAAGTGGGATGATTTACTTAATAGCCATATTTTACTTGATTCTTTACCAGTCAGCTTCATTAAGTCCTTAAAAACATTTTTCCCCTTAGAATTAATTCTGACCAAAAAAAAACAAGCCAGGGCATTTCAGTCACTACCTCTCAAAACACTACAGTTGCATTAATGTAAGCTCCACTGTTTTCAGCCATTACTACAGAACACCAAAATTTATTTTTATAAGGTTGCTAGGCAGTTAAACCACCTTGAAAGAAATGAACTATCTGCGTGAAAGCATGTACAACAAAGTTATTGATGGAATACTAAATAAAAAAAAAGAATAGGTGAGAGCTAAATCCGGAGATATTTACTGGCGCTGTACTATTATATTCCAGCAACACTGACATTTCAGTCTGCAGTTTCCAACAGCCACTGCAATATAATTTAAGCCCCAAAATCAAAACTGTCAGTACTTTTGGACCCATGAGATGGGGGAAAGTTGATTTTAAAGCAGCATTTTTCTTTCCTCCAACTTTCTATGTCTCACAAGTACACTCTAAGTTTCACACACTTTTCCTCCTGGAAAAAGACTTGGTCACTGCCTTTGATACAAAACTGTAGAACCACAAGAATAATTTAAGTGTAAAGGGACATTTAGAACTCATAGAATTGCTTTGGTTGGAAGGGATGTTCAAGATCATCTGGTTCCAGCCCCTGAATTCATCAGTTCCATCTGTTCCAAACTCTTGTGCCAAGCACGGCCAGTTTTGAAGCAGGATCTGACCTGGAAACCAGAAGCACCAGAAGTTCAGAAGGGTTATAAATCACATGAGCATTGTCCATTAGAAATCTTGTAAGTCCCATAGGTTCTTTTCCTTTTGACATTCTGACTTTTTCCTCCTGTCTGTGCAAAGTCTATGGGAATGTTCATTCTGGGCAAAGAAAGCAGGAAAAGGTTTTGCCATCTACTCTGTACCCCAGCTGCAAATTTATATACATTTACCATAAGACAGGTTAAAAAAAATCCCCTTTCCCCAGGCCAATGAGTTCTCATAGCTCTTTTTTAAAACTTGAGCTAAGGAACCATTGTTGCTATCTAGTATAATATTTGAAAATAAATCTACTAAAACTTGGCTTAAAGGCCAATAGAGGACTATTTTGAATACAACATGGATGTTTTATGCAAAAAATATTTCAAAAATGGAAAAGACAGAAAGTTTCATTTATAGTATTGTTGTGACTTTTCAAGTGAAAATTCTTTACTGAAAGCCAAATATTGAAAAGAGCCCAATACCAAAGTTTTAAGTTAAATAGAACCTTAATTTCTAATTAATAATGTCCATTAACAAGACTCATAATAAAAGCAAGCCCCAAGGTGTGGGGTCAGTCTAGAATGCAATCTTTGGGAATTTTGTCTCTTAATGTATTCTCAGGTCATATTTATAGATTTTTAGGTCCTCAGCTAGTTTAATGTTCCACGGAAGTCAGTGGAAAAAAGCATGATGATGATTCTGTGAAGGTAATTCTACCTTTGGCTCTTGTTATTTAAAGAAAACTTTAAAAAGTGAGGGAAGCAATGAATGATTTATTTTGGGTTTTTTCAATAATCCCAAGAGCCGAAGGTGTAAATCTTTTAAAGGGAAAACATCCCCTCATGCAAGATGCAGGTTAAAATGAACAAAAACTTGGCAGCAGTTTGAGCTCAGAGTGCTGCATATACCTTTTCTGGATACAGCTGAGCAGATAAACCCAGCTCCTGCAGAAATGAATAGGAGCTGGCACATAAGTACCTGTAAAAATCCACACCGCTGCCCGTGATAAAATATCTGGTTTATCATCGGCAGCAGAACCAGTAGAATTAAGTAGTTAATACTTCAAAGTGATACAAAACGTAGCTGTAAATTCAACAGAGCTTTCTGCTGGAGACTATGTAAGGACACCATAATAACAGCAAATTGATTCACCTAAACCTTTGCTTTGCATTTGCTCTAAGACAGGATTTTCCGTAAACTACTCCAGCTCTCCTCTCTGTTAATAATTACTAACTCACTGGCTGTTGAATGAGCCACACTTACAGCCACAAGAAATAAAAGAGAAGTGCTGCAGACATGAAGGAATGTATGCCTTGTTGGAGCTCCCATTTGTTGTAGCTTTATAAAGATATAGAATTTGGGTCAATTTAATACAGCAGATCCATGTAGTGTCTTAATACTATTGTTTTTCTGCTTTACAGCCTGATGAGATATAAGTGATTGAAAAATGTCGCGGTGGGGCTTGACGAGGAGATGCCACGACCTTCCGGAAGCGTCCCCAGCCAGGAGCCGCTCGGCAGGGCGGACAATCGTGCAACACACACACGCCGGATAGCTGTAATCCAAAAGGGTCGGCGACAAGAAGTAGGGGAGGGTCTTTGTATGGAGGTTCTGCCACAGTAGTTTATTTCATCTCGGCGAAGGGAGTCCAGGGAAAAAGACAGGGGAACAAGGGAGGGTGCAGGGTTTAAGTATTGGACTGGGTAGGGGGCAGAGAGAGCACAGGGGTCCAATCATCCAAGGATACAGGGGCAGAGAAAAGGAGGAGTCGGGGCAAGGGGATCAATGGGAGGATGACAAGGGAGGGAGTAAGGACCAAAGGCCAATGGAGCATCGAGGAAGGGGAAATGTTCTGGAAGAGGGTGAGGAGGCCAACAGGGAGCAGATTAGGGTACTTTAGCATACCAACACCAAAGATCCTGGGAGAGGCCTTATGCCCACCCTAGCTAAGGGAGAGAGACCAAGGCTCATCCTTCCAGGGAGCTGTTGTGGTTACTTCATTGGCAGGCTCCTCAGCCTTCCCAGAAAAACAACTCCATTAAAACCAAGTAAATGCATTTCCTCCTGGCTTTGCTCTCTCATCTCCCTAAAATGACCCTGACTGGTTTCAGTCTCATGGAAGAATTAACTGCGCAGATTTTATGAAGCTCGTTGCACCACTACCATGCATAACCACTACTGTGGTTAATGAGAAGAGGTTCTTGCACAGTCCCCTCCATAAGGATGGTATGTCAGTTGTATAATAGCTCCAGACTCACAGGAGACCTGTGCAAAGGTCTCTTCCCAAAGGCAACAAGCACAAGGATCCTCCATACCAGCTGCCTGACAGAGTTCAAGAAGTTTGGACTGTGCTCTCAGACACATGGTGTGATTTTTGGGGTTGTCCTGTGCTGAGCCAGGAGAATGGTTGTGTTTGATAGTCCCAGTAGGACTCTTCTAATTTAGGATATTCTAGGGATCCATCTATGGTTCCATCTGAGCCCCTCCACTTGCGCACATACACAATCCATTCACATGCATACAGTATTCTCTTCCTACCACTTGCCACTGCACACGGGCTTCTGCCCATCCTCTGCATGGATTTGTAAATGAAGACTGAATTTTTTTTTTTACTTTAATGACGCTCCTTAGCCACCCTTCTCTGTTTGGACAGGCCACTGCCTTAGTAATGGTACAATTAAGGTTTTATGCCAGAAGATGATTTCCCTGTTCCAGCTCTTGTTGGTCACTTCTGAGCCATTCCTGCAGCACTCAGGTCCTTGATGAGCTGTGAGTGGAGCAGCTGCAATCTAGCTTGTAACTGTGATCAAAGTTGCAGCATTTATAAGGTTTTACAGATTTTACACAAATACTGATAGATGTAAAAATAAAATCAAAAAAGCTGAACTGTAAGCTTCACATTTCATGAAGTTTTTCTTCTAATAATAAAACCACTTATCTGCATATGACAGGAGGTAAACTCCTTTCCTCAGAAATGGCCTTCTTTGGGTCTCAAAACCCCTAAATGCATTAGATGGAAGATTGAAAAAAAAAGAAAAAGATGCAGAAATCTCAGTCTTTGCTGCAAAATATTGCCCTGAGGTAAAACTGATCCACTCTGCTGTGACAGAAGCCAGGACAGGTCAGACACTAATTCCCCAGGTATGAGGAAAATGGAGATTGCTGTGACAACATTCACAAGATGCTCACTTTTGTCTTTATACAGGTTATTATTTCTCTTTATGTCGTGCACTGCAATCTTTTTTTTTTTTTTAATGGGGCACATACATTGTGCAGAATCTGCTCTCTTGGGGGTAAGACCACCAGACCTCACCATCTGCATTCTCCAGTCCATCACTGCAGTCACAAGGCGAAGCAAGGCAGGATGAGAGGGAGGAGACTTTTTCTGTACCTCTGCCAGATATAATAAAATGTGATCCATGTCTTCTCACTCCTGGGTGATAACAAGGTGCTTGTAGATCTCCATCTTTCCACTTTCTGCTGCAGAGGGCACTGGCTTCACAGCTGTAAATCAGGAGGGGCACAAGGCTTGACTCCTTCACCCCCCTGCCATGCCTCTTCTGTAATTCAGATCAATCACTTCGAGTGTCCATAGGACCAGTTTGTTGCTCCAGACGATGCCAAAGCAAATGAGTCATGGGCAAAATTAAGGACATTTGGTCACAGGTTTGTATGCTGAGCATGACGACATATGGTGTGGGATGTCCCTTGAGTCAGTAGGGGTCAGCTGTGCCAGCTGTGTCCCCTCTCAGCTCCTTGAGCACTCCCAGCCTCCTCTCTGCTGGGGTGGGGTAAGGAGCAGGAAAGCCTTTGGCTTTGCTCAGCAATAACAAAAACATTCCTGTGTTATCAACAGTGTTTTGGTCACAAATCTAAAACAAAACCCATCCCAGCTACTATCCACAAAAGTAAGTCTGTCCCATCCAAAAACAGTGCACCTGGCCACATATCTTTCCAAGTCATTAGTTTAAATAGACGTATATTTATTTAGAATTGTTGCAGTGACCGCTTGCCCCACCGGCCAGCTCCTTGCGGTGCGCAACAGGAGTGGGGAGTGATCCCTAGATCCCAGAACTGGGACCACTCCTTTGGAGCCTAGCCCTTGCTCTCTCAGGGCTTCAGCCCCAATGTCCGCGGTGCGTCGCAGTCCCAACGAGGGAGAAAATAAAGGAATGCAGGGAGGGAGGTCAGTCCTGGTGTATAATCCTACAGGTTTAATCAGATGGAGGGACAGCCGAGGCAAGACCCGGAGGAGAGCTGTGCAGCCCCGTTTATAGGGGTGCCGCCCCCAACCGGAGAACCAATGGGAGAAGCTCAGGGGAGGGTTACAACGAGGATAGACAGTTACAACTTCCAATAGGGAGAGAGGGCGGAGGGAGGAAGGTCACGTGGACCAATGGGGCATCGAGGGAGGGATGGGCGTTCCTTGGGAGAGGCAGGGTTCTGGGAGATTGGCAGGGACCATATTAGGGTAAACTGGCGTGGTTAGGGTAACTGACAGGGAACTGTCTGGAACAATGGGAGGGGTTTGGGTAACTGACAGGGAAAGGGCTAGAAGTAAAGGCGGGGAACAACCATATACGGGGAATGGAGGAGCGGCTAAGAAAACTGGGATACACCAACTGGGGATAAGGGATAGGGGAGACATAGGGACAAACCATTGTGAACTGAGCAATACAGAAACATACAGAAATCCACAACATACAACCGAGCGAACTAAAAACATAGATCACCACATAGAATAAAATCATTATGCCTGGGATGGAGTAGCAATGAGCAATGCAGGAGCTGTGGCGGTTCTGTCACAAGCTTTCTGCAGGCATAGCAGTTCAGTTTGTAAAACGGCCATCAAGCAGCCATATATCAAAGCAAAGCCATAAATTCTTTTTTTCAGATATAAAGGGAGGAGCTTTGTGAAAATACCGGTGACCTGATGTCCCGTCTCTCCTAAAGCTCTAAACTTCAAACAGACTATTTGGATTTCTCCAGATCAATCTGGACTATGAATTTCAGGTGGGTAAAATAAAACACCCTTAATTACAACATTTTCTTTGTAAAGGATTTACCAGCTTTCTTTAGATGGCAAACAGTGGCTCAGTTCCTAAAAGCAACTGTGCGACCCTTTCATTCAAGACCCAGTCCTGCTGACAAAATCAGTATTGACCGAGAAATAGGTATTCTGTACGTCCGCAGATGTCAGAATCAAGTCTCAATTCCAGTTAGATTTAATTCTTCTGTCTTCTCATCTCACCTGGCAGACTGAACATACTGACCAAAGGAAAGGTGAGGAAAATAGCTGGCTTTGTCACACTCACCAGTCAACCAGTGTTCCATGCCATTTATTAATGTTAATCTGGCATGTCCATTCCCAGATGTGAATTTCTGAAAATTCATATATCCTGGCAATGCTTCCTCCAGATTCCTCAGCTAAGCTGCTGGAAATAATGGGGGAAATACATGCCATAAATTAAATTGCAGTGAATACTAGGTGAGGACTTTGGGAGTTTGCTCAGGTCTATCAGAATATTTATGAAGCACAAAAATGTTCAGTAGTTCTCAGAGTTTATATATATTACCACTGAGTCCAACATTCTGGATTTGAGCATAAGCATGGAATATGTGTTCCCACAGCCAAAGAGATAATGACTCCAACTGGAAACATGAAATCAGCTCACAGGGCCAGATGCTCAGCTGCAGCAAAGTAAGGTCTCTCCAAATGACAGAGTTATGCTGTTCTGTATTTCAGGACTTCAGTGTTTGTTAGTATTACATGATAACAGCAAGTGCCTCTGGGCAGCTGGCATAAATTATAGTAGTTTCAACCTTCATAGAGTCTGTCTTATGATGTAGTTTTTCTCTAGCTAGCTGTACAAATGCACTGCAACTGAACAGACGTAAACAGGAGTTTCTCCTGCTTCTCATTTTGCCAGTGATATAACCTTCCTCTCACAAACCTTCGTCTCACACCCTGGGTAACTGATATAGCTAGAAGTAGCATTGGAAGCAGAAATCTGTTTATTGTCTAGTTCCAGGAAGAGTTTGCAAAGCCAGCATCATAAAAAAAATTAAAAGCAACAACAAAAAAATCACCCCAGGTTTTAACTTGTAAACTGAGCACATCTCATATGTAATTAGGGAACAAAAATAAATTAACTTTATAACCTAAGGGTGACATTCTTGAAGATTATAAATCAGCCTGAGATCTGTTGAAAAGATGAAGACTATCCCAGTATAAGAGATGAACCTTTTCCTCCCTTTTACATGGAAATATTTAAAAACAGAAACATTCTGTCTTGTCTTGGGAAAAGGCTGATCAGCAAACTAACAGTTCTTCCATTGTCTTAATCTCCTGCTCAAAATCCTAATCTAGAAGAGTATGAATCCACAAAGGTGTGTGTTTTATGTGGTTATGAAATTAATGTTAAACCCTGACTCCCTGAATACCAACCACTTGCTTACCTTTTTTTCAATAAAATAGGAAATTACAAGCCCTGAGCAAGTCATTACTCTCTGATCATTATGAATTAGCTGACCTCAGGCCACAGAGAGAGGCAGCGCTTTCTACCAGACCGCAAGGTCTTTTAGTCAACAGAAGTATCGTAATGTTCTGATCTGTAGCTGGACATTTCTGCTAGCTTAGGAATCAGGTGTTTCATCTTTCCAAAAAAGAAATGTTCACCTAAGGAAAAAAAAAGAGGACACTTCTTCCTACACTTAGCAAGCAATGTTATTTGCTAAAGGCTATCCGAGCAATCAGAGCTTTTTTTTCCTCTTTTGCTGACTGACATAATAATACTTTCTAATGCAGGAAATATTAAGACAGCCCATTTCAAGTATAATGGAACATGGATTGCATCAAATACTGAGTGTTCCACCATATAAATTCCTGTCTGCTCCCAGAAAACAAATAACGAACTGCCAACATTTCCCTGAATCCCTACAGGGAATGCAAGACAGCAGCAACAACATCTCCAAAGGAGAAGGAGGTATGTCCATCCTCCCCTCCTTTCTACTGCTTCTTCTCACTGCGTCTTCTTAATGCTTCTACCACTTACACCTTTAACACATCCAAAACAGCCCTTTCCCTACAAGATCCTCCCTCCAGAGTTTAGAAGTGACCAAAGAAATAAAACCTGAGTCTGAAGCAGCCCTGCAGGTTTAACCCACTTTGAGGACTAAAATCTACCCCATCTCCATCTACTCATATTTTATTAATCTCAGTTAATTAATGTGTCTCTGTGTCTCGCAGGCCAGGCTGCAGCAGCTGGCACAACCCGTGCCCTGCGTGGGAGGGATTGCTGAGGATCTGAGAGGGGCTGGGCCAGGCTGGGCTGTCAGAGCCGGCACGTCAAAGGCCCATCTGCCAAACCTTCCAAAGAAATGTTGGTGAACAAACAGAGGGAAAAGGGGGAAAAGAGGTTATCCCTTGGCTTTGCCTTTTGTAGGGATTTCTTGGCCTTTTATAGGGGATTTAAGGAGAAATTAGTCTCCTCACTTGAGGGAAACTTGAAACGCAGCACTCATTGCAAAGAAGCCGGGGAGTAGGATTGTGAGCACTGTTCTTTCAGAAGAAAACCTTGAGAATCCCCTCATGGCCTAGGAGATGTGAAGTGGGCTGGGTACGCTTCCTCCCTCCTAATTCTTCCAGACAGAATGGAGGAGAGATTAAATTTACTGTGTGGTTGCTCTGAAAATGTGGGACACTGAGATGCCCTTAAGATGTCAGAAGTTGACTGTGTGGTATATTGTGGGCAGATGCATGGAAAGATGAATCAGTTCAACTGCAGAAGCTGTGTAACAGCAAAATAAGTTTATTCTGCTTTGCTGAGAGGCCAGAAACTTTATGAAGGCAGGATGCACTGGTTCAGGGTCAGTGTCCTTGCTGTCAGGGCACACAACTGGCTGATGTCCCAGCATGGACAGAGTGTCCTGGCATTGGCATGTAATGTGGTGTGGAGAAACATCTCTTAATGGATTAATCTCCAGGGATGTCAATATAGACAGCAATAAACCTGCTGGAGGACAGTATTGGAGGCTAGTAAAGAGTGGAATTTCTTAAAACAGCCACTAATTTGAACCGGTTTAAACTTCCACCTTCCAAAAATCAGTAGTTTCCATGTGTTTTAGCAGTTGTCATCTCGTGAAGCCTTTGTAATTGTAGCTTTGGATCTGCTTTTGAAACTCTGGTTCTCTTACTCCTTAATTTGATTTTCCAAGGTCACCAATGCATCTGTCTCAGGTGAAAGATACCACTGCTTCATTTTGGGAAGCACGGGAAGTACAAGGAAGTTGGAAAGAAGCAATGTTCAATATTCCTGCATCACTAAACTGAGACAAAAAGACAATGTGGTTTCTGCAGCATAATCCCAGCCGGATTTTGCCACCACTTTAATAATCATCCATTATTAAACTCTCCATTAGTGAGAGGGACTGGGTGAAATTAGCTGGTTTTATGCATCAAATTGTAAGTAGACTGCTGCCAAGGCATGAAAGCAATCATCTAATCAAGGGGAAACTGTCCCTGAGTAAAAGGCATAGCAGATAGGCCAGAAGGAAAATTAGGTGGGTCTTTTTTCCCTGTTTTCTGTAACAGGTTTGAAAAACAAGCCTACATGGAGAATAGTCTCAGTGAACTTCAGGTCAAGGAGATCAGGGCACAACTTCAGAACTGCAAATCTGGTACATTCCGTTCATGCTCAAGGCACATTAAATGTTTATCAACATGTATGTGATGCCAGTGGAAACAGAAAGGGAACCCTGTGGACAATGAGGAGCTTTTACCAAAATTTTTGTCCTGCCTATTGCAAATTTCTCATGGTAATTCCTCTTCACAGAGGAGTGTTAAAGACTGCCTGGAACAGAGATAGGGTTGCAAGTACCGATTTTCTAGACTTCCTGCCATCAGGTAGGACCTGGCTGTCAGATAGGACCTTATCGGGTCACTGCCATAATGTTGGAGGGCAGAATACAAGAGATTTGAAATACCTTCTACTTTCAGAGATGAGGGTGCCCTAGAGCAAGATTGTCCATCCCTTCTCTCTGGCTAATCCCTTATCTAACTGAACCAAACCACCCTTGCCCTTGACAGAATACGTTGCTCTTCTTAAGAAAGGGATAGTATTTAAACGTGTTTCCTGATAAAGAGGTTCCCACTGGCTCTTAATTACTTCCAGTCCTTCCCTTCTTCAGTCTGGTATTCCAGCTATTCCTCTGGTCAGCTTTTGCTAGCATTCATGGGTTTATGTACTAGGTGGGAGCAGTGAAATGAGTAAAATCAGATTAATATATGAGACATGGAATTGTGGCAACATTCAAACAGGAAGCAATGTGAATTCAAGAACAATGAGGATCAACTGCTCACTATGGCTCTCCATTGGGTCTTAAACTTTAGCTGTGGCACCTCAAGAAGGAAGTCACTCTTTGATCACCTCTCCCCAAAGTGATAATGGCAACTACACCAACCCGTACCAGCTTCATACAACTTGCTCATCCTAAACCTATTGCAGCAATACCCCAAGCTTAATTGAAACTTCTTGACTGGACAGTAATTCAGCTAATTAATGTTAATTTTAGTCAGTTGTCCCCGTGTATCCTAGAGAATGGAGTGACAATTCATTAGCCTTGGTGTGTACTTTGAAAACAGATACAAATTAAAACTCTTTTAAAATGCAAAATGTTATTTGCCTACGTGCTGCTTTCATTGAGCAAACAGAAGTTAAGGGCAAGGATGAAAGCGACTGCTGTACATAGGCTGCATAAGAATGAGATCTGAAATCCAGCTGCTGCAGTGCCAGTCCTGCCAGCCTGCCTGGCTGGAGCCCTGTTCCTGGCAAGGTGGCCTTGATCAACAGTGTGCAAGGTAAAGACTGAGCAATGCAGTGTTTCGCTATAAAATTCAGGTATTGATTGAAAGTTTGTTGTTTGATGTGGTGGTGCAGATCCCAGGGAACATGGATTCCTGTGTAAGATGCCAATTCAATACCGTAGTGCCTGTGATTTCATCACTCCATATCCTGGCTCTAAGAAAGATGAGAAGTGGCTTCTGCTGCATGGGAGGGATGTTACTTCAATTCCAGGAAAAGAGAGTGGTGATCTTAGTGTTGCTGGATTGCACCTCAGTTCCTAGAAGTAAAAAGGAGTTGACAGCTCCGTCCCCTCATGTGTGGCACAGTGAGTGTACACTTCCAATGATTTCTTAAATCAAAGCCCAAGAGTCCCACAAACTGGTGTTAAACCAGGCCTGAGTCAAGACACAGGCAAAACAGGTGACTGCACAAAGGTTTACTGCTCTTACCATCAATGCTCAGGTTAGAAAAAAGGTGCTGCCAAATACCTGAAACAGCAAGAGCAAACAAGATTTACCACAAAGCCCCAGCCTGCTCCTCGTCTCATCCTTCTTTTCCCAGAGAGCACACCTGATTGCAGGCAATAGCAAAGCCAGGAAAGGAAGATAAATGAGCTGTAGAATCCCTGGCACGCAGCTCATGAGGTGGGTGGAAGTTTGGAAATGTGCTTGATGAGCCTCTGAGTATGGCAAGACCCATAGAAAAGGAGATATAAGCAGTTACCAGGGCGGGGGAATGGGAGTTTGGAGTGACAGGCTTATGTAAGAGTTACAGTGGGGATAATTTTTATGAGGAACAAAACAAAGCCTAGAAATGCTGGTGGACTCTGCCTCTAAAAGAGTGCAAAGAAGTCACGAAGGGCAATAAAAAAGAGAGAATGAGATGTAATTCCTGACCTGAAAATACTCTCTCATTAAGGCTGTTGTCCTGGGAACTGAAAGGGAGTATTTCCCCTATTCCCCTTCCTTAAAGCAGAAAGGCAGCATCTCTCAGAGTTTCAGGAAGCAATGGTACCAGAAACAAAAGGCACTATCACCCAAGGAAGACACAAGGCATCTTTGTGGGTTATAATTTAAATCACATCAATTCATATACCTGAAAAAAATTCTCCAGCAAGTGCCTATGCCACAGGGAGGCAATTCCAGTGATGGCCAGTGGCTTTTTTACATGACAAAGTGGTCCTCCAGAGTGACACACTTGAGGCAAGCTCACTGCCACTTGCCCCCCTTACCACAGCCCAAAGAGTTTGTGTTTTCCAGTGTACTCCTGTTTGGATATACAGCCTTTCCAATATCAGACAAGCTTTGGAAAAGACCAGCAGAGGAGGTGCATTGCAACCTTCAAGTTTCCCTTGCAGCACACATTTTTTTTCTAGAAAGACAATAAGGTGTTGTGACTCACATTAGCAGGGAACACATCAGAAGACCTCTTCTTTTTCTGTTTAGGTAGGGACAATTATCCTGTGTGAGAGCAGAAAGAAGAATCATCTGTGATATAGATACGGCCCACAAAGTGTGTTAGCTCAGCGTTGTACCCAAGGTCACCATCTTTGCTAAGTTTTTGCCACCAACACAACTCACAGCCTCCATCCCAGAGTGAGCTTCAGCCCAAGCTGTTTGAAAGTCTGCCAGAACTTGTTCCCACCTGCCTATGTGTGAACATAGCACAGTGAAAGCTTCTCACACAAAGTCCACCTGAAGTTTGAGGAAATTAAGGCTATAGTTGGGAGTATTTTTTCCCATATCTGGCCTCATTTATGAGAAAGTGGAATCTGGGAAGGTACCATGGGTAAAATGGCAGCATTTATGCTTAACAATTTTCTGAACGATAGAAAAGTTATAAATGGAATTGCTTACTTTCTTTCTAATCCCACGAGGGATTAACTGATTTCTTCACACAGACCTAGTTTTTGTTTAGGAGTTTTTGAAGGAAGATGGTGGAGGAAGAGATAAAACAAGTATCTTCTATCTGTCTCATAATTATTGGTCAGAAGAGATAAAACCTATTTTAGAATTTTCTAAGAGTAGAGGATATTCATCCCATTCACATGTTCTGCTTTCAGATACAAGTATGAAATTTCAAAGATCAAAAATATCACACCACCATTAGAAACAATGTTCACCGAATCAAAATAAAACCCTTCAGTCCAGCTCAAAAGTTAGAGGCAGGACCACAATCTTAATACTACTGTAAAGCAGAAAAGTCTCATTACAACATGATCCTTTTTAACATCCTGTTTTTGTTTCTTCCCTGCTTTGTATACATGGAGTGTCTGCTCGTTTATAATGTCAGCAAGATAGAGCTCCTCAGGGAAAAGAACGTGGAAAACGCACCAAATCTGGCACATCAAATCTTCCACACATATGCATCTAGTTAGCCCTGTGGGGCAGGAATTTTCTCATGTGCTGAGGACCATGAGCTGCCTCAATACTTTGAGGACACTTGGAAGCCATTCTCTCACCATTCCTAAGGCAATAATTCAAATTACTATTTTCTCCTCACCTCTATTCCTTCAGCATAGTTTCTGCCTCCGTCTGGTAATCATAAACCTTCTTGAAGTTCACTGTGTCAGTCTCAAAAGAAAACTATTCCACTCACTAATCAGAAAAACAGAGAAGCTAGTGGGGCATTTTTTGAGAGGAAAACCCCTTCTTGAGCAGCTGCCCAAAGGAACAGAATCACACAGATCTTATTTACGACAGTGATTGTTATGTGTGTGAAAATGCAGTAGTAGGGCAGAAAAATTAATTTGCAAGTCAGTGCCAGTCTTCTTTCTTACTGCAGATTCTACAGAGGAAGATGTACTCTCATTGAAGAAATTGTTTCTCAGTGTGCAGATAAGTTCCCTGGTGCCTCTCAGGAGAAGGGAGTGTACAAGGCCCATGAAACTGATGTAAAAATGGCATTTATAGAAGCACTTTTTACTCATGTCAACTTTGTGAGCCATTTAGTTTCACCATAAACCCTTTTTCACTGCCTTACTGGCAATTATCTAAGTAGCAGTAATGCTGCCAGTCTCTAGGACAGGGAGTAACAATCTACATGATCAAAACTAAGCTCAGACATTGCCCTCAGTGCCAGTGAATTCCCGCTGGATGTAGGGAGAGGCAAAGCTCTGGGTGAGGCTTATACCCTCTGCCTGCGCTGTAGGTCACAGAGATTTCACCTGCTAATAAGGGTTCCTTCAGAAGCTGATGAAGACCAGGGAATCAAGCCAAACATATGCATATTTTCTTGTCCTTCTCTCACTTATTATTTTCCTTTCATTGGGAGCCTGCTACTTTCCCCAGACTGATGCCTCCCTAGCCATCTCTTCTGAGGCAGGATGATGAGATAAGGGCCATGAAATTACTGATTTAAAATAAGGAAATTATCAGAGGTCCCATATGTCTCCCTCTGTCATGGTTTAGCATAGATTTGGGTTTTAGTTAAGGAGAACTCCATCAGCTACGGAAGTGATGTTTTTGCAAGGGACTGCTTTAACTTCCTCCAGACCCATCAGAAGTAATCGGTTGGCTCATTTGAGTTTTGACAGCTCTTTTGAGCCACTTAAGAAAGCTGAATACGCCTCTGTGAAAAACACATTGGACCAAGCCGGCGAAGTGCTCTCTTACTTCCAGCTTTCGGACAGGTAACAGGGCCCACGTGGCCCAGGGTGGNTCTGCTTCGGCCCCGTGGTGTGCCTCGGCTGGCCCCCCTCTCTGGTGCAGCCGCCGAAATGAAACTTTACACCGCGATGAGCTCCTTACGCTCTCCGGCAGGGATTACGTGATCACCAGCGAAAGACAAGTTCCAGCTGCAAGGCCCAAGTAAGATTAACCTCTTCAGCGCTGTAAAATCCCCAGAACAAATGAAGCCTGCAGACATCAGTCCTCTCCCAGGTCAGAGGAAAGGGAACGGTGAAGGCAGGTGAAGAAAACACCATCGAGACACCACAGTCAGTAAGGAAGGAAGAGCTGAAACCCAGAGAGAGGAGGGAGAGGAGATGCTTCAAACCTAGAAGCTGAAATTCATGTGTAAAGCTATGGTCATGGACTACGATGCATCATAGACTCCTTGTAATCTCATTGAAAAGCATGGGGAGGGGGGTGGAGCGTTCAAACTGCAGCCATGAGCAAAGGTACCCGTGCTGAAATAAGTAAATGTTGAAGTAGCTGTGATCTAATGAGAGGCCTGAACAGAGAGAGATAGTGATGATGACCCTTGCTCCCAGGGAAGAAGAAGACCTCTCTTACCAGAGATGAAGATGATCCTAGGGATAGATGAAGAGAACCTTTGCTTCTGAACAGCTCATCCTTAAAATGGGACCCCATTAGCTAAGATTGAACCCTCGAAAACAGTTGTGGGGAAAGCTGTAGGTCAAGGGAAGGGACTTTCACATGCAAGCAGAGAACCATTTCCCAGGTGGCTACTTTGCTGTTGTGATATTGAAACCACGAGAGAACTGGTTCTTGTGGAGAAGCCTGCATAGCACACCAAAAAGAGACTCCTCTCCCTAAATGAACTGAAGAAATACTGTTATAGAGGTGGTAAACTGACTAAAAATCCCAAGTTTTGTGTCTTTACGTTGTAGGTGGGAGGAGGAAAGAGTATGGGGGGAGGAGAAGTGTCCTGAAGTTTTATTCTGATCCTTATTACCTTTTTTCTTTTAGTTCTGTTGATTAAGCTATCTGCATATTTCTTTAAAGTTTGGAGCCTGCTTTGCATTTCTCCTGATTCTTATCTCACAGAAGGTAAAAGATGCGAACAAAACCACTACACTTAATTGGTGTTTCTGCCCGGTTTCGAACTGAACCCGCTACACCTCCAACGTTTTATCACAATTAGGCCTGCATCTGCCATCTCCTTTCTCTGATTTGAAAAAGGTGGAGGTTCCTCCTGGAAAGAGCTTCAAGGCATTCACTGAACACATTTCACCTCCCTGAGAGGGGCAGAGCAGTTCCTGAAACACCAGTGAAGACTATTTAAGCTGTATCTGTAGCTGACAAAGACCTGTGTAGATAAATCAGATGTGATATCAAAGGCTCTTTGTATTCCCAGAAAATTTTCTGACCTGGACATGAAAACGTTGGACCCTTGGAAAGATCACCCTTATGACTACATGCTGCTGGATTTTTGCAAGTAAAGTTCCCTCTACTCTCAACCGTGGTCTGTCAATTCCCCTCACCTCACTTCTGCTCACTAAACATGCCAAAGAGGGGCAGGAACACATCAGATACCACCACCTTGATTAAGGCTCCTGATGACCAACAGGAACTACACAAATATTTTTGAAATTTGGAACATTTCTTTATTTACTGGTAACCTTCAAGAAGCTTCTTTGTTTCTGCCACAGTGCTTGTGTCCCTTCTCTTGCCATCCCTGTCCCTTACAGTAAGCACAGACCAAGCAATTTACCCAACAGTGCCTGAAATTGCTCTCCACAAAAGGAGGCTGCATTTCACCTTTGCGTAGTTTGCTTTAATCAGAGACTTCAGCGTGAAAGCCCTTGTACGCCTCCCTTGAAGCTCACAGATGTGCTAGGAAGCTCATTCCATTCAGTTCTTTGAACATCCATTGTGGCTCAGGGCTGTGGTCAAGCATCCTTAATGAAAAGCTGTTTGTGCAATACATTTCCTGCTGATCGCGAAGAGCACCTTCTTGGAAAATAAACACGCTAAATAAAAATCCCAGGAAGCTTTCAAGTTTATAGACTCTTCCATGGTAACTGAACTTAGAAAACTACAAACTGCACCTCAAAGCAGCCAGAAGACTCAAGTAAATGATGACTGAGAAGTGTCTCTGGTAAGACAGAACTGTTTGTGTTGAGCAGTTTGTTCATCTTTCCACTTCAGAATCATTTCCAATGATGGCAAAAGAAAAGGACGTTTCCATTTTGCTTTCTCCCTTTTCTCATGCCTTTCAACAACTCATATCACAACTCCCTGACTCCAAACAGGACCAGCACTGAGTTTCTCAGAGCTGTGTCACTTTCTACAGCAGTTTCATGCATATGGGCTATTGAACTTTTCTGCTTAGCCAAGAGGAAAGGATGCGATACACACTCATCCGAGTGTACTCACTTTGAGTATCATCGAAAGGGAAGCATTATCATATGTGCAGTGACAAGCAGAAATCTTCCTCAGTCCTTTACAAGCCTTGCAATTTGCCTGGGGTGCCAGTGCTAGAACAGCTTTTTGTCACGACATCCTCAGGAAAATACAGCATTGTGATGCATAAGGAACATGGATTTCGGCAATCAGGTCATGTTAAAAAGTGGAGTCTCCAGAACCCTCTCACTGGTCAAACCTTGTTCTTTCTTAACTCTCAGGTTTAACGAGAATATATCCTTTTGTCTTCAAGTCTCTCTAAGTTACCAGAGGCTTTCTGAAAGCATAAGAGGAAGTTCTTCTAATGAAACAACTTCAAAACTTGAGTCACAAGTTTCAAAATATACGAAAAGTTGGCATCCTAAAGCTGAAAGAGAGGGCTGTGAGTCAGAAAGTTCATAAACTTTTGTTCCAAGGTCTCCACTGTGAAATATTGCCTGGAGACTGGAAAGACTCATCCACTCCTATAAATATCTCCTCTTACTGCCGGTACTAAGGATGTACATAAAAGGATAAATGCTCCTGGGTACTTTAAGCAATAGTCCTGCATCAGAAAAAGCTGGTCAAAATGAGCAGTAATAGCTTTAACAACTGGTTTTCCTAGCCTAGGCTTCATAGCTGGTTTGTCAGATGTATAATCATTTTCAAATTCTTCACTTAAATTATGCAAAATTTTTCATGAAAAGAAAAGGAGGAAGAAAGGACAGACTTTGAGAATAATATTGCTACTAAAAAGCACGAGTGGGTCAACCTGCTACACTTTGTGAGCTGTCTATGAGGACCCTAGCAATTGAGAGCTGGACTGCATGGAATAGAAATTGCTGCTGCACAGGGGCAAGTGGAGACACCACTATCCTTGCATTCACCTGTGTGCCCATAGCGCTGACTGGACTGAGCATGTTTCAATCCACACCATCTCACCAAGGGCTCTGTCTTCAGCACCCGCTTTTCTTGCTGCTTTAAAAAAAAAGTTTATTTCCACAGACTTCTTTCAAACTTCCCTGGATTGGACTTGGTCTTAGTTTACATTGTCTCAGAAGTGCATATCTTACTACTTGAACAGCTGGGAGAAGGGTTTGGAGGTTTTTTTGTTTAGATTTGCTGTTGGTTTTATTTATAATTTTACACTCCTTAGGCTTTGGCTATTTAAAATTCTGCTGTAAACTCCTTTTGGTCTTCCTTGTTGCCAACAAAAAAGAGAACTTGAATGTCAACCAGAAGCAACGCAGGCAGCATATGGCTTGCTTGACTCCTTGCATGGTTTGGTTTGAAGGGAGGAAGGGAATGGTTGGACTGCAATTACCAAACTCTGGCAAGTTTTGTGTTTTGCTTTCCTCAACTCCTGAAATGTAACTTCTGAGAGAAGTAATTTAGCTGAGAGCTTTAGATCTGTAGAGCTTTTTCACTCCAAACACAAATCTCAATATTTAATAGATTGAGGGGGGGTCGATCTGTAGAGAACTAATTGAAGGAGCTGCAAATACAGACATTCAACCCTGATTAATTAGAAGAGCAAAAAAGAACACTCTAATTCCATTTCCAAATCAAACCAGTTGTACCACAATTATCTCAAGTACCTCAGAGATGGTTGAGTTCACGTTTAGTCCCTCCCTCCCTTTCCCTAGAATGGATAGCCTCATGCACAAGGAGAATCTAAATGCCTTGAGCTCTTTATTTGCCGAGTTGTCTCCCCCAGTAATATAGTATTTTTAAAAGGCATAGTTTGTATTTTGGACCAGTTTTCAAAGGTGCTTAGCATACATGTTCAAGAGTGTTCAGCTCATGGAGATTTCCAGTTTCCCTGGAAATCTACCCACTTTTTAAAATAGCTAAAAAGGAGGAGTTCTGCAAATCTGATTTTGATAGGCGTTGTTATGAAGATGGGATGCTTCAGAAGTCCACATAACGATTTCTGCCTTCCTCAGCTTTCCAAATGATCTGGGTAATAGCATGTATGGGAACTCCAAAGCTAGAAAACCTAGTTTTCCTCTGTAACTAGAAAAAGTGCCCTGTCCTGGAGATTTATCTTGTTCCTTGAACAATTCCAATGTCTGCCTATTTCTCCAGCTGGAAGATTTTGGTACCACGTTACTCGTTTAATGTTTAATGTTTCTGACATAGAGTAAAACAATGGCACAGGGTCCCTTCCCGACCACACTATCTTTCTACATCTTCTCATTCCGGGTTCATTTCCATCCACCATCAAAATGCAGTTGTCTTTGCAGCATTCAGCAGCTGTTTTAACAAGGCAACAAACAGTACACAAAAGCTCTGGAAAAGAAGAAAAGAGCTTTCCCAGTTTGTAACTGCAACAGGAATTTCAGGCCAAAGGCAAGAAATGGAGCATTGTTTTCTAGGTAGCTCTGCAAGCCAGTCTTCAAACAACCACAACTGGTCAGGACTTCTCATTTTGTATCTCAATTGAAAGACAGCTGTTCCATTTTCTAACTGGGAAGATAGTTCACCTTGATCCTGGCTTCAGCTGCGGCAGCTTTTTACCATTAAATATAATTCAAAATAGATTATCATCACAGGGAGAAGACAGAGTGTTTGAACAAAGCAAGCCATTAATTTCCTACACAGAAGAGAACAACTCTCATCCCAGAGACACTGCTGTGCTATTGTCTGAAACACAATTTTCATGTGAAATTGGGCAAACTATTTGGGAAGTAATTCAAGTTCCTCTAAAGGGAGGATGTATTGCACCCGGACGGTGGTGGAGGGATTCGGCACCCACAACTATGTTAACTGTGTGTAATGAATTGGAAGCATCTCCTTTTAATAGGTCCTAATTGCAACACTTTTTCCCAGCATCTCATTTGCAAACACCCCAGGTGTGCTACCTCTTTAACTCACCATCAACAAGCTTCACTTTGCTCATTCTGCTCCAGTGGCATCCCTAGCAATTTGCCCCTTTTTTCTTGCAGCTTATACTCACTCATGATCTAAAGTCAGGAAAACATCTGCCAGGCAGACCTCCAAGAAAGAATCTGTCTCTGAATACAACACCACCAAAAAATGAGGACTCTCACATTCAGAGTGCTATGACTGATGTGTCAGTGACTCTCTACGCATCTCATGACATGGCCAGTGTTTTAGTACAGATGCTTCTCAAACTAAAGGCCAAATTGGGGAATGCATCAATCCTTGCCTAAGACACAGAGCTTTCTGCATTCTATATCTAGCATTAAAGGAAGCAAAGGGGACTGTAACCCCAGAGAAAATTTGTAGGAAAATGTTTGCCCAGTATTTGACCTCTCCAATGTCTCTTACTCTGGATCAGAACAGCCTCCTTCCCCACGCAAGGACAGCTGAACACCCCACCTCCACCCAGTGCGGTCACAGGCTGATGGGGCTCCATGCCAGCCTCTTGTAAATAACATGCAGAGATGATGCAGAAACTCCTCCCTGCCAGCTGTAGACTGTGAAGTGCCATTCCTTGGCATTCCTTTTCTGAGTTTAGTTTGGGAAACCATCCAGAACTGTCCATCAAGTGCCACAAGAGTGAAGGATATAACCCAAGACTGTTGTGTAAACACAGACTATGTAAAGTATAAACAGATTTTTATTTTGATTTACCTAGGTATCTCCAAACAATGTAAGATTAATCTGAGTTTCATTTTTGTGGATGCATGTGATCAAAACTTTTGTGTTCCCTGCAATGCTGACAAAAACCTGTAATTTTAAAAATCAGAATACAGTATATACAGAGTGATAGATGAACTTCTACTACATCATTGCTTGCAATTTGCTCCTAAAAAAATTTCCAGGGTTATTTTGCCCTCTGAATATCAATCAAGCCCAGGAGGAGAAAAAGGAAAGAGGATGGATGAGGGAGCAATTGGAGTAACGAGCCTTTCTACTGTAATTTCAATAACAGATGAGATTGCATCTGCTCCTTTGCTGGATCCTAAGCAGGCATAGGGAAAAGACGGCTCCTATGGAGTCAAGCATAAACACTGGGTTTGTGCACATGAAGACAGCAATAGGGTAGAAGGCAGCATGTGAAAGACAAATTTTAACAGCTAGCTTTGAATCTGTCTTAGATTTCAGAAACATGTTAAATATAAACTTACTGAAATGCTTTCAGCCCAGCCCTGGCTACAGTTCAATATGCTTTCCATTAAGTGCTTGGTTGTAAAGATTTTTTCCCAAACCACCTTAATCATTTTTAATTTACGACAAGGTATCTTTAGTGAAGTTAATTATAAAATAATGAGCAGTCTTTTTGTGGCTTAGGAAAGGGTTTATTTTGGTTTAGGTTAAATCAGCATGGAACAGATTCAAACTATATTGAAATAAGACATTATTAAATCAGAATAGACACCTACACTGGGGTTCATACAGACGTAATTAAAAAGAGCTGTACATGGGTATAGTCTCTTGTGGTCCAAGCATCCATGTTGTATTGATCTAACAACAGCAGCATAAAGTGATACAGCCTGAAACATGGAGAGGCACAATGCTTATTAAAAGGCTACTTAAAGCAGCAGGTCTGATTCCCTGGGAGGAAATTTGTCCATGGGGTTTTTTTAAATTACCCCTTATCTCCAAAATTATTATGAACACCAAACCTAGGTAAAGCAAAACTGCACTTGAGCACCCCTCGTGGACTAGAACCAGGTGACAGAACAGACACACAGAAGCACAGCATGGGCACACAAAAGGACAGCAGAGTGCTGTGGAAGTGGTGGTGTCCCCATCATCACTCAGCTAAACACAGTGTGTTGTGAAAATGCTCCCCTTTCTCCCCCCACCACACCTCCCATGGCTTCGTTCTATTGAATTATATTGTATTTTGTCTCCCAGACACCTGGACAAGAATTAGTGCTGCCTCATTGCACCTAGGTGCTTAGCCAAGTCATCTCAGTATTTCCAAGGTCAGTGTCTCCACCCTTGTAAGGCTGTTGATCCTTTGGTTTGTCTTTAGAGAAGCAGGGGAGATAAACTTCCGAAGCGAAGATAAAGGACAAAAACCGGAAAAATCAAAATACATGTCATTTTTTTATAATACAAAAGATGGAGGTCAGTTAACCTTGGCTGAAATGCACTGCCATCATTCACACAAAAAAAAGGCAACAAAAAAAAAAAACAAACAAAACCGCTCCACCTTATATTTGGTGGTGGCGGCTTTGTTGGGCTTTTTTTCTTTTATCCACAATGCAGACAAGGACACCTGCTAGAGAGACTTTCTCTTCCCAAAGGCAGTGACTTCATAATTTTAACCTGAGTAAGCTACTGCTGTCTCACCCCATTCATCTGCACAACCACCTCTATCCTCACAGCAATAATGAGCTGCAACTTACCTGCTGGTAGGTGATGAAACAACTTGGATTTGTGCATTGAGCAGAAACTGATTTTCTTTTTTTGTGTTTCTTTCCCCTACCCCATCCTATGCAGACAAAACTGCGCTCTGGTTCACCAACCGATTGCCCTTCATGGTTGGTGTACAAAATCACAAGGTTAGCCCTGCTATTCTTGCTGTCTTCTGCTTTTAACCTTGCAGAAATCCACATGAGCTGCATCATCTTTAGCTGATAATTGAGTGGTGGTGGAAATCATTCTCCATGAGGTCTTTAAAACATCTGGTAGTTGTTAACTGGTTGGACGTCTGGTGTTTGCTGCTCTGGTGAGTTGACCCTAGCAAGCAATCCAGTCACTCACTTCCTTCCCCTCCAGCAGGACACAAGGGAGCGGATCTGAAGTACAGAAGCTGAAAACTTAAGGAATCAGACAGTTTGATAAGTGAAACAGAGCTGTGCTCAAGCAAAGCAAAACAAGCAAAACATTCATTACTTCCCATGGAGTGGCAGATGTCCAACCACTTTCTAGAAAGCAGGGCTTCATCACATGTGATGGATACATGGGAAGACAAATGTCATAACCATAAATGTTCCCATCTTCCTTATTTCCCCCAGCTTTAATGCTAATCATGATGCCATGTGGTCTGGAATATTCCTTGGATCAGTCAGGGGCAGCTGTCCTGGCTGTGTCTCTTCCCCGCTCCTTGTTCCCTCCCGGCCTTCTCGTTGGTGGGATGGGGTGAGGAGGAGAAAAGGCCTTGGCTCTGTGTGAGCTCTGCTGAGCAGTAATGAAAACATCCCTGTGTTACCAACACCGTTTTGGTCACAAATCAAAGCACAGGCTGTCATCCCAGCCAGACCCGGTACAGCAACCATGTATGTATCTGTTTTCTTTCCTTTTTTCTTTCTGCTTGTTTCATCTCAATTTTGTATCTCAGCTGTTCTGGACAAGGTCTGTCTTTATCTGATATTTACCTGCAGACAAAGTGCACAGTTGAGCTGACAATGGCAGAAAAATGATTTAAAAAGTAGTTAGGAGAGCCATGACTTACTCTCCTTTATTTATTTGTTTTATTGTATTTTGGTTTTAGTGCATGCAGAAGTGTCTGTTATGATGGGGAACAATGTTGTATTAGGTGATATAGAAATGCTTACTAAGAAAAAGTCTATGTCTCAATGCAATTTTAATCTAAGTACACAACAGGAGGAAGGTGAACACAGCAAGTCACCCTGCAGAAGCTCTGCAGTCTCAGTTCACTGCCTTACCCAGTGATCCATGCTGCCTCTGTTTTGAGCCATGAGGTAACCTCTGCCTTTCCCAAAAGATGCCAGTTTTCACACTTCTTTTCCAAAGATCTTTGTTGTCTGGAGATAGGATTTGGAAGCTATTTCCATAGAAGTCACCTGAATGGAGAAGTCTGCTTGCGAAGCATTTAAATGTCAGGTGCTTCTCCTACATGAAAATAAGACGCTATGAAAGAATCTTTGAGGAGTTCTATTTATAGTCAGCCTTCCCAGCTAAATGAAGACCTATTTACAAATATTTTCAAAAAGTCCTATGAACTCTACTAGCAGATAAAAAATCTTTTTTCTTTCTTCCCATGGACATGTAATTCTTTTTTTTTTCCCTGAAGCAGGAAAAAACCCTTTAAACCTGAGAAAAAGTTGGTTGATAATAATGAAATGGGGGGAATAGAGTGTATAGTTTTTTTGGTGACAGAAGTGTAACACATTGCTGGGTTTCTCTGTGGTTCCAGGTTTGACTGCAGATTTACCTGAAAAAAAGAAAGAAGACCTGGAACCAGTAAAATACTTAAAACCACATTTGGAGCTTTAATCATGTGAACAGTCTTCTCTAAGCCTTGGAGTTGTCATCCTGCACTTCTGGAGATAATTAGAGTTTTATTATGCTGAAGGAAATTGAGAATACTTAAACAACGTGATTTAGGGATGCTGCCTGGGACTTGGGAATCAGATGTATTTCTTCCTCCTGACTCCATGACCTCAGGCAACTCACTGCATCTCTTGGTTTTGCACCTCTGAAAATGGAACCAGTGTCCTTCCTTCCTTCTCTGGAGAGAAGCTTTCTAGAGGAAAAATGGTGTGCCAATCTCCATGGCCACTCAGGCCTGAACTTCTGTTATAAAACCACCTGTAATAACTTCCAGTACCCGTAATGTAGAATTTAGACCATTAGTACCTGAGCTGAGACCATCAGTTCCTTTTGTGTAAGCTGTCAAAAAAGCTGTCAAGGCGACCTACTGCAGAGCAAAACTCTCTGACAGTGCCAGTTTCCTGGGTCATCCCACCTGCCTGTCCCCTGCCACCACCCAGGTTCCACTTTCACTGCTATATTTCTGGGTTTTATTTAGCAGCTAGACATGAAATGGGAGTGTTCTTGTGGGCAATTTCAAAATAGAGGAAATAATACCGAGGGGAGGCACAATAACTATCTGCAGATAGAGAAAAGAATGTTGCACCAGAGGACAGGAAGCAATTATTATCATTAGTCAGCAGTGATAGAGAAAGAAGTAATTAAACTTCAGCTGCATCAGGGAAAATTTTAGACAGATTACAGAAAACAGCTGAAAAAAAGATACGACTCTGCTGCCAAGGAAAGTGGTGGTGTCGCTGTGGTATCCAAAGTCACATTTCATGAACGCCTTTCTCTAAAGAGGCTAAGAATACATTATTCTTAACTCAGCATTCTTGGGGGCTGAGATGGGAAAACATTTCTATTCACGGGAGTAGCTAAACATCCTTAAATCCTATTCACATAATCTGAAAAGCCAAAGAATTTAAGTAGAGCTGGAGCAATTGGAGGGCACTGGATGACAGCAGAGTAGATGTGACTCCTCCTCAGGCACCAATATTTTTCCCAGTACAGGAGGACTGATTAGTATCTGCTACCATGAGCCTTCACTTCAAATGGATGCTTGTAGAGCCAGACTACCTGTTCCTACCCAGACTGTCACCATACATTTGAGACTTTCTCATGACAAGCAGGAGGTTACAGAGCAAAGGGAGCACAGTCCCTATCCCAGCACAGTGTAAGGACAGGAGGGAGGGAGCAGATGTTCCCTGTGGCTGTGACAGCAGAGAGGGGCCTGATCACGAGAGCAATGGGGGACAGCCTTTCCCTTCTACCACTCTGCTTTAGCCTTCAAAGAGGAATTCCCCTTGAGGGTTACGCCAAGCAGAAAACAAGTTTATATATTCTGAATTCTCTCTAGAAGGGCCTCTATCCCCAGGAAAAATGCATGAAAGAGAAAGGCAAGTCCCCTTCCTCCCTGTCCTCATCCTACCTAAAGCCCAGGCAAGGGTAGGTCACAGCTTTTTTTTCTGTTTTGAGCTCCCATCCCATTTTGTGAATGAGGTGGAGCACAGAGAGAAATTACAAGGAACTAGAATTAGCATTTAAAATAAAATCAAGAAGGAGAAAGAGAGCAAGTAGGCCTAATGGCACTGTTTCTACTGCCCTACTCTCTCCACATTTCATTCATTTAGTGAACCCGCTGGAGGAATGGCTCACTGGCAGGCAGAATCTTGAAGCAGCCATTTAAATTTGCTTGATGGCCCCCAAGGCAAGTCAATTTTCAGTCTGACTGGCTTTAATCCCGGCGGAAAGCCCTGCCATGCCATTACGTGGCACAGCAGGAGTAAGAGTAGGGAGGCAATCACATTACAGTACCATTCCATTTAGCCATAATCTGTAAGGATCTCATGAAAGCATCAACCATTATTATGACTCCTGGTGTCCTTCAGGCAAAGTCTTTGTGGGAAAAAGGAAGTGAAAAAAAAAATGTCCACCTGTCAAAAGGAGACAGGCACCTTCATTCAAGGGAAAGGGAGGCGAAATGTAAAAGTGACACAATATTATTTAAACATCCTGTTACTAAAATTACAGTTCATCTATATAAAACTGAGCTATAGGACCTTAGTCTGTCAGCTAGATCAATGTACCTGCCGTGGTCACAGAGATGCAACGAGCTGAGGAAGCATTTGGGAGACAGAATTTGCTGTAAAGGCTTCCAGCTTCAGTCCATCATGCCTGGTGTCCTTCCCACGGCACTAAATAGCTGCAGGAAGTGATGCTGAGGAGGGACAGGATGGCTTTTCCTCAGTCCATTGCTGCTACATTCACATCCAGAGGCTTGAGGCACCTTTAGCATAACCACAGCTGGTTTGGGGCCAGCAGCTTTATTCAGAATTGTATTTAAAATCCATCTCTGGCGCCTGACTCTCTGACCTCTCATGGCAGATGCAGGCTGATTGCACTCTGTGTGTGGAAATAGCTGGCATCAGTGGCTGCAAATCTGCACAGCTACTCATTAAAGTGGCCGGCTCCAAGACAGAGTGTAGATGGACCAGTCAGGGTATTTGGAGAATTGCTCCTATTTCCACACCTGCTTTGGACATTTGGTAAATCGAGCCAGATTTTTGGCATCTGTTTCTCTGTTTGTAAATGAAAATTCCTGCCCGTATGTGTAAATGGACTAGCAAATACAAACAGACACAAATGGGACCATGGATACAGCACGTCATCTTACCACGAGGCAAGGGAAAACAGGCATTTCTGTGGGCTTTTTCTACCCTTTTTAATCAGCAATATTTTCTGAACTGGCTCAAGGAATAACAAAGAGGCAAGTAGAACTACGGAATCTCAATTTGGGATGGTGGTATGCAGAGGGAAACCAGCAGGATCCAAAGAAAGGGCACATGGAGTGCGTCCGTGAAGATGACTGTTTCCCAGACATGCAGGACAGGGCCAGGGAGAAGCAAGGATGACACAGTGGCAGGACTGAAAGTGTTATAAATTGGCATTCAGCCTGTAGGAGACGATGCCAAGAATGGCTGTATTTCTTAGGAGGGCATCGATCCAGGAGATGATGTGTGGTACCAGGGAAGCTGCTGACAGCAGTCCAGGGCATCTGAATTGTGCTGGGACTCCTGATTCTCAGGGTAGGATGCACATGGAGCACCACAGCATGAAATCTAGGCATACCAGGGGGGTAGTGCTGGGGATGCTGAGGCACAGCTGTGATGGCTGTTAGTGGCGTGGGGTCCAGGGAAGCTCAGTCAGAGCACTGAGTTCACGTGGAGGACAGGGCACCACTCCCTCAGAACCATACCCAGCAACCTGGTTGCTGCACAGATCTCTCTGGCAAGAATAAGATGATCAAGGAAAGAAAGGCTTGGATAACTGAGAGAATTTGGAAGAGCTGGAGTGCAGATCAGTCTCAGAAGGAAAAGGTGCTAAACTTCCAAAACAGACTGGGAGAAGTCACAAAAGGCTCTCCTCCTAAACTGCAGAATTGGTTTCTGCAGTGAACTCAGGAGTGAGGGAGATAAACAAAAGATAAAGAAGGAAGTGATGTTCCCTTGCAGGAAGTCAGAAATAAGCATTCATAAACAGGGGTGGATTGGGGTCAGACAAAAAACAGATGAGGAAGGAGGTGCTTGAAATAATATCTTTGGTCTACCTACCCACTGAAGGTATACAGGAGAGGCCTAAGGGGCCCCCCCTACAGACACTTGTATGGATTTTGTTTGCCTGCTACAAATGGGTCATGATGTGCCTGACCTGCCCAGGGAACTGAGAAACAGGACGTCACACCTTCTGTGAAAAGTTCAGGCATGCAGTCCCAGGGAACAAGCGAAATAAGAACCTGGATGGATGCGATACCATTCTGGCAGCTCATTGAGAAGGCGGCGTCTCAGACCGTGCAGGGCTTTTCTGTTTATAAGAAAAATATACATTTATATGTAACGAGAGATTTATGGGGAGAAGGGCCACGGAAAGTTTCACCCCTCCTGCTGTATTTTAATGTGGCACTCGATGACTTGTAATGGAAAAGATCTATTGTTTCTCCAGTAGCAATAAAGTAAGGTTAAAACAAACTCAAACATAAATTTTGCAAACAACCCCATATAAACACAGCTGTTCAATGAACTCATAGGACTGGCTGCTAGCTGAGGACTGCCCCCTAATGTTATCATCTCATGGAAATGTCCTTTACAATGTCTTTTATTAATAAAACACCATTACTATGTAGGACAATGGAGAAAAAAACCCATTGTTTTGAGATTAGGCTAAATTTAACCTAAATGTAACAGTGACATTAACAGATGTGGTTTTGGCTTGGCTGCCTACAAAGTCAGTTATTTTCCTCATCATCAAATAGCTGATGTTTACCAAGACTTTTAGAAACCTTTTTTTTAATTTTTTTTGTGAAAAAGCTTGCTGTGGTTAGGTGAAGTTGCTCGGAAATCAGAGCTGGGAATTAGTTCATGACCATCTCTTTTTTGTGAGCAAAATCAGCCTGAATGTCCAGCATCTGGAACAAATAGATTCTGCTCACAGGTATCCAAACATTCTGATGCTTCTCAAAGCCTCTGGGAAATAGAATTCCAAAATGGAAAGAATCTCCTGGGTGTTTCTGGTGCCTTCAGCCTCTTAGAAAAATGGAACTCTCCTTTCCTCCAAGATTTTCATATCATACATACATAAATTCACCTTTCATACTATTTTAGAGTATAGATGGTTTGTATAGATATCCAGGCACATTTTCCTGCGGGGGTCCTAGAAATGCAGCATCACAGGAAATAACTCATAAAGTTAAAGTTTGGCTTTTGCCCCAGTGGAGAAGATTTTTATCCCTATCAATCTTTTGATTTAGGATGAACTGATCTGCTCCTTGCCCCCATGGTGCCAGAGAGCAACCCTGGTGTGCTGAATGCAGTGCAGGGCTTTAAAACAACAGGAAGGTGCATTTCTCATCACTCTCCACAACATTCATTGCTTTCTAGACTTCTTCAAGATCTTGATTTTCCCCTGATGGCACCAGTTTTAACTTTTTATCCTCGTCTACTGGTGCTTCTCACCCAAGCCCTCCCTGTTCCTCTGGAGAGCAGTCGCCACCTGGCAGCACATCCTGTCACGGTCCATGCAGGACGTGGTGAGCGCAGGGAGCTGGGCTTGGAGGTCAAACTGTGGCACAGCTGCCTTGCAAGAAGGCACCATGTGACAGATCTTGCTCATGGCTCGGGCACTTATTTTCCCGATGGCAGCTGGCTCTGACTCACCTTTCCTGAGTCAGTCTTCCTGACACTGTCGTACCTACCTGACAGCATCAAGTCCCCCACTGTCACTTTACCAAATCCTTGCACGGTCATTTGCCCAGGACAGAATAATTTGCTTTGGGGGGCTATTTTTCATTCTTCCACCTCTTATTGGTGCTTGACAGGAAGCCATCTCCTGTTGTTCTGCTCCAAATTGTCACCTGTCTGTGGAACAGCAGTCCCAATTTGCCTCCCTTCTTCCCACACCCTGCTGTTTTGCCTGACTTTAAAATGGCAGCTCAGCAGACATTATAGAATCGTCTATTTATTTATTTATTTTTCTGCACAGCAAAATGCAAAAATATATAAATATATATATACATATATATATGCTGAAAATGAGTGTCTGATGTGGGAATAGAAAGAAGTTGTTTCAGGGCAGAGCCCCATGGTTTGAATTAATAAGTATAAAAGCAGAAGGGAACACTGAGGTGATGACTAGGTAGATAGATAAGGTAGGTTTTATTTAAGAGCTCTGCCTATTACAGCTTAAAGGCAAGTACCTTTATGCAGATGTGAGGTCTGCTGCCATTTCAGAATGGATAAGGCTATGTGCTCTAAATTACTGCAGGAAACAGAAGCACAAATAGCACTGTCTCCTGGATCTGGACAGATTCCCTTTTTATTGTCACCTGCCTGACAGCCAGGCTGTTGCTGCTTACTAAAACCTGTCTGTAACTGAAATCCCCAGGGTAATAAGCTCCCTGTGAAATAGGTTCCTGAGTGGAAAAATCTGCACATCTCCAGATTAAATCAATAACAATTAAGAATTCTTTGAAATCTAATTGGAAAAGCAGCTATTTTGATCAGCACCATGATGTTATCTGGAAATTGTGTTTTGTTTATCTACAGCAGAATGTTTTCTTCTTTGTGGGATTGGTTTGCCAGCCTCAGACACATCCTTTGATCTCTGAGATGATACAGTGAACTGAAACATGGGGGCAATCAGAGGGATTATCATGGGATGGGGAGATCATTTGATCTATTTTTAAATGTAATTTTTATTAATAACTTTGGGGGTTGGTTATCATTAAGAAAGGAAGAGACGTCTCTCCCATCTTTAGCAGTGTTATATTTCTCTGAAGATGACTGATTCATGTAGTTAATAATACTTAGCATTTATATAGTGCTTTCTAACTTCAAAGCCCTCTACAAATATTGCTCACTAATGCTGCACACAAAATTTCTGCGTTATTACTTTCAGGGAGGGATAAGTCTATTTGATGTCTCTCGTATTCCTGTGGATGGTTTTCTGTTCAGGGCCCTCTTTAGCTGCCTCGGGTTAACTGGGACAGAAAACCCCAGTGAGAGAAGAAGAAAGACTAAAGTTCTGGTCAAGAGTACAGTGAGACTCTTTCAAGCACATCATCTGAAAAATCTCATGCTCATCTTCAGAAGGTCTCCTACACCTTGCAAGGACTATCCTACCAAGTTAACTGTGTTCCTAGTGCTTATTGTAAGGACAGAACCCTTGTGTGAAGATCTCTAGCAATAAAAATGCTCATCAATAAAAAGAAAGAAGAGATCATAAGAACACAAGAACAGAAGACATTTTGTGCTTTGTGTGAGCCTATCTGATGTTTGAAAAAAACCAAAATTCAAACCTTTGAATGAACTTAAAACTCTGAAGGTTGGTGAGGCCTTTTTTTTCTATCCTTGAACCTAGTTTCCTTCTAGTACACATTCATGCCAACAAATAGCAGATGGTGATGGCAGATATGTACTAAAACAGCTAAAACTGTGTTTCTTGCAGGAGCATCTATCATGCTGATAGGGCTGAACAGTCTGTACTGGCAGCAATGTCTGGTCCATGCCAGGAAGGAAGGATCAAAACCTTTCTCAGGATCTCCCTGGATGTTATTTCAAACGGCTCACTCTACAAACAAAGGCAGATTTGTACTTGTGGTTCTTGGGCCCTGCTCAAGGCAGGAGTGCTGCTGTGTTAGCCATGTGTCTGGTCTGAAAGGGTGGCTTGGATCAAACCAGCATCAGGGGTGGAAAGGAGGGACCCTGGGTTCATGGTGTTCCCCTGCTCTGGCAGGGGTCCTCCCTCACGTAGGGAGTTGAAAACAGCTTTGCAGCCCTGACAGCTGCAGAACCAGGCTGACCCAGTGCTTCTGCTTGGCCTTACTGTGGTGCAAATTTTCCTCCTTTCCAGGAAGATCTCCTAAGAGGTTTCTGAGTCTTCAGGTCTTTGGCTTCTGTCTGGCTCTCTGCAGTCAGCTGTGACAATGTTTCTTGCAGCGCAGCAATTTGTTTACCAGGAGCTGGCATAAGACCCATTTTGGAAAGGGCACTAAGAATTAAGGGAAGCTTAAGTGCCCAAGGAGCTCATCAAGGATCACAGTTGCCCTGGCCTCTAGGAGATCACTCCATCTGTCCCAGCATATTAAAGAGGGACCTTTAAGGGGTTTTCAGACGCCAATATTTATCATCCCAGTCCCTCAAAACTTCAAGTGGCACAGACCTTGCCCTTCCAGGTTATTTTCCTTCTCCAAATACTTTGGCACAAGACTACGGGGTAGGATTATCTCACAGGAAGAGCAAGTGGTCTGAGAGTCACAAGTCCTGAGCTTTGACCAGATCTGTCACTGGTTTGTGGTGTGATCTCGGGCCAGCTACCGAGTGCCTGGTATTGGGGGAAGCTGGACACCCACATCTCCTGCTGGCTCTGAAGAAAGCATTGTTTGGTGCCTTGGAACCAAAAATCCTTGGCCGTCTGGATTCTTTGATGTCTGTAATGAAAGATGTGATTTCTCACACCTACCTCCATGGGGTATTGTGCCACTTCACTGGTATTCATATGGCACTGTCAGATGTAGACACTGAAAGAAACCACAGTAACCCTGCTATGTTCCTCTCAGTGCTGGTGTAGCACAAAGCCTCGGCTTTGAGGAATTGCCCAGATTTTTCTCTACAACCCTCCAGGCACCTCAGCAAGCTGATCTCTTATATTTGACAGAGCTGGCTTTCTCCAGGCATCCTGGCTGGTGATTTACATGGCCTTTTTGTAGTGATACTCATTTTCCCCTATTCCCATTGCCTACTGATGAGCTGATTTGAAGTTACCTCTTGCTCATAGGTTCAGTCTCTTGTTCAGTCACTTTGCACTCTTTTATCTGATTGCTGAAATGGAAACTGGGCCTTGCTCTTAGGCAGAAGCAAAGTCACAAAGCAGCACCAAAACCTGGCATGCGTGTCCAGGCTTTGAAAAATGCAAGTGTGTTGGGCTCTAATAGAAGAGAAGGCAGACCCTGTGCCTGCAGGGAGCTCAGCCAGATCCAGCATTTTTCATAGATGCCCCATGTCTTCATCAGTATGCAGATCCATCTGCGCTGCTTAGATATCTGCATAGTACAGACAGGGAGTGGGGGAATACATTTATAAATAGGATCACTTCATCTTTCCCTTTCCTGCTGTCCCCACTCTCCTGTATTCCCTACTGACGGAGGTACTTCACTGCTGAGAGCTGCCAGTCCCACCCTACCTTCATACCTGCTCTTGTGTCACCAAACACTTTCTTCTTTGCATTGAAAATGAAGGAGCAGGGGTTGAGAGGAAGGAGGGATAGGCTCCAGTGGCTGCTAGAACTCTGGAAGTAACTTTTACCATTCAATTAACAATGACAGGTGCTAAAAACGATGAGAGTCTGACATGAGTGCCTCCGTGCTATTTGTAATGAGTGGTTTTTTTTAATTCAACAGCTAAATTCTTAGAAAGGTTGCACACTATCAACCTACCTGTGTAGAACAGCAGCCTGCACCAAAATACTTCACAACACCAAGTACAGCTCACTCTTCCTGCTCAGTGTGCTAGAAGGTTGTTAAATGTTGTATGGCCACAGAGAAATTAAACATTGCTCCTACTCATGCTTACTCACAAGAGAAGCTGTTGGAGCTGGAGTCACACTGAATGCAGCAATCATGTTAGTATATCAGAGTAACAGTTGCTTGGAAGAAAAACACAGGAAAAAAAACTATATGAGACACAGCTCTTTTGCAATTGGGTTGAAGTTTTTCTCCTGGCATCTCACTGTGATTTTCTGGAAGTCAGAATTCCAGAATCCCAATTTTCTTTCCCCGTGCCCCAACAGATGAAAAAGCTCTAGTGAAGTTGTCTCATGAACTATTGTGGTTTGGCTCCATGGTCTTCATGTGTGTTTTTTTCTTTCCTCAACCTCACACCAACCACTCCCTGGTAAACTGATTCATCCTCATTTTTTCTGACTGTCGGTATAGAAACTGAGATTTGCCATCCAGCATCAGAGAACCCAACCCAAACTCCTTGGGAGAGATCAATATTCTTCAAAAAGTATAAAAAATCACATTTTCCATTGTAAATTTTTTTTATTATTAAAGAAGTAAAAGAGGAAGTTCTGGAAATTCCATCTGTCACTGAGGATGTAAATGTTCACAGACTATGAAGCAATGCTTTCAAAAAGTTACTTTTGAACAAAAGATGAAAAGAATGCTGAAGCAATTTACCCTCTAGACAGATGACTGACAGATTTGTCAGAAGCCAAAAGGTCACAGCAAACACTTGGGGCAGTTCTACTATTTCCCCTGGAAAATAGATGTCCTTGCAATTGTTAACCAATGCCCCTTGAAACACATAATTCAAAGAAGTGTCAATGCACATAGCCATGAAAGCAAGGGAGAAAAGCAAGTGTCACGTGGACACAAGTGTGGAGGAGCTCCATGGATTGGCAGTATGGTGCTGAGCAAGTGGCAATGACAGTTCAGTGGCAGATCTGTCCCTGGTTCCTGTTCAGTGGGAAAAACCCTCTCTGAAAGGCTCTGAGAACAGCTTTGTGTAAGATAAGACTTTCTCTGGAATACAAGTTCATCTTCCAGGACCTTCACAAGTGTCCAGTGGAACAGATCAGCAGACCTTTTTTCTCAGCCACTGTCTCCCAAAATGTCCATGAAGAAACTGTTCCCACTGGCAAACAGCCGCTGACCTCAGCAAGGGGTCTGGGACAGCAAGATGAGCTTGCATTAGACAGGGAGACAGTCCATTCCCAAAATGATTCTGCAACAGAGAGGGACACAGGTTGCTCCTCACAGACAATCTAACTCAAATATAATGCTGCAGAACAGGGTTTCCTAAACAGCAATGTACTTCTTAGAGAGGGAAAGCTCAATGATACACTGTCCTCAAGGTGGCCTTGCAACACATCCCTGGATCTGGAGTGCCAGAGCTGTTCTGGGTGGGGTTATCTGGCAGAAATCAGATGTGCTGCCTGGTTTCCAGCACAGGAAAGAAAGAGACAGCAGGCACAAGTGGTTTAAGAAGAGACAAGGAAAGGCACACATGAAGGGACAGTAAGATGGGAGGGAGAAGAAATCTGGGAGAAGAGGATGGGATAGGCAAGCAATCACAGGAATAGGAGATAATGGCAGAGATGCAGTACTGGAGGTCTCAGAGGAGAATTTAACAAAAGGGAATCCACTGGTTTGTTGTACCATAGCTCATGAGCTTCAGCCCTCCTGCACTCTTGTGTCTCTGCACTGCTCCTTATGTTCCATCCCTGTTTGTGTTTCCTTCACCTTGGCTGGTGGAAGTCACCCAGCAGCCCAGCCGACCAGGAGCTAACTGAAGGACATCTGCAAGGCTCTGTATCTGGTCACTCTATCAGGAAAGGTGCTGCTGTCTAGGTAGACACAGAGCAGAGTGTGTATAAACTCAGGGTAAGTGCTGAACATCCCTACAGAGTGTGCCTGGCATGACAAATGCTTCCTAGAGGGGCCAGCTTTCATTCCATATGTGTTTGCAGGGCACCCAAACTGCATTTGCACAGATTTCCATCCAGGAAAACCCAAGAATAAGTATGGAAGTCTTGGGCATTTGCACTATAGGCTGACACTTCCAGGATGCAGCGGATGGGTTGGCTGCCCGTATACTCCACAGCCTGTGTACGCTCACTGCTGACAAACCCTGGTGGGAAAATGGCAGTCCTGTGTCAGGACCAAGCACACAGAGAGCTGTTGCCCTATTTGATAATGCTTTTCATTAAAAGGTGCTTGTGAACATATAAAGTAATAGAAAATAAAGGCTTTGAGTCTTCAGATATTCAAACTTGGACCTCTGCAGTGCAGAACTGTGGCAGTTTTTCCAATTGACACTTGGCTGTGGAGCAGCAACTCATTCCATCAGCACAATTGCTACTCTGGTAGTTCCACCCATAGCATCAAACTCCAGCACAGACACACCCTGACACTGTCCCTGTGAAGCAAATCAGCAATAATACAAAGATTTAGTTGATAACAGGCTGTCAGGTCTAAGTAGAACTTTAGGCCTTGCTGACACACTGCTTTAAGCCTACCAGTACATTTTCTGGTTGGTAGCCAGATCTCACAACTTTGCAGTTGTCACTGTAAGATAGACCCTACAGATCAATCACCTTGCTTGGCAATGTCATGTCAGATTGGGATGACAGTGGATTTCATCAGAACCTGGCGTGGGTGCTTTTGTCACCTACTTCACATATGGAAAAATCTCATCTATTTTTGCCAAAATTTCATGTGGATGATCTAGGAAGGGATGAGGAGGTGTAGAAGGGGAGAGGTGTGACAGCAGTGTCAGTCTGTCCCATTTCTGACATTTGAAAACAAGGGATTTTCATTTCCTATTCTGTGCTTAGTCCTGACCAAAAGAAAAAAAAATGCAGTGTATTAAAAATGGAAAGTCTGAATTAAGATGTTGTGTTCTGAAAAATAATTTCATTTATCTCTGAACTTTTCATTCATAGAATTTATCAATATTTTTGTTGGGTTTCATTCTGACTTGGCACAAACCTGGACTTCAAAACCATATTCTTTCCTGAAGCAAAGTTCTCATGGTGCCCTCCTGCAGTGCCAAGCCAGCATGGGCTCAGGAGAATGGCACTGCCAAGAGCACAGTTGCTGACTCCACTTTTATGACTTGGTCTCAACTTCTGTGTTAGAAAGTACATTTTAATACTTGTAAAACCCCTTAATATTTCATGGGCTAAACTAAGGCTATGTGTGTACAGATGTGACATTTCTGTTATGCCAAAACCAGGTAGGACAGAGGGTGTCAGAAGTCAGGGTCCCTGGAAAGCACCATGCCCACTGCTAACTCTCCACATTGCCACCTTGGCAATCCTGGGTTAAGCAAGGAAAGAAAACAGGGGCACATTAAACTCCAGGAAGGTGAATAAGGTAGAGTTTAAGGCACAGTAATGGGAGAAGCAAGCAGACAGCCGAGAGGAATAACCTTGACTGATGAACAACGGGATATGTGCTGTTCTTTCATGTGGAACAAAAGGCAAACATGAGACTTTACCCGTGTTCTTTCTGCCTGAAAAACACTTCTGATTGCACACTGCAGAGGTGAAGTTAGAAGTCAAACACAAGCCCTCAGTCTTCTCTTTTACAGCCACAATCAGACAACAGACAGAAGGGGATAAAAAATGCAAATGTAGAGCCTTGCTAGAGGGATCCTAAATACAAGGAAGGGACTGTAGGCACTTTGTAATTTTCATGTCCTCTTGAGTGTTTGGAAAGGAATTGCTGGAGGGAGAAACTTTAAATCCATGAATTACTGTGTCTGTGTTGACTTAGACTACCCAAGTATCTCCTTTTTTTTTTTCTTTTTGAATTTTTTTTATTATTTTTATTTTTGGAAGGATGTGTGTCATTGTTTGAAGTCAAACACTGAACAAAAACAGATACAAGCAAAACAAGAGATTCCAGCTGAGAAATGGCTAGGAGAGACTCTCCAGATAAGTGATGGTGTACAACACTGCAAGTCCTTCAGAGCCCTTCATGACCTGATGAGAATCAGTCAGCCACCCACAGAGACTCTCACAAAAAAATATTGCATTAACCAGAATAACCAATAGGCCAGCCTGGGTGTAGAAGGGATCTTGGTTCAGATTTTCACTTGCTTGCTTACAGTGCTGGACTGAGACCTACCTCTAAACTTAGTTTCCAGGTGGTATCATTACTGTCTCTATTTTTCTGCAGCTTTCTATGTTTCTCTGGTTTTGCCTCAGGTTTTATAACCTGAGGATCTGCTCCACTCAAGCATCTAAGTTCTAGGGGAACAGAAAAAAAATATAAAAAAACCCAAAAAACACATCAAAATGGCATTTCTGATGAATTTTAATTTCTGAATGGAAAGCTAAATATAATTCCCAACTAGCTGTAATCAAAGCACAAGTATAAATCACACATGATTCACAGTACAGCATCCAGTGGGAGTTTCTTGGGAGGGATTGCTTCCCCAGGGCCCTGGTTTCAATGTGACACTGATGTGTTTGGCTCCTCTCCCACTTCTGTAGAGCACAAGTAAGATTCCAGCCTCAAGACTACAAATTCGCTTGGGATGTTGACATCTGCAATCAAATTGAATGGTTTAAAATTATTCCCTTGTCCCCATAGCAGTCCATTTATTCTGATCTGTGGTAGGTGAGATACCTTTCCTTGTTTTGGCTGTCACAAGAAAATAATAACAGAACTTTCACTCTTGTTTCTCTTTCTCCTTAAATTTGCTATGTGTTTTGAGCTCTTAAGGACTTGAGAATTCTCTGCTAACGCAGGCCCAGATCTTTGTATCTGCATCCAGAGATTTCTTTTCCTTTCCCTCCACATTTCACTATGTGTCTTGGGTATTGTTCTACTTTCTCAGTTGCCAATGACTAATTTAAGTTGTCCCAATTTTCAACTCTCTCCTGGTAGCCTCCCCCAGTGATCCCAGAGGAATTTCCTGAGACAGTTCCCTTCCTTTCCTTCTCAAACTCTGTCTCCCCACTCAATATCTAGTAATTTATGCAAATGAATTCATCAGTATCAAAATAATACTGGAGGGAAAAGGAGGGTCTGACTGATTGTGCAAAATATGTGGACAGCTCTGGGAAAACAGTTTTTCTTTAAATCTCTATGTCTTGCAATGTACCTCCTAAAAACTGCCTTAATCAAGACTGTTCATGTTAGCCAGTGATACCTAACCAATCCTAAGATAATCATTTTCAAGTGAACTGCATTTTCCAGGCAGTAACCATAAGTCACTTCCTGCAGGTCCAGCCTGGCAGACCATTTCTAATCCTTAAACCTAAAATGATCTTCACTTATAAAAATGTTCCTTTAAAGGGACACAATCCCTTAAAATGACACTTTTCACAAGTGTGTTTCCACATGTTCGATGTAGTAGTATGAAAACAGAGATTGTTTGCTGACAAATCTTTGGTGTTTGCCAGCCCTGAAGATGTTTGAGGCTGTGATTGCCAGAAAAGGGTTTCTCTGAGGCCCCGGGAGGCCACAATCCCTTTTCCCCACTGGCATCACTGCTATGACTAAGAAGTTGTTCATTCAATTACACAGAGGTTCATCTATTTTGCTGTCTCCTCTGGTAGTTTTAGGTTGTTCTGTATTCAGATTTTATGCTGCAGATATATCGGGCTTGATGAATGCAGACAGGAATTTTATTTCATTATCTTAAAATATTCAAATTACACATCCACAATAAATATTGACAGGGAGGTGAAAGGAAGACTTAACTGCATCTCACAGTAAAAGTTACAGTGGCAGAAGGGAGTGTGTAGGGTGGATGTGAAAAGCACAGCAGAAAGCCTTGGGTCTTTGGTGCACTGAGTGGGGGCTGATGCTGCTAAAGCCCTGAAGAATCATGCCCTGCATATGAGCCATCCTCTCCTTAGATCCATCTCCAAGATCCTCTGGGGAGCGGGGGATCTTTTATGTTTCTGCACTCATTAGGAATACCAAGGGACCAGTAAGTAATTGCATAAATTCTCTTGCTCATAATTTGGTACTGTTTCGCTTTAATTGGTACTAGAAAATAAAAAGAGGATCATAGGATAATTCAGCCTAGAAAAGACCTCAGGAGCTCTGTAACCCAGCTTCCTACTCAAAGCAGGGTCAGCTCTGGAATCAGGGGAGGTTGTTTGGCGCTTTATTGAGTCAAGCCTTAAAATTCTCCAGGGATGCAGAATGCACAACATTTCTGGACAGCTTCTGCTTCCGAAAGCTTACCTAGTCTTGCGTCTGGTATAGCTGCAGAAATCCTTTTTTTTTTTTTTCCAGCTCCTGGAAGCTACAAAAATAGTCAAGTAACATTTTCTAGTTGATGACCTTAAGCAAGTTCCAGTCTACAAGCTGGCCTTGCCTTCCAACTCTGGGTTTCCAAAAGCTGTGCTACTCCTAACCCTGGGCAGCCCCCACTGCCTGATGTGTGCAAGGTCCTGCCTCAGGTCCTGCTATGAGGCCACAGCCACACTTGGCTCAGCTTTGCTGTCTACTTCATAGTCAGGAAAACCCGTGTGTGGAGAAGTTTGTGGTGTACATGTCGGCAGTGTAAAGTCACTAAAAAAGATGGGAATTTCCATTCACTGCCCTCAGTGTCATGCTCTACATTGCCTCTCTTGCTGTCTAAGCAAACTTCAGCCCTTGTCTGCTCTTAATAGTGTGGACTTACATCGTTTGGGATCCACAGTCAACTCCTTAGCTGCCACTTGCTTTTATTGCCTCATCTTTTTTACCGTAGCTATTGAAATTTACAGTTAATTTATAGATCTTGTTCCTAATTTTGATCCTGTTCCCTACAAGACCATCATTCCCTGCTCTTCAAAAGCTTTTCTTCACTGTGTTCTGGGCTGGTGTGAATCAGACCAACTCCAAGACACTGCCAGGGGCAGCATCAGGGTTTGCATTTTTATGTGGAGTTCTGAAATCTGGCAGTTAAGATGCCAACAGACAAAGTCCTGCCTCTGGCAGCCCCTTTGCCCTTCACAGCAAGACATCTGAGCTGCTCATCCATTAGGCTCCTCATCGCTGCAGCCATCAGCATTACATTTTATGGAAACTCACCGCCAACTCTGCTTTCCTTAAAATTCTGCCCTGTGGTCTTGGTGCTGTTTGAAAAGTAGTTTAGGTATTGGTGAGTGGGATGAGGGTAAAGTAGGGCAGACTGGGAAGGGAGGAAGGGGGAAGTGAACTGGCAGTGATAACCTCATCAGCTTCTCAAGATAAGTCACCTCCTCTCATCGCTCGGGGTCCCTAATCACAGAGGAGCACCAAAGGAAATGCAGAACTTCTTCAGCAGAAATAACCCTTCCTTTGCAGCTGGCACAGCCCTGCTGCCCATGTCCATGTAACAGAGGTCTGTGTTATGGGAATATTTCTCCTCTGTGAGGAAATTCAATAATAAAATTTGTTTCAGATTGATACAATACAAGGTAGATATTCTCACTGAAAGTAAATTTTTCTTCCCCCCCAAAAACACTTTGATTTGGGGTGATCCAAAAATTCCATTTGAGACAGAAAAATCAACATTTTGTTTTCAATATCTTTATTATATGCCATGAATGATTTTAATTCGCTTTTCTTTGTTTCATAAACTTTCTCTTTCAGAAATTTTTGTTCTAAAAAGAGAGAAAAATGTGCCCTGACATGACCAGCATTTTATGAGTTTTCTCCAAAATGAAATCCTCATTAGCTGATCTAATTTCTATAAATATTTTATCTTAATGGAATCATATATTTCAAAAGAAACATGGTTCTACCCCATGTCTTCTGATTTTCACTGTGCTAGTTTGAAGATGTTTGTTCCAGTCTACTATAAGAACTTTATGGGGTTTTGCTGTAACATTTTCATGGACCACTTAATGCCTGCAGCAGGTGAGTACGATGGGGAATGCGTTACTGACCACATTTGCCACTCCAGCCTCCTCATTGTGTTACTTGCGTTAATAGGGGGGATACGAGCCGCTTTGATTTCAGACAGGTATCCAAGCTTTGCTTGAAGTAGGAAGGCTTAATTTGTGTGAAATCGTAGAGCCTTATTCCCCACACAGAGCCATGCACAGCTCTGGCCACGCCGCTGTCGCCCGCGCCAGCGGGGGCTCTGTGAATCACACGGGCCCCCACCGTGAGCTGAGAACGAATTTCCCCCTGAGCTGCCTCTTTGAAGTGCTGCTCGAGCACAGCCCCCACAGGCCACCAGCGGGCTGACATTTTGTGCAGCTCCTGTTTGGCAACCGGGCTCGAAATAACAGCAAAGGAAGATCTTTGACCCTGGCTGATATTGCATATAACTAGATACACTTCTGAAAATGCGGGGTCCTTACTGGCACAATGTGGGAGAAGAAGAGGCAAGACAGAAAGAAACTTTTAATAAAGAAAGGTGTTTGTTTAAAAACACTGCATGGAAAAGAACATTACTTCTTTGGCTGAGCTCTAGTCCTGAATCTGTTTGCTTTGACATTTACTGTTAAATCACTACCAGATTATCTTCACTATTTAAAGAAAAGCTAAAATCCACTTGTTTTATCTCAGGGTAATTAGTTTGAGGGCTGTGTGGTTGAACTCAGTATGTTCAGCTTGTAAAAGTAGTGTCCTTTTCCAAATTTTCTCCTCTTTATGTTGAAGCTGTTACTGTTTGTAGCCAAAAATTACTTGTTCTCCACCCCCATTTCAGCACTGTTATATCTATCCTCTTCAACCACAACTAGCTGAAATAACTCTAATCACCTATTTTTACTGTTTCAGTTAGGGAGTGTTCACAGGACTCATTTTGCCAGAAGAGCTGAAATGCTTGCAGAAAGGGAAAAGGGAAAGAGACACAAATTCAGAGCTGCAAAATAGCAGCTGAACATGATAATATCAGCTGGCAGAGGTGGCTCTACACTGAGCATCTGTCTATTGGCCTAAAATGACTGTTTTGTTTGAGGATTTGTTTGGTTGTTGGTTGGAGTTTTGGTTTGTTTTGTTATACTGCAGGATCACTCCTAACTGCTAATACAATTAAGAAAGAAACTTCAGAAAAAGAACCCAAGTCCTATGGTTTTTAATTCCCTATTGGGTTGTGGGAAGAAGCAGTTTGTGGCAAACAAGGAAGACAAACCTGGATCCTTTGTTGCAACCTTCCTCCTGTTTAAGAAGATTTGTGATTCTACATCTAAATCCAACAACTTTCCATGTGGCCCTGGTAAGTTACATAAGCTAAACTTTCCACAATTTGATGTCTAAAACTAATCCTTTAATCCATATTTAGGATCCTGTAATTAACTCGTCTTAAATGTTATCTGCAGGTGCTCAGACATACTGAAAAATTGATAAAGTATATACTTATTCTTACTTAAGGCACCCAAATTTGAATTTTTTGACCATAATGACTGCTCCTAGGTGTTAATGAAGACTTTCATACATTGAAGGGTTCTTCTGATGAAGAAATTTTTAATCACAGTTCTCTGTAACTGCTTAAAATTATGCTTCAAGCACCAAAAGAAGTCCAAAGAGGAAAGAATCAAATTCTAGCAATCTTTCTCCTATTCCATGACAGGCATTTTTAGTGAATCTTTTTTTTGTAGTGTTTGGGGGAACCTCTCTCCTCCCATGAACTCTGTATAGGGCTGGGTGACTCGTGTTTAACAGAGAGAGACTTGCTGAAGGTCATGGTACTGGAGGTGGGGGGCACAAGAGTTGTCTATACACAGATTCTGGCTGAACTATTGGGAAAACAAGCTTGTTCTAATAAGGTGAATGAATTTAACTCTTTGTTCTCTGCCTCATGGATTACACCTACAGAGAAAACATTTTCTGAGAAACTTAGGCTTTTCAACAAGCTCCCATTAGTTTAGAAGTAGCAATAGAGTCCCTCCTGCCCAAATGGTCCAAATGTTCTCACTTCCTCTCCCATCTGCCTTCATCTCCCTCTTTCCAAGGTTACTGGATTGTCCTCCTTAAACAGAGGAGTAACTGTGAGAGACAAAGGGGGAAACAAGCCTCTAAAGCAGGAAAAAATAAATAAAGGTGTGGTGATTTCTTGTATCAGACTTTTGCTTAAGGTTTCTTCCCTCCACTTCTATTACAGAGGCACAATCCCGACAATCCCTGTTGGATGGTTTAGGATGAGTAATAAGGGTCTTGCTTACTACTTTTCTATGGACTGATGCACAGGATTTGTCAGGAGGGTGGATTTTGGGGTAGGACGAGCCAGGTAAAATCTCAGAGGCTGTGCTCCCGAGCGGTGCCCGTTATCTCTTTCCCCAGGGCTGAGCCATAGGACTAGGAGCTGAAGGTCTGGCATGCATCAGGCTTTTGTTTCTGGAACAGAATTTCCCCAAGTGGCTGATAACAGGCTCAGTCTATTCTGTGAAGGATGTCTTTAGAGCCTGCCTTGATACATTTATTATAAACAAAAGCTACAGAATGTTAAATTTTGTCTCTAACAAAATGCTGTTCTGACTATTCAGATAAAAACAAGTTTGGCTTGGGGTTTTTTAGATGCAGAGCTGCCTTTGCTGTAGGAATTCTCACGTATTAAGGAAAGATCAATACCACAGCTAATGGCCTAAGGTATCAGAAAACCTCACTGGAGGAAATGAGAATGTTGTCTGGAAACCAGATGATGATAATCCTCAGGATAAATGGATTTAGAGATTTCCGAAGCCATTTTAGTAAACAGAGGGCAGACTTAGGCAGTTATTTCAACAAGTTCCTTTACAAAAGAGAAAGAGATTGCCATTTTCCTGTTTGGTTTTAGTCTTGACATTGATGAGTCTCGGCGAATACTTATTAACCTCTTAGATGCAGAACTGACCTTTTAATAAAGCAACCTCTTCTTCTTTACAGAGAAATCTTAACACCAGTTATTTTGTCTTGCAAACATTTTCCTTGCACATGCTGTTGACAAAAGCTGGCAGAGAGCAATTGGTTTCCCTGGAGTCAAGCAAAGGCAGGTGGAAAACTCACAAAGGACTCAAGGCAGAGCTCAGACAAGTACGAGGGAGCAGAGCTGCCCTGATTCTGCTCTGGGGTTCATGGCTGTGAACCAGAAAGAACCAGAGTAGAGCAGTGTTCGGTGTGGCCAGTAAGACCATCCAAACAGCCCTGGTGCCCAAGGTCAGAGGTCCATCTAGCCCACCCAACCCCATTCATCTTCTCTCTCACCATCCCTGCAAACACCTCTTTCCCAAGATGGTGATTGATAGCCTGGGTCATCTCTTCCCCTGTGAAATCTATTTCATGATTTAGTCCACATGTGTTATATTTTTAGGTTTACTACTTCGTCTGTGAGAATAAAAAAAAAAATAATACAGCATCTGAGATCTGTGAGCTTGTGGTACTTCTGCAGCTGCTTAGAAACGTGCTCGGCATTGTTCCTTGTTCTTTCCCACATCTTCATGACTGTTACAGGGGCTGGGCTTAAGTGTTTCATTTTCTTCCTCTTCGAATAGAAGCATTTAATCTGCTTTGCATGTTTTCACTGGATTTTGGTGCATCAGCTAAACTCCCCAAGCTGCGTGCAGAACCAGACCAACAAAAAGGTGAAACACAGAAGTTTAAATGACTCTAAGGGCCAAAGCAGTCAGAGCAGGGTCAGCTATGCCCATTGACTCTGCCTGGAGAAGCTGTGGCTGCCCCATCCCTTGAAGTGTTCAAGGCCAGGTTGGATGGGGTCGAAGCAACCTGGTCTAGTGGAAGGTGTCCTGCCCGTGTCAGAGGGGTTGGAACAATCTTTAAGGTCCCTTCCAACCCAAACCATTCCATGATGCTGTGACATGCTAGACTTGGTCCAGCACTGCTGTTTTCCACGTGTACCTTGTCCTGCTTCCCACATGGTTACTGGGGCAGTAATAATCCATTTCTCTCTGTCCCATCGGGCCTCATTTTCATCAGCCACTTTGTCTGAAACAATGAATGTGATACTGCTAAGCTGAGAGCAGTTACACCTTGCCCTGCCTAGTTTCTAATCTATTTTCTCCGCTCGAGAAATGTGGAAAGGACTGTGTGCATGGAAACTCACTCTGTTGGTCTAATAAATGATATTACTTCTCCACAGTAACTTTTCCTTTTCACACATCCTTAAAACTTTGTAGTTGTAAGAATACTACCACTACAATATGTTATTATGCCTATTGTATTTCTGACTGAGCCATAAAATCAAGGATCTTACAGTCATTAAAAATCCCCCAACACTCCTCACAAAAATAGACATGTTAGTTCAGGTTCCCTGGCCCAGTGAGCACAATCTTTACATAATGTTTCGGCTGAATTGTGGCTCCCTTTACTTTCAGTTGTAGCTGTGGGTTGTTAAACAGCTGCCATGATTCCCCCGCTCCCCCAAGAGACTGAGCTGCAAATGAATTATAGATATAATACAAGCAGTCTTACACATGCGTCACCCAAAACCTCTTACATGGGTCACGATCATATGGTTATTGTCCTGTCAGATCTTTGAAACAAAAATCCGTGGACTTTGTGAGACAACCCCAGTGTATTGATTGCTGTAAAGGAGACAGAGAATCTTTGACTTGAGATAAAAAGATATCAGACATCTGTGATTAACGATCAGCAAAATTTGAGTGCTGCAGAGAGAGCTTTTAATTGATTCTATCAATGTGCCTCTGTCTGCATATTTATGCAGCAGATGCGCATATGCAAAGCGTTTTGATGTACAGATCTTACCTCTGTGTGTCCACAGATAAAATCTGTGTGAGGAATATGTGGCAGGGCTACAAGAGCCCCAGCACACCGGGGGTCTGGCTGCTGGTCCAGGGACCAGCTCAGTGCCAGCCCGTGGGTGTCTCAGGCTGTGTGTCATCCTGGATCCTCTCACTGGGCCTGATCCTTATCCCCCACCCACATATAAGAAAGAAGACAGCAAGAGAGGGGAGGAAGGAGAAGAGGGAGAAGGCAGAAGAAAGCAGAAAGAGGGGGAGAAGGAAAGGAGAGAGAAGAAAGGAGAAAAAGAGAGAAACAAACACAGAATACAGTGTAAATATCTTTGTACAACTTCACTTAAATGTGGACTCCTCCAAAAGAAGAAACAAGGAGATGACAGTGAGGACTGAAGCTTGGATTCTGTCCAGATGCTCAATTGACTTTGTCGTTCCTGTCCTATTTTGACCTTTCCATTTTTCAAGGGTAATTAAACACTGCAGCTTCAGATTGGATCTTGCTTCACCTAGTGATTCACCTCCACTGACAAGGTAAAGAGCTACACAGGAAGGTCCAGCCTGGCTGTCCAAACAGCCATGTCCATATTGGTCTTATTTTATGTGAGTATAATGCCACCAAGTAATTAGCAATAAAAATACTGTGCAAGAGCTGTGTATGACATTAGGATTGAGTAATTTGGTCTTTAACCCATCTAGCAGCTACTGCAGGATGAACTAAGTGACTGAAACCCATCTATCTCATTATAATAAATATTTTATAGATGACATCTCAGACCAAATCACCTTCCATGACATTGTTTTTAAATCCAGTTGCAGGTTAGAGAGTGATTTCGGTGGCAGGTCATTGGAAAAGAAATCTTCCATTGCCATTTTAAAATGAACCCATATTCATAACAACCAAGTGTTTTCATTTGAGCCGTGTCAAACGTCAACAGTGCAATAAACTGGTGAGCCTTCTTCAATTTCTGTCACTCAGAGGACTAAAGACCACTTCTTCCCCACCTTGGGTGCCTGTTTACCATTTCTCACCCTTGGGCTGATGCCTGCTTGTGAGAAAACTCTCACAGTGGACATCCTGCTATATTTGTTTTGTGGAGAGGCAGAAGACTTTGCTATTTAAGGCCGTAAATCTGGCATTTTCACAAGTGCTGAAATTCACACCTTTGCATTTCCTGCTAGATCCCTGCTATATAAGGTGAGCAAAGGTAACCACACTGCTGATATTTGCAGTAGTCCTTCATCTCACTCCTTTTGGGACTGTTCCCATGCACATAAGTACTCTTCATCTCTGACGTCTGAAGGCAGATCTTTATCCATTCTTAAGTGGCTGTGAGTGACAAAGCATCAGAGAAAGCTTCCTAACTGTGAAATTTATTAGACAGGAGAGCAAAGTCTTCTGGGGGAAGTGTTGGAACAAAACTCCATCAGAGTAGGTTTTAGAAGGGATAAAACATTATGGAGGGAGGTGTAGTGTTATGGTACTGCAGTGACAAGAGTTGAGCAGGTTCTTAGAACTACTTTTCATTCTCAAAAATAGGGTAGAAAATGGGAAAAGCCTTCCCAGCTCATCAGGTGGGCTCCTCTGCCATTGTGCTATATGACATTTTTCATTAATTAAGTGTATGCTCTACCTTTAAATCACTCAGGATTCTCTCCATCCCCTCCAAGAAGGGTTGATGTCGGAGTGGTTAAAGCATCTGGGTCATTCATTCAAGTACCTCTGCAGACATGAGTAGAAGGCCATGCTTCATCCTCCCATAAATGGGTCATGACTATTCAGACAAGAGACTCAAAGGCAACCTGAAGCGATGATAACCAAACCATTTCCATTTGTGAAAATTTAACACACCTGATGCAACTGATCTCCTGGGCTCCTAGGAAGAAGTGAGGATGTTTCCTTCTAAATTAATAGAACTATTTGTACAAATACAGCTCAGTCAAAGCCAACCCATGACCACTAGACTATCCCAGAGTCTCAATCTCTTCATGGCTAAAACTTTCCTTCTACTTCTCAACTTGAATTTATTCATTCTCAATATTCTTTTGTTCTTTAGACAAAATTTTTCTTCAGCTGAAACTGCTCTTGCTCTTCACGGCTGTGTAGCCCAGTGCCCATTTATAGATCCCAGTCGTGTTCCCTCATCCTTAATTGTGTTAAAATTAACAAGCCAAGCTGTCTTGGTGAAAGACAAGCACTTCCATTTCCCAGATCACTGTTAGGGAGAAAGCAATGAACAATAAATGATTGCTCATTGTCTTCTTAAAAATAAGAATTGGTGACATTAGAGGAATTAAAAAGGATTGGTTTCCAAAGAAGCAAAAGCTGAGGTTTCTCCCACATCTTGTGTCTGCAGAAATCCCTGCTGCTGCAGACATGCTGAAAGCAAGCTGAAAGCACAGTGAGTAGAAGAAAGTATGGGAGGAAATGCAGCAGAGGAAACAGTTGTTGGAAGAAAGCAAAAGCAAAGATAGTGATTCTTGCTCAGGAAGCTTTTAAATTGAAATTTGCTGAAGACCAAGAGTGTTTTGGGGAACTATTACTCATGCTTATACTATCTTACACTTTTGTTAACTTTTACTCTTGGTCACCATCAGAAACACTCTATTGCACTGCAAATGCCTTTAGTCTGGTTCTTTATGGCTTTTCTTATCATAACTAATAGTTTTTTACTGAATCTCCCCCAGTCTGAGTGCATTACTCTTGCAGAAGTTTAACTAGCATGGCAGTCAGTATTCCAGGTGAGTTTTCAAAGAGTCTAGTATTGGGCTATTAAATTCTTCACTCTTCCCCAATGAAAGTATCTTCTCTGACACAACACAGGCTTATGTTTGACTCGTGATTTCCCTGTGATCAGCTGCCATGCCTATGTCCTCTTTCTCCCATCAAGTCATGTCCCCAGCCATTGCAGAATTCCTTATTGGCCAAAACCAGGTGAGTTTGCATTTTGAACGGTTGAACTTCATCCCACTGCTGCTTCTCCAACACTTAGGATCATTCAGATTTCTCTGTGTGATATTTCCACCTGCTTTGAACTGCTCACACCTGCCACCCCTGTGTGATCAGATGTTCGTTAATTTGTTCGACCCTCTGGCAGCATCCTCACGGGGATTGTTGTGGGCATGGAGTGTCACCATCACTCATACCCCCTGCCACCCTCAGACTCAACACAGGCAACAGCCAAAACTGTTTCACTGGAAAATGACAATTAGTCAAAAGCAAAAGCCTGTGATGGCAACATTCAGGTTTCCTTGAAGGAAACAGTAGAAGTAATGGCTCTGGTCTGGGGAGTCCCAGTCCTTCTCCTAAAAATGAAGCTGGTATTTGTAACCTAGACTTCCCAAGTCAGATGGAAATTCTATTTTGGTCTGGTTGTTTCTCCTGTATTTTTTGTTTGAAATTTTACACTTTGCTAATTTTGTCTTAGCAAAGGTCAATTGTTGGAACCTCAGATTTTCATAGACTACAAAACTCATTTCACACCTGATTTTACTGCTTCCTAAACAAGCTGAAGTAGGATTTTTCGTAACGGTACATAAAAAGATACCTTATAAAAAGCAAAGCAACTGTGCCTCATTTTATAGCCTGATTTCTAATCTCCTATTTTTTTAAAATCTATAACCCTAATAAACTTCTAACTTTACCCATATTTTCTCTTTGTGTCCTTCAAAATTATTATTAACCACATGCCTGAGTTACTTTTTGTTCAAAAGAATTCCTCAGACAATGACAAGTTAAGCCTAATCAGTCAGTCTTTGCTTCCTCAAAGGCCTCCAACTGTTGTTAAGTAATATCCCTTGTCACACTTTAGATAGCCCAACAGGCTGGGAAAAAAACCCAAAAAAATACTTGTTATAAATACAATGATAAACAAAATCTGCTCTGAAGCTGCTCTAATTGCCTTCAGAGTCTAACACAACCCTTGGACTGACCTCTTTCTGGGGAAACATAACAGCCAGAGTAATTATTAAAGTATCGGCCCAGACTTAAATCCACATACAGATTTCCAGCTGAACATTAAATAACACTTGGTCTTTGAAAAATTGGGAGCTACGGTCTTCAATCAGCTTCTGTCCCTCATCAGCTTTACAGCACCAGGGAAATACAGGACAAGAATTGGCTGGACACACGATGTCAGACAGCTGGAACACCGACCTATGCTTTCAAAGGCTGTTGCCCTACTAGGCAGGGTATTGGCATTTAGATTTTAAACCTGTTATCACTCACAGGATTTCAAAGAATTTTCTTTTATTCCCATGGAGGTTTTTTTTTTACAGTGGGCTTTGCCTGCCATTTAAATGTTTTCACTCTGGATTTATGGCTTATTTTATCCGGTCTGCAGACAAGGTTTGTTTTGGTTTTTTTTTTTTGCAATATGAGTTTCTAAGCTTGTTAAAGCAGCCACAAAATGTTGTGCTGTATGTTTTGCCAGGAAACATAAAATGCGTGATTTTTCAGCTATGGTAGAGTTGGTAGTAATGAGACTATACATTTAAAAAGATGAGTATTAATTTTAGACTTCATGAAACCCTTTGAGGAAGCTCTGCTAAAGTGAAAATGCCATCTCCTGCTTCAGACATATTAAATATTCCTTCTCTTTTGAAATCAATTTAATAATTAGATATGCTAAAGGATCAAACTGCAAGATCCAGTTTCCCATAACCTTTGCCACTACCAGCTGTTCCTTGCAGATATTGGCCCTGAGATGGGCATTCAGGAGGGGTTTCAGATTAGGGGAACATGCATGAGGGTTTCTTCTTTGCTTGCTACCACAGCTCATTCATTCTGTGGCCTTGGAAGAGGCTCTGAGATACCACTCTCTACTTTCTGTCTCAGACCAGCTCAATAAGCTCAACCAAGTATGAGAAGCTCTCCTAACGAGAGCCTTATTCAAGGCAAAGATTACAAGTTCCCCAAGTTAGTTCCCTTTTAGTGAGACTTCTGGAGCCTAGGCAGCATTGCCTCCATTTCCTAAGCTTTTGACTGACATCTCCATCCTGAAAATGACTGCATTCATCCAGGTGAAATTTGCTGCAAACACAGATGTGTGAGCGCATGGACATGTCTGCCCAGCAGCCAGGGATGGTATGAAGTCTCAGCCTTTCTGTGGGATACTTGTCTCTGCACAGACCTTGTCAAAGACACAATCACCCCTCTTGATTGCATGACATGGTGTAACCAAGACCTGACAAAAGGCTCTGAGAGAGAAAATTCTGCTCTGCTTGAGCCCAGGCATCTGCAAGGGACCTGCCTTCAAATAAACAAATTGCTGCTGCTGAGCTCTATTCTGTTGACAGTTTTGGGCTGACAAGGGCTCAATCTGTTGAGAGTTTCCCATACTGTTTCTGGGTGTCATCTAGATGGAGGGGAGACAGGAATCCCACATTAAACACAGAAGGACAGTGTTGGCCTCTCTGATACAACTGCTTGAGATTTTTAAAACAACTGATACTTGTGAGCTTTCTTATAGATGAGACAGAAAAAAAAAAGAGTTCCTTAGAAATGCTACACTATGTTCAATCACATTTAAGAACAGGAATGAGCCGGTCGCCTCCTCACACGCAAACGTGTACACAGCTCCTGTTGAACAGGCTTTGTAAACCTAGACAAAATAACAACATTGAATTCAGGAGAACAACTGTTTCTTTAACCATTATAATAAAAAGCCTGCAAACTTGGGAACACAGTTTCACTCAAATGCCTCCTCAATACACACTGGCAACGCCACCCCCAGTATTACTCAGACATTATTATTTTTATCATTGCAGTGTCTCTCACACAGGCATCTTCTTATTGCCTCATAGAGGAAAGTAATGAATCAAAGTATAAATGTTCTTGGAACAGATCTTTTAAAAGAAACATTGGCTCAGAAGCTACTAGAAGTTAACCTCCTGTTTGGAAAAATATAAAAAACTGAATATAATAAATAAGCCTTTAATTTGGGTTTAATGGAGGCCATTGTTTTGGACTGCTGCATTTATCTATTTCAGAGAAATTTACGGAGATTTTAAACGGGATCAATTCTGCTGTCCTACAGTTAATAGAAGTGAATAGTTATTTACTTATCAATTAAATTTTGTGGGGAATCGGCACATAACAAAGTGATCAGAAATCATACTCAAAGATGAATTGGGATTTTAATAAATACTCTAACTGATGAACCTCCAGTGGTGGATGGCTATCCAAAAATGCAGTCTTGGTCCCCACATATGAAGCACATAAATTCACATTTGAGATTAAATTCTGAAACCTGCATCCTGACCACTTTCCTTGTAAATCCCATTGCCTATTAAATGAAATGCATGAAGTCCAACTCTCTGATGGACTAGGCATATTCAGTCCCTTCTAACTTAAGCTACCATTTACCGTAATCAGTCTTCTGGAAGCTGACTAGCTGACTAGCTTTGGAGTCACCTTCATCATCCTTGCTGTTCCTTAAAGGATTCTTTTAATTCAAGGGAAATTCCATGGATTTCAATAGTAATGCCACTAGAGCTGCTATTATCTCTCTGAGCAGTAATACAAGCAAATACAGCCACTACAAAAATAGAAAAATAATTCCTACATGTATCTCATGCTTATTAAATCTCATCATGGCATGCTGTGATTAATCTTTTGCAGAAAGTTTCCTTAATTCTCATTTAAGGATAAATATCTGTATTTCTTCATAGTAACTAAATAAGCTTTTGCACCACCTCACTTGTGACACAAATGAAAAATAAGCCATGAATTGATAACAGTTAGTTTTGTTCTTCTACAGATCAGACATTTCAGAAATCCCATGCCAGATGAGTTGACCATACTTCTCACTCTGTATTTTTGTTTTGTAGTTAAATTTATGTAAAGATTAGTTTTCAATGGCTTTTGATCACATTTTAAGGACTAGATCTAAAGCTGTTTCTCTACATACAGGTCTTGATGTCTGGGATGTGTTTTTTAAGAAATATCTTTCTGCAAGTAGCCTGTCATCCTCACTTATTACTGCTTTTGAGTAGAAAGCGTGAAGTTTGCTCAAGTTCCTACATGCAATCCCCTCAAATGAGCATTTCAAGCAAAAAGGCAGAGGAGAGGAGTGCAGCTAGAGAGAGGAACTCATTTCTGCTGGTTTTAGTATCAGAAAAGTGCACTGGGCTGATATAGGGACAATGGTCACTGTTGTTGTCTGTGTCTTATTACTAACTATGCACTCCTTCTTCAAGAAAAGGAAATTAGAATTTTCTTCGTCTTCTGCTCCTTCCTACTTATCTCTTACATGTCACTCATAAAGCATAATATTGCTCAGTATCACTCCAGGGGCAAAACTCCCATTTTCCTTCTCCAAGCCCATGCTTTGTTGCAGCTGTGCTGCCTTTCTGAGTGAACATGCGAGATCTCTGGGATTCTCTCTGCTATCTCTAACTCCTGTTCTGATTGCTTGACCTCAGAGACAAGGGATGAATGTTGTGTCCTGCCACCCACTTACAACAGGCTCTTCCACGGGAGCCGTTTAAGCCCCTGACAATGTGGGCCTTCAGCAGGATGGCTGTGGGCAATGAATGCAGCCAAGTCCTTGCACTGGTTCCCATTCCAGTGCAGGTCAGGACCATGGGGGAAGCCTGGGATGAATGAATGAAGAGGAGCAGCTGAGCAGCGTGGGTGACTCTGTACAGGCACCAAGGTGACAGAGAGGAGCATCCTCCCTGCAGTCACCCTGAGAAGAGCAGCACAGCCCCATCCAGAGTGCTCTGGAGCAGTGAGGTCTAAGAGGCTGTACTGCATTTCCTTGCATGGTTCAGCAGTGGCACACAGGAATAAAGTCACTGTATCAGTCCCAACCCTACTGAAGAAATTAGGAGCTGTTCTGATGGCTGCATGGTGGCCCAGCACAGGAGGTCACATGACAGCTGGTTTCCTTGCCATCTTCAAATTTGTGGTGCTAGATATGGCACTGAGTCTTCTTGGAAAACTCCAAGAGGAAGAAAAATGAAACTTCTGCCTCCTATCCTTTTTCCTAACTCCCCCTTCCCTGAGGAAGCCCTTTCTGAGCTGAGGATGAGGCATCCTTGGAGCCACCAAAAATTTTTGCTTAATGAAGGACCTAAAACCAGACTTTGTCAGGTAGCCACACCAGGCATAACATTTTCTTTAAGAATATATACGGACATGGTAGTTGGGAACGCCACAAAAACTGCACAGGAGTTGTGCAGTTTGCCCAGGCAGAGGACCAGCCAGGGGCCCTGCTCTGAGCCTTTGCTCTGGCTGCCAGCCCAGGTAAGCATTTGGTCCTGGGTGCTGAATGACTCCACTGAAGACACCATAAAACCAGGACAGAATTGCAGTTTTAGTGAGATTTCTGCTGGATTTTTGGTAAGGCACCATCCATAGTGTTGCACAGCTTATGGAAACCTTTTCTCTCTATCACAATCTCACTTATCTATTATTTTTTTCCAGATGATAAAACAAAGGTATCATCATTTGCTGTGAAAAAAATATGGGTAAGAAATGCATCTTGGGGTTTGTTTTTTATTTCATGTTATTTCTCCTTCCTTTTAACATCCAGGAGAAACAGTAGCCACGTGAGTTCAGCTCCTCTGCTCTCCTGTAATCTACCCTTTGATGTAACTAACTGGCAAAAACATATTTCTAATCAAATATAGTCTCTTGTCCTTAATCAGCTCAGCTTTAAAATGCAGATCAATGAAATAAGAAAGAGCTGATTTAATTAGCCCAACCTCAGCAATGTTACAGCATATTCTCATTTACAGAAATAATGGGGAGCAAGAGGAAAGAGATTCATCATCATGAAAAGACTGGGGCAGGCAGAGGAAAGCAGGATATTTCCTGTGTTAGCTAAGGGTGATTTTCATTCCGGCTAAAGAGCCAGCACATGTTTTATGAGCCATTTAAATAACACTTAGGCCTTGTGCTTTGTCCTTTAGCCTAAGGATGAATTTCTTTCACTAAGTAGCAATACCTTTGGAAATCATCACTCTTGGGTTTAATTGATGCGCCAGAGACAGCTCCTACCACTTGGTGAATAAAGAAGAGGAAATATGACAGGCAGGAGCACAGCAATAATGCACATGTGTAGAGCTGCTTGGAACACTCACCCACACAAGTGCCAGGTCAGGCACTCTTACTGGAGAGGCTTTAATGCAAACAGCCCTCACCCTGCTGCTGCCTTACTGAGTGGCCACAGGCAGGCCACTTCACCTTTGCATTTTTAGGGGTGTGTTTTGTTTTTCTTTGCTTTCTTCCTCTGTCCCATTAGGATTTGGAATTTTCTGCAGAGTAAACCTCTTCCTTCCTCCACAGCACAGGTCCCCCCACAAATGGGGACTGTGGCACACCTGGAGCTCTGTGGTGTTGCTGTGCAGCTACTCAAAGAGCAAAACCAGTGCAAGCTCTCAGCTTGCACTCCCACCTTTGTGGCTTCAAAGCAGCAGAACACTACCTTACCTCCACCAGCCTGACTGCAAATGCTCCTCCGTCCCCCTGGAGCATGGGACTCACTGGATCAGATTAGCCCAGGTTTGGTCAGTGAAAGCAGAGAAATGCTGCCGCCTTCACACAGAGCACCCAGAATATTTCCATGGCCACACCAGTCCTGTAGAGACCTCATTAAAAGGAAAATCAGACCTGTAAATGTCCATCGAGGGTTTTCAGATGGGCTTCAGCTGTGGAGTTAGGCTCAGGACCTGAACCTTTGGTGAGGTACATCTTGACATTGATACTGTTACAAAGTCAGGCCAAATCCACACATATGAGGCTATGCCAGCTCCTAATTTGAGTTCTGGGAATGAAGTTTATCTTAGTTTGTGCCCATCCATCATTTTGAATGGAGCTATCTTGTGACAGCCACATTTGGTAGTCTCTGCCTGGGAGATAATTGCTCATCACTGAGGGGAACTCACACAATTGAGATAACCCTCAGGCACTTTCTCTGCAGGGATGGGAGCACCAGAGGCAAAGCAATTAACAGAGCAATTAAGCCACTAGCCAATCATATCTCTTTTTTTTCCCCCTCATCTCAGACTTGTGCTACTCTCCAGTGCCTCTAAAAACAAACAAGGAAAGGCCCTGCTCTCTGGAGGGATAGATCCCTCAGGTGGGCTGGGGCTGAGATTAGGCTCTAACCCCCATTCCTGACCCTTACTCATCATTAGCCTGGGCTTGTTGGACATGGCTTGGCTACTGTAAACAGAACCTGTGTCCATTTCTTTTCCTGAGAGCCAACAATGTTAACTTAGACCTCTTCCCTGTATTCTTCTCCCCTCCACCAGGCTTGTTCTCCAGGTAATAAATCAATCTTTTCAAAAGCATTAGATCAGATATCCTGACTCTGTGGTTTCATGAGAAAGCTTTGCAGAAAAGATATTGAGACAATTTCACATGCAGAAGGGTTTATGAACTGCGTCTGTAGATGATGGCATTCACCAACACTAAAAGTGAAAGTTACTTTGAGGGGAGTATAAAAACACAAGAACAGAGAGGAGAGAGACATGAGAAGGAGAAAATTCTGGCTCTCCCAGGTCCCCCAGACTGTTCCTCCCCCATCTCCCTGTCCCAGCCCCTCCCTGGGGTGCCACCCTTTGGGGACAGCTGCTCCTGCTGGGTTTCTCCACAGCCTCAACTCCTGCAGGAAATTGTGCTGCGGAGCACCAAGTGATGCGAAGGGCTGAAGCCCCCTGGCTCTCACGGACATTACAGCAGAGCAGCCCCGCCTCATCCAGCAGTGTGGTCCTAAATTATAAGAGCCTGAAGGACATGGGGCTAGGATGCAAACCCTACCAGGAGGCTGCATTTGTTCCTCTAGAGAGCCACCTGAACTGCCAGAACTTAGAGTCAAGTCAGTAAATTGTGGGCACCCAAAGAAAAATCACCTTCTCTTTTCAAAGTCTTGAAATGAAGCTCTCAGATCAGTGACTCCTCATCATCAAGAAATCTGCAGAGTGACACTCACCCCATCCTTAGCACCTGAAGCCTGCACATCCCTCCATTTAGAGGATGCACAATGCTTTTGTTAATTAGAGCCTTAGTTTAATATGAGCTGTCAAAGTTCACTTAACTTCAATTAATTGTTTCTCCTGAGCTTAATTTCTTTAGTTAAGTATTGATTAATCATTGCTTAATTATGCTGAAGTCTCACTGGGTGATATTTCAGTTGCATACCGCAGCAATGCACTGCTTTCTAAAAATACTTAGAGAATCATCAGATATTTTATGTATTGCTATTATTGGGATGACTTTTAATATTTATCTTTTCATCCCTTATGTTCCAGAATGTATATTTAACATGTTGTGTTTAATTCCACTGGTTTACAACTCATTTTTCTCTATGTTGGTAGGTCGCACACCAGAGTTTTTCTCTGCATGGCGTGGGAAGAAAAGCTTTGTGTCTGGCATCCAGTATCTTATGCCAGGAGGAATAGGTTAGGGAACACAAGTAAATGATCTTTACTGTGACACAATATTAACACATTTAAACAACCAAAATATTGATGGCGTGGGTTTTGCTCTTTGAACTTTTACTTTAAGTGACATACAACAACTTTGGCTCAAATACTGTCTGTATTTCCTCAAAACTGCAATGCGAGCCCTCTTATGAACATGGCCTTCAGACCAAGGCACCTGCAATCTGAAATCTCAGTCTGTTCTGAAATATCATGAAGAGAAAACTACCTCCACCTCTCTGTAGTACCTCAACAGCTCTGTAATGGCAGGCTGGATTGCAAGTATCTTATTTTTCACCAGTAAGTAGAATAACTATTAAATTTTTCCAAGATCCCTCTTGAATTTCAATATTTACCCAAATTAGAAGTTAAGTTTGATCTGTAGTGAGAAATTGACAATTACCTTTTCCCCCACAATAATTTCCCTGGAGTCCATTTAGGCACATAATTCTACCTGCTCACAGAAGCATTTTTTATTATTTTTCTAGATGAGAAAGAGTCACTCCCCAGGGAACACTTCTTGGCTTGACAGGGTTTTATCACACTCAAGGTTTAACTTTCTCCCCTTCATACACATTCACTTTTTCAGAGATCTCTAAACCTACTACTACTAAAATTTAATTTTGAACATGTTCTGTGCTATAGGAGTACTAAGCATTATTTACTACTGTCATCCCAGATTCTCGAATGAGCACTGGTAGGAATATGCTATAAAGAGAGTCATCAAAATGACATCTTTTTCTACAACATTTCACCTACTCCATGGTGTAAACATCTGGCACCTTGGGAATGCACATCTTTGCTGTGTGAAAGGCAAGATTAACTGGTGAAAACTCTGATTATTACATAGATCATGGAAAACACTTCTGTTCCCTTATGCTGAATGACACAAAACACCAAATTTTCCAGAAGGGGATGGGTTAATTAGTTCAGGTTAAAAAAGTACTGACAAAACCCTTGCTCAGAATTTGAACAAGTACTAGTCAAAACATTTCCAGAGTACAATTAATCTGTCCTTTGTTATTAACTTCTTATCACAACTCTGTGTTTCTGGATTCTGATCAAAACCAGAAGTCCCACTTCTATAACACAGCTTGGTTGTATTAAATTTGTACCAATACATAACCAAGAAACTGAAAAGCAGGTTTGTTGTCATTACTGTCTTTGCAACTTCACCTAAACCCTGTATCTGAATCCAGGTCATTACTGATGTAGGTGCTGAACACACTCCTGCCCTGACATGCTCACTGGTAAAGAAACACAGAACTGGAAGAAGGAAGTTTTACCTTCCCTGCTTTCTGTAAAAGAAACTGGAGCACTGAGACACAACAAGCTAAATTTCCCAGTGTGATTTGAATCCATATTCATTAAAATGACAAGTCATTGATCTTAATTACAATCCCCAGGATCCTGCCACATGGAACTCAAGCTGTTTGTGGAAGTTTAGCAACATCAACTTGATGCACATCCCCAACCTTCCTATGCTAATTCCTAAAGACAAAAGCATTCCCATTTTGTCAGCTTTCTTGGTGTCAGCCACAATTTTACAGCTCAGCATTATTTATTTATATTGTAACCTGGCTTAACAAACAAAGTCATCAACCACAGATGTATCAGGGGCTTTGCTACCAGAAAACAAAACTTCTAAATCCAGGTGTTAAGATGAGACCGCTGAGATGAACAGGCAGTTAAGTGGGAAGTATGAGTTTATCAGGGCAATCAGCCTAGTCAGAAGGGATCAGAACTCCTCCAATCCCCTCCTGCAGACTAAACCCAGCCCGATTAATGTTAGGAGAGATGGCTAAATGTTATGTGCCTATGAATGTTTCAAACATTCTTGTTCTCTCTTCCAAAGGAATACACACAAGGCCTGCATCAGCTCTTCCATCTGTCACATCCATATTGCAAAATCAAGCTCAGTACCATGCAACCCTATACCCAGTTGTTTGCTGGAGTTTGCAAGTTTCCTCTCCCACTGCATTAATAATGTGACATGTCCCCATTAAAATAATAATAAAAAGATAAATAAATAAATTTAAATGAGGGGAGCCATGGCTTATTTCTTCCAGCACACCTTCAAGTGAACAGAATCCCTGGCTCCCCAGGCTGGGCTATCATTACCTCCTTTCTGTTCAGGTCTCTTAACCATTTTTTTCATCCTTCCAGCTCATCTGAGAAAAGAACAGGAGGACAAAACGTTCCTGCAATTGTCTGTGAACTGATACACTGAGAGTGGCCTGTGGGAAATCTGCCACTCTGCTGTGGATTTCTGGTCTCTGGGACGTGGTCTGCGAGGCTGACTGGATTCAGGATACAATACCTTGTAGAGGAAGTGCTGTGATTTTTTGGAGAAAATCATTCAGGCATAAGAGCAGAGAAAGAAGTTGTAAAAGTTAAAGAAAGATCCTTGAGGGACATCGGCACTGCCAGGATCTATGAGTTCAGTGCGTAGTCTCTTTTCTCAGCGCATTTGCTTTGGGCAAAACCATAATAGTAACTCATCAGCTGAGGCAGGTAAGTGTGTCTGTTAACATATCTATCCTAAAATACTTCTGTTATTAATAAACAATCAAGTAAAAGCTGCAGGTCACCATATCTTTATCAGACCTCACCCTAACATTCCATTTTGAATGACACTGTGCAATTGACTGCAGTACAATTTCCTTCCTTCCTTTTCAACAAAATAATTGCTTCATTTGAATTTTGCAGATTTTTGATAACTAAATTGGCTTTTTACTGTAATTATTTCCCTTTCTATTTCTCCATCTTTCACTTTACAGGAGCTGTAGTTTGGTTTTGAATCCTGCTCTCCTGATACCAGCAGCATTTTCACATGGGCCAAAGTGCTTGTTTATGGCTGTTCTCATCCAGCTTGGTCAAGCAGGCTAAAAGGAAAAGAAATGCAGCTAAATTCTGAGGAATCAGATTCTATCCACCTCTAATATTATTTAACTCTTCATCCTTTAAGTAGTCTTACTGATTTCAGTGGAAGGAGTTGTTATTGCAGAACATGAATAAGATGTCAGAATTTCACCTTAAATATTTCACTTTACAAAGGAAGCCATGCTGCAAGAGAAAACACACCCTGAGCTGCAGCAGGATACAAAATTTGCAGTTAAAATAAAAGCTGGGAAGCCTTTTGCTTCTTTGTGATGGTGCCCTCCTATTGAAAGTGTTTAATAAACAGAACTAGTTCTGTCTGAATCAAATGAAAGACATTCATATACAAACAGAGAGTCTTCTAATCCTTACAGCACCACAAATAATTCAAAGAAGTCTTGAAGTGCCACGATAATGGCACAAGATGGTTATCTCTGTATTATTGGTTTTGTGTACATCAAAGAATGCTCTGTGGGAAAAATAATGTTGTATAAAAAACCAAACACATTTTTTTCAAAAAGGCAGAGAATTAAAATTATCCAGAAGTTAAGGAAAATATGAACTAAAAATATTTTGCCTTTGAAAGTCTACATTACCCTTAAAACAATTTTATGGTGGATATTGTGGGCTCTGGATTACCATAAATGTCTGATTGAAAATCTTTGTAAGGATGTTAAGATTGAGTACACAGCTCTTAAGGTCTACAAACACAAAACGATTTCAAAGGAATCAAGAGATGAAAATGGATGTCCATGAAACAAAAATAATGTATTCATAAAGGCCTTTTTCACCAGTCACGACATAAAGTGACAACTGGACTTGTCACCTGGTTTTAAAACTGCTTAAATTCAAGACTATGGGCAAAGCTGAAAAAGGAAATAAAGGAATACAAGCCAGCTGTACCTGTGGTGTGATCACATTGCCTTCAGGGTAGACAAGGCACTGGTTGGTCAACTTTTATGTTGTAATTTTGGATGTACATGAAGTAAAGAGAATGTGGTGCTGAATGAATGACCAAAAAGAGTACAGGACAAAATCCACCTGGTACAGTGTCAGCAAAGCCTGGGGACTTGTGGGGAGGGAAGGGAAAGACAGCACCTTACTCTGCATGACATTATAAAACAAATCACAGAACTAGGCATGCTCTACACCAATGGAAGCATGATACACCAGGCAGAAGAGCTGCCCCCAAGATCTCTCCCAGAATAATTCTATACCTTTCACAGACATAGAAATTCAAGCTCCTGGTGAGTCAGGACCTCCTGATGCCTTGCACAGTCCCAGGAGCACTCAGTGTGGAGGTGCAGTGGGACTGCCTTTCATTTCTCCAATAATCAAACCACTGGACAAGGGGTGGGCAAAGCCCTGAATGTTTTGTGCCTGTTGTCAGGGCAGAGCTGTGTATTTGTCCCTTATGCCCAGGGGGTCATACCCCCACGTCCATACTGCGGCAGAAACATCAGCAGCGATGTGAGACAGGCTTTACTCCATGTAGAGAGACACTGAAGTATGGCATCCACTTATTTCCTGTCATACCTTTAAATCAAGGCTAAACGAGGTGAAAAGCAAATAGATTTTCAGCCCTTGTAAACTCACAGGGCAAGCTGAATGGATAAACCAAGATGATTCACCATCATATATTATCCTGGTGTGTTAGAGTTGGCTATATAATAAGTTCATGGCCATCTCAAAATGAGTGGAAAGGTGAATGCTTCCATTGTGATTACTTGGCTAAAAAAATACATGTCTGTGATCCCTCTTCTACCCTTCTTCACCATTTAATTGCATTGTTTTAAGGTTAACAATGGGGAAAGGCTATGTACTTTTCAGGGAAAACTGACTGGTCTTTTTTTTTCAGAGGTAAATTACTTAGAAACAGAGGGAAAATAATATGCTATTGAAAATGACTCCTTAACATCCATGTCCCTGTTGGGCCAGGTTAAAGGATGTATGGGCACACTTGCACGAAGAGCTGCAGCTCTGCAGTGCTGTGACTGGAAGAGAATCTCAGCTTCTCTGTGTCAAGCTAAAGGGAAAAACTGTGTAGGAAATTTCAGTTCACCTGCTTGGCTGGGACGAAAAGTTTCAGGAAAATAACCAGAGTGTATCTGCTAATGTGCCTGAAGGCACAGTCAGACAGAGACAGCAGCTCAGACTAGGGTGACCCGGCATGCTCTCTTCTGTAGGGTCCTAATTTTATAAGCATCTGTCCTCAAGGACCTTTAAGGAGCTGGTCCCCATCTTCCCTAGTGTAAGAGACAGTCCGAAGATCCCTCACTCTGCCTCCCGATCGTCGCCACAGAAACCCCAAAAAGACCCTAAAATGTTGCACAAGGAGGATCATGACACCTAGCAAATGGCTGTGTAAGAGAAGAGGAGGGGGAAGGATGCAGGAACTGATTCTCTTGACAATGAGAATTACTCAGCTGCCACTTCTCCCTTCTCTAGGGTTCAGGATGTTTCTCCCAGCCCATCTTTATAACAAGTGTGAGGACCATTTCAGTGGGAAAGCATAACCACAACCCAAAAATAAGCTCATGGCTGCAAAGTCATTGTTTAAATGTGGGCTAAACTGCTTATGAGGCTAAGCTGAAGTCGCATTTTGATGTCCAGCTCTGCTATTTGGTTCCTGGAGCACCCTTTGTACTCATCTGGCTGTGGTCCCCTTGTTCTGGGTGTGACTAAGGAGCTGAATGGACTTCTCAAGTAGACCCAGGTAATGTTTTTCACTCTTAATGCATCTTGAAGAACTACCAGATTCATTTTAGAAGTTGCTCTTTCATTCCTGGCCTCTCCAGAAAAAAAAAAAGAAAGATCAAGGCACTTTGGAAGACAACCTGTTTCCATGTTATATCTGCCTGTTCACAGGATCAGGAGGATCCGATAAACCTCCTGGCTTTCCCATTCTCCACTAATACCAAATTAAAATGTGCTGGCCGTTTTTCCTTGTCGTGTTTTGAGCAGTTTCGAATGAGGTAGATTGAAACTATTTCACTTATTTATAACAGCTGCAGTAAATTTTAGGGCAAAGAAGGAGGCTATTGGACAGCAGTATTTTGTTCCTTTCTCTCCTCGAGTTAGGGCTATGGAACATGGGGAGCTGATATTAGGTTCTGGCAATTTAAGTCTGTTTAGCAAGGTTCTTAATAATCTCTGCATGTATATCACAGAGAACCTTTCGCATATTGCTTTAAATAATTCAAAACTGCTCCAATATTGTATTAAATAATTCAAGAATCAGACAGGCTTTGTGATTAATGATGTGTACCTGGAATTTCTGCAAACACAGCAAGGAGTCAAAGTATGCTCCAGATACAAGTGTCCTGGCACAAGATCCCATTTACTCCTTGCCAAGGCAATAGTATGTATTAGAGTATTGGAAAAGCGCCTGCCACTCGATGGAAGACTGACTGAGGCCAATGGTTAATGTGGTGGCTGCTGAAAGAGCCTGTTCTTTCTGACAGACAATATTAATTTGGCTGAGAACCTCTATTGTCTTCTGACTCCCATTTTCAATCTTTATGAATAGCATTGGTGCCTGATGTGAAAATTAAATGGAAGCATAAATACTTCTGCAGGAGCTGGGCATTTGTCCTCGTATTTCACCAGCCTTGATTTGAGAGCATGGAAAGGGTTTGGTTTGTAAAGCAAAGCACATAAGCTTATTTTGCATGGTAACTTAATCCTAAAGGGCTTGGAAGTTGCTGCTCTTCCCAGCTGTGCTTGGGTCTGTGATCATGAAAAGTACCTGGAAGTCTGTCATCCTTTCCCATTTGTTTTTATAGGGAGATGCAAGTGGAGCAGCATTATTAAGGCAAAAAAACCCTAAATGCTAGAATTGTTGAGTTTTCACCCTGTTGACACAGCTACCACTTTCCTTCTTAGTACAGATGAAACAATTCTGTTTTAGACATTACTATCAACAGTTTTACCTAGGAAATGAATAGATTTCTGTAACCTCAAGGTATTTTTTGTTTAAGGGATTTCTCTAAGACACAAAGAAAACCAATGCTACATTGAGGTAGAAATAAAGCAAACAAATCCTCCTAAATATGCTTTATTTTTAAATAAAGGATGTGCTGGTGAGCATAATGGAATACCCAGGAAGCAGATTACAATTATCAGCACTACTGGAAATACTCTATAGATATCTTTATGGGAGTCTGATATGGGACTCCCAGCCCAGCCACCTCAGTGAGCAACCACTTTACAAACATCAAAAGGAACAGCTGATTTTATTGGATTTTGGATATTTTCAATGAAAGACTCCACAGGGGGTACACTGAGATGTGTCCAGCTTTAATATTTAAACACATTCAAGATTTCTAGAGGAAGAGACAGAGCAATAAAGAGGGCTGTTGCTGTGGCAAATGCATTTGGCATGCCACGGCCAGTATACTCCCCTATGTGTGCCTCTCTGCTCCAGCAGCAGCTGGTGGCCTGAGGGCCATTTGGATAAGGCAAGGGACCAGCCTGGATGAAACACACTTTTACAGATGCTGCACAGGGAATAGTGACATTAGATGTACAACCTACAGCCTGGGGAGCAGGTTGCTGGGTTGGTTCTTGGGGTTTTTCAGTCATGGTTTTTGTTGCTTGTGTTTTTTGTTGTTTTGCTTTTGTTTGTTTGGGGTTTTTTTAAGAATGTGCATCACAGAAAGAATTTCAGGTATTTAAGGGCAGGGACAAAACCCAAGGTGTATCAAATGACTGATATCTAGAACAAAGCTCTGTATGCAGATTTGCATTTAAATGGTGGAAGCCATTGCAAATTGCCCACACAAGCCTTTATTTCAGTGGTTTAGAGATCCATGTTACAATAAACTTCAGCATTTTTTACACAGGCTAGCTGAAAAATGCTGCTCATTGTTTCTTAATAAAATGAAAGCTTAGAAAGATGACCAATTAAGGTGTCTCTGCAAAAGTCTCAGGGGTGAAGCATCTTCCTTAAATAAAAGGGAAAGATGCTAATTTTTCATCCCTGCAGATTAATTGAAGGAGCCATAGTATGCTTTTCGTGTTTCAGGGCACAGCAGGTGGGAAGAGAAGAGCGAGGATATTGCAGGTCAGCCACTTTAGGATTTCGATGGAGAGTCTGCCTTCTGTAAATAATGAATAATTCAACTACCCACACCCCACAACCATTTAAATTACAATCTTCCTGTTATTATAAAGCAATGTCTCAAAGGAATAAATAAAGTTGACAAAAACAGTCTTCATAAGGGTTGACACTGATTACACCAGACTGAACACCCTCCCTCATGGGGCTCGTCCACCTTTAAATGTCATCATGAGATGACACCTGTCTATCCTGCTGTCAGTCTGAAGAGAGAATAAGTCTTTGTTCCCAATGGCTTCTTTTCCTAGCAAGACCAATTCTAAGTCACAAAGCACAGGATGACAAATCTTAAACCAGCAAAAACGGAATGGTTTTTTATTACTCACTCTGTCTCATACTAGGAGGGGGAAACCACTTAAAGAGAGGAGTGAAGGGGAACTTCATGGCAGATACATTTAAAACAAATAAAATGCTGGATGTTGGTTCTGTAAAATTAATTTCCACAGAAGACCATGTAGGAGAATGAAGTGACAGATACTAGGCAGAAATTCTTTCCTGAGAGGGTTGTGAGGCAGTGGTCCAGCTTGCTCAGGGAAGCTGTGGACTCCCTACCCCTGGAAGTTCAAGCCTAGACTGGATGGGGCTTTGAGTAACCTGGCCAAATGAAAGGTGTCCCTGTCCATGGCAGAGGCACTGGAACCAGCTGATCTAAAGTACTTTCTAGCCCGAGTCATTCTATGATTCTGTGACAGAAAACATTGTCCCTGCAATTCTTTGCATTAATTAGCTGTGGTAATTCATAGCCAACTGCCTATCAAGGACAACTGACCTTGTGGCTCTGTGCTTCACAAAACTGGTCTGTTGGCACATCATTGGTTTTTTATTAATTTTTATTGTTGATTGTTCATCTTGCAAGATAACAGGCCCAGAAGACCACAGGTACTTCCATATCAAACGAAATCAAAGGCCTAACTGACCCTGAGGAAACAGCCTGTTAAGAAACCAAATCATGGCTGCCCTCTGTGACATGGCTCATCTGAAACAGATGAGAATGATATTCAACTTTTCTGAACAAGCCCAAAACCTTTCTCCCTAGTCAGAAAATAATTTATTTCCTGATGACTTCCAGTTGTTTTATTAAATTTCTACCACGGAGAAAAGAAAATTCCAAGATGTGATTTTTCACTGAAACAGATTTTTTTTCCTATTTTTGCAGCAGTTCATATTTCATCTCAGTACAATAAATTGACATAGTGCCCCCATGCCTCTTTCTCTTAGCGGGTGCCTCAGATATTAACAGTTCATTTGCCACAGAGCAGCTTAACTGGTCTCCCCTGCCCAACAGCACAAAAGGGAATGGTTATTGACACCCTGTGATACAAACTGATATCCCCTAAGGGCAGCATATATATTTATGATTTAATTCCTATGGCTTATTTCTTACTATTAGAATGGTTTTCTGTGCTGGTAGGAAATCCTAATTCTGCTCCCAAATGGACAGCTCAGATAAAGTGCCTGCCTGCCTACGTTCCTTTTGTCCTATGCACAGCAAGTCAGGCAGGACATGGAACAGCCTCACTACCGTGGGCAGGAGAGGGAAGGAAACAAACACACTTCAGGCTCCCACTTCACTGGTGCTGCCAGGCTCAATGTGGTCATGATGCTGTAAAAAAAAAAAGCATATCTAAATAGACATGCTTATACACATTCACAAAGAATACTGCATCCATTAGCTCATAGGAAACTTCAGACTCATATGATGTGGCTATTTGCTGTTATTCAGTCCCTTTCCCTGTGTGCCATTTCATTTCTTTGAAGCGTTGAAGGTGCACTGCAATCCAGACTCTCCAATTCAGAAACTATATGTGTATAAATGAAAGAAGGATCTTGTTTCTCTGAGCTACTTCCAAATCTAAATTAAGTTGCACTTACCAAAGAACATGTTCAACAGCAGCAGGAGCACCTTGTTCATATTTTACATGTATTAAAAAAGGGACTTCGCCATTTTGTTCTAATAACATGCTATTCAATAACTTCAAGTAAGAACTACAAAGGATTAAAATGGTTTTACATCTCTTCTAGCTCCTCAAGCAGCTGTGCTATGCTGAAGCTGCACACATTGCTCAGACAAGATACAGCAGCGGGTAATTCTGCAGTCATTGGCCCACAACATACCCCAGCATCCAGCAATCCCCTGGTTAGTCTGGGTTTTAGAGGAGAAGCTAAATCCTCTAAGCTAAGTCCTCCTAAGAAAAAGGAAACAAACCTATTTTAATAAACAAATATATTTGACAATAGTATTATCTGAGTTTCTAAGGTTCGCATCCTGTCTTCCTCAGAAAGGCACTAAGCACACCTAATTAACACTATAAAAGAAACTACACATATTGGTCGGGTACTGAGAATTTCTTTGCACTAGTTGCATTGTCATGGCTAAATAAAAAGGACTGATGTCTGGCTTTAAAAATGGAGGAGAGAGAGGAGGTATGGTGAGAGAAAGGAATTACCCACTGATTTATTCTTTTACTTAACAGCAAAGGGGAATGAGCAATTTAAGGTCAGCAGCATATTGTTCAGCTGGCCTCAGATCCTGCAAAATTACCAGCACTGTGTGTTGCAATAAATTGCATGCTTTTGTCATCCCTGTTTGTTTGAAATATGTGTGAAACGAAGAAGGAAATCGCTAAGACCAGCATTAAGGACTGCCCTGATCTGCCTAGAAGGTGAATAGAGACAAAACAGTCTGTTTTGTTGTTGACAGGAGAGCCCCTCTAATGCACAATCAGTCCCACTGCTTTTGTACCTGCTTCCTTCCCCAGTACCAGGGGCACACACAACCAGGCGGGTCAGGAGGGTTGCTGGAATTCCCAGGAAAAGTACTCCTCCCAATTCTCTCCCTCTGTACCCCAGTGATCCACCCCAAAGGGTCATGTTTGATTCTGCACAAAGTCCATGTGCTGTCCTTGTAGTGCTGCAGGCTGCCCAGCCATCATGCCTGCAGAAACATTTACTCTAACAGTCCCTAAAGAACTCACCCCGTGCAGAAGGGATAAATTAAACACGGAGGTGTGGCCCAGCCAAGACACTGCATCACGCAGTGAGCAGGCTACTGACAGTCCAAGTAACTTTTCAGACTAATGACTCTCTCATCAGTCCAGGAAAACAGGTCCTATTGCTCCAGAAGGTCATACTGGCCTTTATTTTCCTTCTGGTGATGCAAGTGCTGATTATAGTGCAGTATCCAAGACAGGTAATTCATGTCAAAAGGTGGAGAAAGTGGCTTTGCTTATTGATGTGTTGTCATTGCAATGTTCAGCCTTTCTGTTCACAGCTATTCACGTGAGTTACAGCAAACAGAGCCTGTGCCTGGCATTAACCTGCTCTCCAGGCAGCTATTACTCAAAATGCACAATGGCCTGCGGGACACCCAGAGATTTGCCATTGCTCTATTGACCAGACACAGCCTTGTACTGCACTGTGTGATGAAGTAGTGTCAAAATGGCATTCCAGGCCATTCTCCTGGAAAAGTCAGAAAGCCACAGCTTGGACAGGTGCGCTTTTTGCTGCGTCAAGAACTGCCTGGATGGCTGGGCTCAGAGAGTGGTGGTGCTGCCTCCAGTTGATCACTGGTGGTCCCCCAGGGATCAGTATTGGTCCCAGTCCTGTTCAATATCTTCATTGATGATCTAGGTGACAGGAACAAGTGTACTCTCCGTAAATTTGCAGACAGCAGCAAGTTGGGTGGGAATGTTGGTCTGCTGGAGGCTAGGAGGACTCTGCAGAGCGATCTGGAAAGACTGGATCGATGAAACGATACCAATTGAATGAGGTTCAATAAGGCCAAGTGCTGGGTCCCGCCCTCGTGTCCCAACAACCTTCTGCAGTGCTCCAGGCTGGGGGCAGAGTAGCTGGAAGTCTCCCAGCGGGAGAGGCCCTGGGGGTGCTGGCAGACAGGGGCCGAACATGAGCCAGCATGTGCCCAGGTGGGGCAAGAGGGCCAAGAAGCCCAACGGCATCATGGCCAGCAAGAGTGTGGCCAGCAGGACCAAGGCAGTGATTGTCCCTCTGTGCTGGGCACAGGTGAGGCCACACCTCGAGTGCTGTGACCAGTTCTGGGCCCCTCAGCTCAGGAAGGACATTGAGGGGCTGGAGCAGGTCCAGAGAATGGCAATGAAGCTGGGGAAGGGTCTGGAGCACAAGACTTATGAGGAGCAGTGGAGGGAGCTGGGGCTGTTTAGCCTGGAGAAAAGGATGCTTCAAGGAGAGCTTATCACTCTCTACAACTCCCTGCCAGGAGAGTGTGGCCAGGTGGGATCAGCCTCTTTTTTTTACCAAGTAAGAAAAGATAGGAAAGAAAGAAATGGCCTCAAGTTCTGCCATGGGTGGTTTAGATTGGATATTAAGAAACATTTCTTCACCATAGGTCGCCCAGCACTTGAATAGGCTACTCAGGGAAGGCCTGGAGTCACCATCCCTGGAGATATTTAAAAGACGTATAGATGTGGCACTTGGAGACAGGATTTAGTGGTGGACTTGGCAGTCCTGGGTTAACAGCTGGATTCTATGACCTTAAGGATCTTTTCCAACATAAATGATCCTATGATTCCATGTATATGCTTGTCCTTCCCTTGTGTATTCTTCCTTTACGGGCACTGTACCACCCAACAAATCAAACACCATGAACCTCCCCACTTTTCATTTTAGGCTTCACTGGGCAACAAGATGAAGCTACCCTAATGTTGCAGCTCAGCGATCTGTGCAGCAGTGTGAGCCACAAGGTATCATGGGAGGACTGGAAAATGCTGTTTGTTGTCCCTGATCCTCTGTCAGCGACAACTCAGTCTCATACTGCTTCTGTGTATGAAAGTACTTTTCCTCAGCTCAGCCATGGAAAGGCAGGAAATATCCCACATGTCATTTACCCTTGCTTTGAGGAAAATAATTACACTTTTTTACTGTGTGTCTTTGATTCTCGGTGTAGAAAAAGCTTTTTCTTCACTTACATTTTACTAATCAATACATTGCCTCTCAGAGGACAAAATCAGACTCATCAGTGGAGCTTTCTGTGCTGGCCCCACAGAGGCACTGGGATCTCCACATGCCATCTCAACTCCATACTCGCACTAAGAGTGGTGGAGGTGGGGAACCCTGAGCTGGGGTTGCCACACAAGTTTTGGTCATTACTAAAGGCCATTCCTCACAAACCACCTTTCCCAGGCACTCCTCCAGTCCTCGCCTTGGTCTCTGTGTTCACACACACCTACCCCTTGCTGCTGTTGGGGATAGAGGCTGTGGTCCCTTGTGGAATCTAAGGATTAAATTCTGTGTTGCTTGTTGCAGGACAGGCAGGAGAGGATCAGAGCTCAGGAGGAGTCTTTGTGTAATGGGCAGCCCTGTCGTGTGCTGTTTTTATCTCAGACATATCCTTTCATGGCTTGTCTAGACAAATAACAGTATTCCAAATCCCTCAACAGACAGGAGGAGCAGTCATTGCAACCCTACAACTGAATTTGGTGGGCTGCTGCACCCTTCTACCATTCCTGCAGGAATGGGGGAGCTGAGTGTCCCAGCAGCCACTGTCTCACCAACATATACAACACTTTGTGCAGCACCAAATATCCTCTGCCAGGACTTATCCGGGGTCCTTGATTGCCTGGATATTGCTTCTGACCTGGGAAAACCCCAAATTCAGTAGGACCCAAGGTCTCCAGCCTTGCACAGAGCAAGGGGCAGTCACCTCTCGTGGAAGCATACTTCCATCCCTACCCTGGCCACAGGTTTTAATGATGCATTTAACTTGCATAAACAACGAAAGTTCCCCCAAAGATGCTTATGATATTAGGCTTTTAAATTCATGGAGCTGTGATCCAGCCCTCATCTTCCAGAGGACCTTTTCATAAAGAAAAACTCCACAGTGTCATTCATAGTTTTGGAGGTCTAGAGGAAGCTCCTCTAAGGCTACACAAAGCATCTAGTCAAGCCCCACTCACTCAAAATCGCACTTGTGTAACTGACAGACCTCTGAAAGCAGCTTTTCATTTACAGCAACAGGACCATTTCTCAAAGTTTCCAAGAATTTTGTGCATTTTACAGTGAAAGGACATTTATTGCCACTTTTATGTGTAAGCTGACTACAGCTCCATATTACTTGGGGTATAAAGCAGATGAGCAAAAGGCCTTTAAACTAGTGTTGTTGCACTTCTGATCTTGATTGATGTTGACACCAATTAGAAGAAAAGGAATCTTCCAGATAAAGGAAAAGAAGATTTTATTAAGCCCTAAATGCCAAGAGTCAGAACTCAATGCAAAATTCATTAGTGCTTATGGCAGGAGTCCTACCAGCTATTGCCAAGGGGTTAAAGGGAAATAAAAATTACATAAATAGGATTTTCAGGACTTTTAAATCCTAGCTTGAACAGTAAACTTGTTTGGGTGATTTCAGCTTGCTGTTCTGTACCCTGATACATAAAGGCTGTTCTAGTGCACTTACTAGCTTTAATCAGAGGCAACTTCTGCTGAAATCAGTTGTGTTCCTCTAAGTGAAGAGAAATATTGAAGTACTATTTTTTCATTCAGTTCTAAATCTATTTTTGTAAATAAAACATTCATCAGGTAGAGGAAGAGGTCTTCACATGATAGAAATAGAATTTTTAAATCTATAAATCTATAAATATATGCACGTGTGTGTGTATATATGTACATATATGGGATCAAAATCTGATTTAAAATTTCTATTTCATGTACAGACAGTGACACAAAAATAATGATACTTGCCTTTGCAGACTTTTACTCTTAAACAATTGCTCAGAAAAACAAAGGAGCTTTACAAGTTTCCTGATGTATCACCAATAAATCCCAGTTTAACAAAGCTCTGAAACAAGATTTGAAAGCTTTATAAAAACAAAGATTAAATATGCTTTTTAGAACTAGAAATGAAATAGTTTGGACAGTTTGGAGTCTGGAGAACTTTGAGTGGCTGCTCTGTAAGAGAAGTGCCACATCTGCCAGTTATTCTAATTCACAACTCTTACAGGAACTCTGTTTTGCAGCAGGAACAAATACTTGGGAAGTTGAGGCAGTTCCTTCCTAAGGCTTCTATTCACAGCACTCAGAAATTTTCTTGCGTATTCATGTCCGTCTGTGTTCACTAGATCATGTTTTGCTTTTTAACACTAAGCTCTTCAGTTTGGTAAGGAAATTCATAGGTCCCAGTTCCCAAACACCAGGCACTACCTGCCCAGAAACACACCACAGGTTTTCATTCCTCTCTGCTTGCAGGGTATCTGCTCTTCAGTTCAAAGGACTGCACACACACACACACACAAATTTCTTGCAATTCAATTTAGCCAATGATAACTCAATTTCAACATGTCCTAAGACATGTTCTTCCACTGGCAGAGGGTCCTGATGACCATTAGTTTACATCTACCTGTCAGAAGCCCCAGGGTAAATGTTGACTCTGAATTTTCCTCTCAGTCTCATTTGCTGCATCAAATGTCATCAGTGCTTTTGACAGCAGCACCCTAGACTCGTAGCTAGGAAGTTATTTCCACTTCTTGCTTGCTGTGGGCGTTAACGATTTGGTTTGCATATCTCTCATCTTCCTGGGCTAAGCACTTAACTTTTCTCTTTCATTATACTGGGGTAGTGCTGTTCACCTGAAAAGACTTAAACCCAGATTTATTTTAAAAATCAAAGCATCCCTTTTCTGTCTTTGCATCATTTGCTTCTGCTCTGCAATCAACCCTTCTCCCTTCTTTAGCAAATACCTTTTGTCCCCTGCTGCCTAGGGCAGGACATCATATTCCTGTAGATTTGAGCAACTTGCCACACAGTGAGAGCTTTGCTCTCTGACTGAGGCTAAGCACTAATTTTATTATTAAAAAAATCCTTGCAGGTTGCTTATTTAAAAACAAACTAAATAAAAACAAACAAACAAAACCAACAAAACCCCAAACAAAAAAACAAACAAACAAACAAAAAAAACCCCAAAATACAGACAACACTGGACTNNTGGACTTTGTTGTTAAACCACATGTTCAGAATATTGGTAAGCCTGGAAATTCTGATTGGAAAAAGGAGAATGATTCTAGAAATGGGAATGTGGGATTTTATGGAATATGTTTCGTAGACCCCTACTCTTGCCTAATAATTTATTCCCTCTGTTTCTTCCTGATCCTTTTGAGCCACGTTATGCCCTCACAGTATTTACATGTTCTGTGAACAAAGATGGATTTCTGCTCATTAATGGCTGTTATCTAAGCTGCTCTGTTTCTTGGATCTTGATCGTACTTCTAGTGCACCAATTTTAAAATAGCAAACGTTCCTCAACTAAACATTTAAATGTGGAGAGTTCCTGTTCAGAGAGAGAACCCATCTAGCAAAATCTCAGAGCTAGAGCCAAATGCCAACAGCTTCTAGCAGTACTTCAGCAGCAAGGGACATGGCAGAAATCTGTCCCCTCTTCTAAAGGATCTCAGCAACAAAATAATGAGGAGTCTCTGCCCAAGACTTACAGACTATGACTGCTCTCTGTGTGTGCGTAACAATCAAAAAAGTAACTATCCTGAGAAGCATGATGAATTATCTCAACTCCTGCACCTCTAGAAGGATCTCTCCTTCTGTATTCACAGAACTGTGGGGGAATGTTTGAGAAACCTGCAGATTAAAGGTATTTTTGTTCTCTTTCTTTTACTTCTTGATGAGAAAACATTGGAAAAAACGTGCCATGGAAGTAGAGCTTGTGAAACTGTCTCTCATAACTTTCCTGGTGAACTCCTCGGAGGACCAGAGTGGGACATTTACAAATTTGAAATTATGGGGCATTGACTCAGTCACACAATAGATATACTCTCAGCTGGTTAATAAAATAAGAAAGAATTCTTAGTTAAAATACTCTTTGCAGGAGGCAGATCTGTTTCAGTCTTATGCACAGATTCTCTTAGTTCTTCCTCCATTGCAAACAGAGATGACAAGATTTCATGGCATTTCAAATTTACAGTATATCAACAAGAATAGTCTAAAGCAGAGATGCAGCGACAAGGCAAAATTTAGAACTCTGCACCTTTTCTCACTCTGGAGTTACCTATAGCAGTGCAGCAGCCATGCAGAGAATAGAAAGTGGAATATTCTTCATAGATATTCATATATAACAGGACACCAGCAGAAATGCTTACATTGCTATCCCTGTCAGATTCTATGAATCCACAAATCCTGCTAAATACCTAATATCATAGCTAAAGATGTGCCTAGATGTGCAAGCTGTCAGTTATCTATAAAAGGCCTCTTATCAGAACCAGCACTGACAATAACATCTGCAAATCCTGAAGGCCCCTCAGCTGTCAAACAAGAAATCATCATCCAGCTGTGTGATAAATGTAAATGCAGGTGCTACATCCACAAGCAAAATGGAAGGGGATAAAAAGCCAGGTCACTAAGAACAAACCTGACCAGAGAAAAAAAACATGAGAAAAATGTTTAGACATAAGAATAACGTAGAGTTACAGTCAATCTTCATCCTGTTGTCATTGTCAACAGGGGACATCAGGAGTCTACCTAGAAGTGTCAGCAGCATTTCTGTTACTTCTCTTTGTATGCCACCACACAGAATGGTCAGTTTTGATTGTGGTCAAATGTGAGTCTGTGCTGGTTTAGCCAAATTTAGAAATATATCCTCTGAGAGAGGGCAGGTTACAAACCACTCCTCCCCCACCAGGTTCGGAAAAATAAACTTTTTCCTCGAAGGAAAATGAAAGAGATAAAACTATTTATTTAACAAACACACAGGTAAAGAATAATAATGCTAAATAAAACCTCTTGCTATGGAGGGGAAACCTGAAAGAATTTAAGAGTCCTTCTATGGGTGAGGGCCCTCTCCTTCTCTTCTTCGGAGCTTGGGTCCGAGTCGGGGGGGAGTCCCCCTCCAAGGCAATGAAAGGTCTCACGGTGGGGTTCTGATGTTCTGAACAAGTCCAGAAGAGAAGAAAAAAAGAAACCAGAGTCCCAGAAAAACCACTTTCCTTCTCTCCCTCCCTGAAGAAACCGAGCTGAAAAAAACTGGCTGAAAAGAACAGGAAGGGGGCTTTTGCTCCTGCCGCAGCAGCAGCTAATCTCCATGTCCTTGAAGCAACAGATTGTTTTGAAGAGTTCACTCAGGTTTTTTTCTCTCCTTGCAGGCTCAGTTTAAAAGCACAGAAAAGCTCAAGATCATGTCTAGGCATAGAGCGGTGATAGGAGATACAACAGCATAAAGCCACCCCAAGACAGAGTCACTGGCAGTAAACTTAACAGCTACTGATTCAACTGGTGCTTCAACACAAGCCATGATGTGTGGAAGTGGTAGAAATATGGTCATATGCATACTTTGGATTTAGTCCGTGATTCAAAATGTCTTCAGCCAGGACTGACAAAAATAAGTACAACGATCTGTATCAGGCCTCTGTCATCAGCACCATTGCTAGATGGAGAGAAGGTAACACGATAGAGCCTACAAACTTGTATAACATCTTCTAAAAACCATAGAAGATTTACTATCTGCATTATCCTGTGGCAGGGAACTCCACAGCTTAGCTGGAAGCAGTGCAAATTGTAGGAGGTAAGAAATACAAACAGGATTTTCTTAACCTGTAAAGCAACTTATTGAGTGAGGATATTTTTCCTGAGTTGACAGAAGATGGAAGTCATGCTCCATAGAACATGTAGGCATAATCCACAACAGCAGAAAAACACCAGCAATTAGTCAGAATCCCTCTATTGACTGACAAGAAGTAGACATACTATCACTGCAGACCAATCTTCTGAGCTCTCAAAGTGTGTAAATTAGACATAACGTGTAAATTGCACAGTAAGTGACAAGAATTTCAGAACATTGATTACTTTGAGACAGTCATTTGAGGAATGAATTCTTTCAAGAAATATAAAACTGCTGTTCTTGATGGCATCTGACAACTGAGTAGATAAAATACCTTGGTTGAATGACAAATATCCTAATACTCCAACCATTTACTGTGCATTGCTGTCAGTGTGTTAGTGCTTGTATCTCATGGCAGTCCAAAAAATCAGAGGATGCTTCAGAGCCAAAGAACAGTGGGTTGTGTCCATACGGCATCATCTTCACAAATGGCATCAGCATCTGATCCTAATTAAATTAGTTATCACCATTTGCTAAATGGTTCCTAATACCAGAGCAAGCTGGACTGTTCCCAAAAAATCCCTGCTGTTTAAGTGCTTAACATCACTGAGCAGTTCCAAGAGAGCCTTGGGAGGGCATGGACAGATACTCTATGCTTGTAGATCCATCAGCAGCTGCTCATGACACTGGAAAAATCTGAAGTATGGTTTTATTTGTAATTATTAAATTACACAAACTGATCAACTCTTCATAGGGATTGCACACTGAAAAGTTTACATAAGCATGTGAGAACCAGAGCCAAGGGTGCAGACTGCAATATGAGCTATTAGAAAAGGGTACTTGTACCAATATTTTTGGCATCTGTCAAAATAAGCAACCAAGTTATGATCATGTAAAATTTAATTTCTTGCAGGTGACTAAGGCATCACAATCCAAAATTAGGAATTCAGTTTTAAGGACTTCATGCAAAATCATAGCCATGGTGACCTGAGCATCCTTCCTTGATAGTGCATCCAAAGGCAACTGTATATGAATTCAGGTGAAACAGATGTGAGTCTCCTCCACCTTTAGACTCAATATGCAATTTTGCACATCCAAGATTGAGGGTGACACACCCTTGACTAGCAGATGGTCTATCTGGGTATCTTACTGAATTGCACACCTTACTGAAGGCCAGAGAGATCAAAATGCAAAGTGAGTGCTCATAAGAGTTCAGTTCCCAAATGAAGGTGAGGGGCAGATGAGGAGACTGATGGCAACCACACAATGCTGTGAATGGCTGAACTCACACAGTGCCGCTCAGATCCGTACGTGTGCTCTGTGTCTGAATGATCAGGGTTTGCAGGGTTATATAGGCTGCAAGGGATCAAAATTGCATTGTCTTACTGGTTATCTTGGATAAGCCAAACTCAGTCTGTCTTTCTGGGAGTCATCCTATCTGATATCATAAAAGCATGGGCTATTACCAGCTGAATGCACCTTGAATGTTTATGGTGGTGCTGAAAACTTTTCTGGTTACTGCAGAAACACAGAAGCTGTGGTAGCTACATAATTGACAGTGCACAAGATAATCAGTAGGGTATTTAAAATTAGCATAGATTAAAAGAAAATAAAAGAAAATTACTTTGCCCATTAACCTGAAAATGAATTCAACGACTTGGAGACCTTCTCACACATGAGTCAGATGGAAGAACAAGAACATGCAGAAAAGTGATCATCATGAATAAACAGAAATGTATGAACATAGAGCCTGGTTGAACAGTACAGCATGTCGTGGTTTGTGGCATCGTGAAACAGTTGTAAAATACCAAGGATTTAGTCCAGGCAACCCACTGGTGCATCTCTTCTGCTGACTTTATGAAACCTCATCAGAAAACAAGCAAAGGACATGTATCAGGAAAAAGGAAGCACAGACATAGCTGTGCAGGCATGAAAGGATAAACAACTCTTATTCCCTTTCTGCAAATCACAACAAGGTAAATGACTGAAAAGCCTTTTTTAAACCCTACCAGTCCATGACAGGAAAGAGGAAATAATGCCCTAATTGCCAAAAATGGCAAGGAGAGGAGAGGAGAGTGGGCAGAACGTCATGGTTACAATTTGTTTCCAATTCATTCTCTCTCTCCAAGGTTCCTCCTGGCCTTTAAGAAATCTGTACTTAAAACATAATAGACTAGACAATTTCCAAACCAGGCACTTGGTATAATTCATTTTAATGCCACTCCAGTTGGCTGGGCAATACAATAGATCATCACACTGTGAGAGAACCCTTTGGTCCAGACTATGGATCAGACTGAACTTCTGGATCTATAGCATATTTATCATGAGTCTGCTGCCACACAAGGTTATCGTGCTGGTAAGCAGTATTTCTCCATCTCAAATTTGGTTCTTTTAGCCAAAATGGAGCTATTCAACATTAAAAAAAACCCAACAACAACAACAAAACAGCCTATTCTGACTTTTTCAGAGTCACGTGCCCAGAGTTCAATATCCACCATGGCACTCAGGGAAAGTATCAGCAGACAGTATGGTTTCACAAAACATTCAAGACTATCTTTTTTTAGTATAAGCCGCTGTTTAATCTTGGAAGCGATGCACTGTATTGTAATTAGTTTCAGCTACACCAGATATCTTTCACTGCTTTTTCTGTTTAGAATGAGCTCCATGAATAAACAGAATATTTCTTTTTTCTTAAGGTTATTCCCCTCAGCATATAAATAGAAGAAAATTCTGCATGATTTTGGGCCATTTTTTTCCCCAGATCCTGTGACAAAACACTTGGGGCACACCAGACTTGTGGTCGCCAACTGTTTCTCTAGCAGCAAACCAAGCCAAAAGGTCCAAGATGTCACAGGAGACATGTCAAAGACATGGGATCAGAAAAAGTGTCACAACTAATTAATTTGTTTTGGAAGAAACTTGGTACTGGATGTTTCCACTGCTTTCATGGGAAGTCAGTGCTCTGAAATTCTGACAAATCAAGTCATTTATTCAAACTACTTAGTGTGAACTCTGCTGCTGTGAACTTGGATCTTGGAGGTTTAAGAGATACAAATGTAACAGAAACAAAATCCACTTTTGCTCAAAGGTCATTGTCAATAGTGTTATTTTTTTTTCTGGTCTTGTTTTCTCTTTGGCATACTTGCATTTTTGTCTGTAAGTGACAAGTTTGACCAGAGCCGCATTGATTAAACCAAACTCACAGACTCACTCAATATTTCAATGATTGAGGATTGCTGGAGGAAAATAAATACTTATTTTCACTCCACCTTGCATTTCCGCCTAGGAGCGAAGCCAGCGGTGAGATAAATCTACTGTGCAAAGGTTTCTCTATGCTATTCCATCCAGGAAACCTCATGAATTCCCCAAGAATTCATATTCTCATGACCATCCCACCTTGTTCTAGTGAGCTTCTGAGGTCAGAAAAGCTGAGTCAAGGTCCCTTCTAGCTAACTGGATTGCTGCAAACTCTCTGCTGCCTGTTTTCCTCCTCTCCTTAACATTCACAGTGCTTCAGCTAAAGCTCCTGATCCATTACCATTCAGATTTTGTATCTATTTACTGACAGTCCTTAACTCCTTTCATCATAACTCTGTGTTTAACACCTTGTGTTGCTTCTTCCTGCCCATATGCATGCTCTTATCTCTATAGTTTCCCCCTTGTTCTGCCTTCACACTCTTTCCTTGAGCTCATTCTTTCTTCTGGTCCATCAGGGCTGTATCACCCTCCTGCTTTTGCTTGACTCCCTCACTTGCTATCCCCTTGACAGACTCCTCCCTCCGTGTTCTGCAAGAACCAGATCTACAGTCTTGGAGTGCTTCTGAGGGGCAATTGTTACTTCAGCATAAGTTCCCACTGAATCTCGAAGAAAGAAGAAAACAAAGCACAGGAGCAGTAGAGAAAATGAAGGAAAGAGGAGATGAGAAATGGAAGCTGAGTAGCTGGAACAAACCATGTTTTGTTGCTCCTACTAGGACGTGACAGCAACAATAGTAACAGTGCTAAGCTCTTACTACTTTTTAAGAAGAAAAGTGATGTTTAGAACATGTCAAAGGAAAGGAGACTATGGCCACGAACATCTGTAAGTGCCTGTCCAGTGAGCTGTAATTGCTTCAGTGCTGCTACTGGGCAACAGGAAAACAGCATCAAGAGGGTCTGCACTGCCAGTGTTATCCCACAAATGCCTCATGGCACCCGAGGTGGTATGAGATGGCATGACCTGAGGGCAGAGAATAAGAGTCAGAGGTGAGATTTGGCAGCAGGGGGAAGGGCTCTCTCAGGCTGGGCCAGGCTCCCAGATCAACCTTGAGCCCAGCCAAGGAGAAAGATGGATTGATTTTACTGAAACCTTTTTCCTGGGATACAAGCGTGAAGAATGTAAGGCTGGTAATAACAAAAACATTCTATCTAGGGAAAGGTGACTGGGAAACTGTTGTCCCAGGGCACTCAACTACTATATTCATCCTGACAAATTTTATGTTTAGCTCAGGGCGACAAGATTTTGGCCAAAACTAAGCAAAGCCATGGGCTGCAGCGCTATGTGCCAGATGAAGAGCCTAACCAGAGTAGTCCTATATGATATTAGTGTTAGATGATATCTAGGGTGGCAGTTCTTAAATGGAGGTTCCTTAAATGAGCAGTGGTTGCTAATATTTTCTGGCTCTTGGCTATACCATACCCATGGGCCTAAAGATCTTTGAAATGATTTGGGTACTTCAGATCACGCTGCAGGATGCAGCACTGAGTAAAAATTCAGGTCAGATGGTCACAGCAGGCAACTGGGATCCAAGAGTCCTTGCATTGGCACATTATACTCAAACACTGGCATAAAGAAATTGATGCTTTTGTGCTTCATTCAACATGAGCTTAGTTAACATTACTTGAGATAATAGGTGGCACATTCCCTCAGAAGTGCTTTAAAGCTGTGAAAGTGTAAAGTATCATAGAACAGTAGAACAAGATCCCCAGACTGTTTCTACTGACATACAAGATTCAGGGCTCCTGCTGCCTCACATTTTCAGGGTAACTGCTGAAAAACAAGATTATTTATTTGTCAAGTCAAGTCATTAAGCAATTTGAGACTTTGTACTACTTGATTTGGGTGCAAATTTAATCAGAGTGTAGGGGTGAATTGACACAGAACACATTTCCTAACTTCTGCCTTAGGGCCATTTTAGATACCGTGGTAACACAACATTTTTATTTTACAATCTACCTGAAAATCAGCATTACTCTGTTGTTCTGGTTTTGACAACCAACAGGGAAACTAAACTTGGCTGCTCCCAATATCTTCTTCCCTAAGAGCGCCAGGCAAGATGGCCCCCTTCCAACCCCTTCAGCAGGAGTCTTTCCTGCTGAAACCACATCCCCCAGCATAGATGTGCATGGTATAGAATATTCAACACCAAAACTCCACCCCCTGGCATTGTAACCATAACATTCTCTGTTTTTCATTTCCACAGTTGGCAGAGGAAATCTTATTCATGAATGCTCATTGATGTTTCTGTATTTAAGATGCATTTAAAAGGGAAACAGAGGCTGTAAGGTGCTTAAATGTCTCTCACCTGTACTAATTCCAGTGGCAGGAGGACAAGGTGTGTGGTGCAGACATGCTGGTATAGCCATTTTTGGGAATCAGTATCCATTTGCTGTTCAAGATTTTTACATAAGCAGGCAGAAGTGCAAAGCACAGAGACCTGTTTGGCTCTCTCCCATCTCACTCCTGGCATGGCTCATGCCCCTTCACTGCATATCGTGGTTCTGGTTCCATAAGTGCAACCCAACAAACTTTCATTAGGCCTTCCCAGTCGAAGCTCAAGCTTTTCCAGGGGTTCATTTTAGAATGTGAGCAAAATCAATCCTACTCATTCCAGTTAGGCAGCCAGGGAATAAATCTTGTGTCCTGTCATTGCAGATCTTTCTGTTGTGTCGCACACTGCTTAGAAATTTTCTTAAAGTAACTGTAGTGTTCCACTTGTTTCTTTTCAACAGTTAAAACTTCTTCCTTCTGTGTAACCACAGAGTGTTTGTTCAAGGCCTGCTTCTGTGCTGAGCAGAATCTGTGCTATATTTACAAAGTAGAAGCCAATACAAAGAGAGCTGACTGTAATGAACAGTGTTTGGAACGAAATGTCTAATGAGTATAGATGCTATCAAAGCTGTTCTCTTGCTCAGAAGTGAATGTTAATGCCAATTACTCATGTGTCTTGATTAAACTCTCACCGAACATTAAGTACTGCAGAAAAAAGGTCCTCCATCACGAAATATGCACATGTCAGTTGAGTCAGACGCTGGTACCAAGAATCCAGGGACAAAGTGTACTCAGTGTTGTGGTCCTTAAGAGAATACATGGGAATACATTGGATATAATTTATAAAAGATGTCTGTGCTGATTATTCCACTGGATCACAGCCAAATAAGTGCACACCAGACTAAGATGTACTTTCAGGATAACAGAAATACTTCCATGAGCAAATAACTGAAAGAAGACATTTTACATGGACAAAGAGCAGGTCGCACTAAAAATGTGACAGATCTCAAGATCTATAACCAAGAATCATATAAACCATGAGAGTCAGTTGTGAACTCTCATAGTTGATGTCGGGCCTACTGCCCAGTTTGACTGGATCCATGTACACTGCTCTGTTGGATAAACCATTTTGGGGTACGTCTGCAGCAATTTTGTTCTATGAATATTTTGCTATGATACAAAAGGATCAGGAACCTTGCTATATTTGTATGTATGCTTTAGCTCTGAAATAAGGTGAAATGTGCCAAATAGGAAGAAAAGTGAGCATCAGGTTTCTCTTAAAAACTGAAAAGATTTACTGACAAAGCTCCAGGAATGTGTGTTTGTTTTCTAATCATCAAATCAGAGTTTAAAAAAAGAAGGGATGCATAAATTTTCTATTCCCAGCCATCTTCTCTGTCTCAGGCCACTGCACTTACACAGCTCCCAATGCCTTTAGTCAGGTGTTTCCTAGAGCCGTGACACAGTGACACCCTAAACCCCTCTGGCACCCAGCTACACAATGGATGTAATGTTGGGAACAGATAATAACAAGAAAGCTTAAAGCTGAAATAAAATTGAAGGTGGCTGGTGGAAGAGCAACTTTCCATCCCTGGCTTCAGACTGAGACAAAATCTTCCATCTAAAGAGGATCCTGAGGGTCTCATGAGCACCCAGAACCTGCAGTACCTGCCTTTCAGCCAGCACCTGTCAGAGCACTGTTCACCCGAAGAGATCACAGATAAATAGATGCATTATATAAAATCTGTGGGGAGAGAAGTGGCAGGGACGGGATGTGTCTTGTCCAGGGACAGACAGGAAGCTATTAGCAGAGCTGGAAAAGGCCACAGATGTCTCAATTCCAAAGATTGTCCTTTAAATATTTAACTACCCAATGTTTATCCCATTTGTTATCAATAGATCACAGCACCTGGCTTAAATAATGCTCTACTCCTTGAAAATATCACTTCATAAATCTTCATGACAGGTGCGTGCAGTGGGTGGGTACCAGTGTTACCCCACTTCTCCAAAGTGGGACACTCACACATCCCAGCGGGGAGAGGCAAAACGGACAAAAGATTCTCCTGCAGCCACTGGGCTGGGGAGAGCCTGAACTGCCCACAGAACTCTCTCCACAAGCCTTGCAAAGAGCAGAGCATCATGATTTATATCTAAAGCTGTGGCTGCTTGAGGATGATTTGCAGGAAGTGCAAGAGTAGCTCTGGCTGAGCAGACGATTCACAGGAATGGTTGAGCTCAACGATCTCTGACGGGAAGAGGGATGGGTCGGGAAGAGGGATGGGTCGGGAAGAGGGATGCGTGGATGCCGTGCCTGCCCCTGCCCCTGCCGAGCCCCCGACCAGTGCCAGCACTACCGACAGCACTGCAGTTCTCACACAAATTCAAGTTAGAAGGAGAAAAAGGAAGAGACTGGAAGTAATGGGGGACATATGAATCATATCTGCAAGACTTGGTGTAATTTCATTTTGAAATCTAAGATTTAAACTAATGTATTCCTTGGCCAAAAGTTATTCTAGCTTCTCTGGGCAGGTAGTAATAGAAAGAAATGTGATCTTTTTGATTAAGCCCGAACATTTACTGCCACTGGGAAGTGCTGCATGTAATGTACCATGGGGACACGGTGATTTTTGCAATTCCTACTGCAACTGCAATATCTGACAGCAAACCTTCAAAAATACAGTATATAGAAAATTTCAAATAATCCTTATTAACTGCATTTATACAACAGAGTGCCTATCTATTAAGGTGTTAGAGATGCTTCTAATGAAATAAAATAAGACTAAGTCCCAATTCTGCTTTCAAACACCTGGTATAAGTCCAGATACCTTGTCCTACTTCTGCAGCATTATACCAGATTTAAATCTATTCAACAAGGCTCTCAAATTTATGCTTTACTTGGGAACTTGAGTATTTCTACCAGTGGCATTGGGGCTGCTCTCACAAGCTTTAAATCTTCAAAAATTTAAGCATGTGCCAGGGACTAAAAACTGACCTCTGAGGCTAAAAACAACAGATTGGCAGAAAGCTGAAAGCTCATACAAAACCATTAAGGAAAATCAAAAGGCACAAGAGCTTGAGGAGGAAAAAAGAGAACTTGCGATGTTGAGAAAAGCAGTAAAATCCTGAAAGGAAAAAGGAGAAGTGAAGTCTGGGAATATGAACCTTCATTTCAAATACTCCAGTATTCAGTCCTGCCTCAGGATCCCATCATACAGGTGTTTTACACAGAGAAGCTGAGCCTCTGCCTCCCAAAAAGCTTACACCTGAGATTTTCATACTTAATATTTCCATCTGTCTGTAGCTGATTAATCATTCTACAAATTCCATTATTATCAGCAATTTAACTTCTGGGGAAGTAAGGTGCAGGAAAGAGAAAGAACTTACCTAAGGCCTTATCACACACTCAATCACTAGGAAATGAGACCCAGACATCCATAAATATGGAAAAAAATCTATATGTGTTTGGCAATAAGCTTTTGGGGCTTTGCTTGCCATTCGAACTCATGCAGGAAATGGAATTTTCCTGTTCCTGTCAACCTGAAATGCCTCCAAGGTCACAACTGCTCAGGTGGAAGATGGTAAATACCACAGCCTCGTTTCCTTAATGCACACAAGAAAGAGATAAACTCAGCCTAACCTTTTCAGTTTACTTTACTAAGTTTACTCTGGGATCATTTTATGGCCCAGGTGACTCTCAGCTCAGCCAGTGCAGGATGCTTAAGTGATATTGTAACATGAATAGTAAATCTTAACTTGGGACTGAGCAGGAAGCTCCTGAATGCTGACAAACAGTGCTGTAAAAAGCCACTTCAGAGGTGTATGAAAGCACAGGGGAAAGCTCTGCCTGGCTGTGGGCATGTCAGGCTGCCTAAAGAGGCACATGGATACTAGGTCTTTACCCACCTTCTCCCACAGCACACTTTGGACCACATACTTGATTGACACGTTGATTTCTTCCCTGAATAATCAACTCCCTAATTAAGCTGAATGCTGCTTAATTCCACCAGCTTGTAAATGCTGCATCCATTATTCAGAGTTACCCAGATCTGAGGGAACTGAAGGAGAAAAAAAACGCCTCACAGGATTTCACACCCGCTCCACTGGTCTGCAGAGACTCAGCTTGAGGTGCAGAGTGATCCCCTCCTATCATTTTTCAAACAGATGTGGGAAGGGGTGGTGGCAAATCACCCACCAGGAGGATCGGGGCTCTCCCTCTAGAGTGACTAAAGCCAAGGGACATGGGGACAATATTTGACTGGACCCAAGGGAAGAAGAAATAGGCACTGCCCTTCCAGGTGGTTGGTACTGATCTCCCACCTCCTTCTCTGAAGCACAGCAGGTGCTGCCTGTGGAGCAGCTGCCACCCCCAGGTGTTGTGCTGTAGAGCTCCAGTGTGCCTGTGGTGCTTGTGTGGTGGAGCACAAGGCTCAGGCTCCTGGCTCCCAGCTGCCCCACAGCTTGGAGAATTGGAAGGAAATATCCTCTCCCACTTGCTTGAGCAGCATCCAAGCCTTTTGTTCGTATCCCACCCTGTAGGGGAGGATGGGGTCTGATTGAGGCTCACAAGGAAATGGTACCTCAGCCATTTGGCTGGGCTACACACAGGAGGCCCTGCCTTGGCCATGGATTAGAGTGGGCATCTCCACAGGGCTCCATCTTTATCTCCTTTTTCTTTTGAGGTTGCTGAAAAAAATACCAATAGGACACTGCCAAGACAGAACATGGAAACAGCCAGACATAACCACAGAATGGAGGGAGAAGGATCAGGAGTGGCAAAGACAAGTTTGAAGGTGGGCATGCATTTTCAGAGACAGTTCTGACTTGATGCAAGAGCATGTAGAAATTTGAGTTTAATACAGTGAGTCAGAGGAAGCCAAAAGCTCAGACAGTTTCATCTGGAGTAGTGATCTTTTATTTCAGATTTCCCAAGTATTTTGATTATCCCCACAATGGACCATGCAAATTCAGTGGAAGTTGCTGTGAGATCACTGATGCTCTCCCCACTTTCTGTCTGACCTCCCAACCTCAGCCAGAACAGAGCTCTGCATCCCCATTTCCCCACTCCCAGAGCACTCTCACACTCAGCTGCAGCTCTCTGCATCTCAGCTCCTGACTTCAGTATCAACTGGAAGACAGCCAGGAGGAGAAATTTTACCCAGTGAGGAAGCCACTCACCAAAGTGAACTGACTCGCATTATTTCCTCCGTAATCCACATTTGGAGCTGGTTTTAAATTTCTCTGATCAAGTAGAGATCTGAAGGCAGCTGTCTCAGATCACCTCAAGTTTGGGCTGTTTCTACCTCCTTGCTTTTATAGCTCTAGGTTTCTTTTTTCATTTTAAAAAAAAGGCCTCCAAGCAAAATTATCTGTTTCAGGTTGAACAAAACACCCATTCAAATCTAAATGAAAGCTTTTGAAAACACAGAAAGAAAATAACAGCTTATTTTAGGTTGACCCAAAATATACTGCCTAATCAGATCAATACAAAGATCCTGTCAAGATTTTTCCCCGCAATACCTACACCCCAGAACCAGACAGTACGATTTCTGATGGTGCAAACATGACTTCGTCCCATCTTCCCAAATTTTCACTCAATTAATTATTTTTTTCTCTACATGGACATCCATAAGGAGTTTTTTTTTAGGAGGATTGCTCACTGAAAATGTTTCTATTAAGTTCTTTTAAAAAACAATAAGTTCAATGTGCGTGCATGAATTGTGAAAGTGCATATGTTCAGACAAAAATTTCTGAAGTCACACATAGTCACACTTTTAAAAAATTTCCAGTGAGTAATCCCAAATTCAAGGCTGTTTGGGAAATGCTTATATTTGCTTTATTCATGACAGAGTTAGTTTATGCTCTTCTCAGTCTGAGATTGGACTGCTGGAACATCCTTATTCATATGGAAAAAAAAAAATATTAAATGCCCCAAAATCCAGGTATCACCATTCAGCCAGCTACCCATGGATTAAGTAAAGGTTTGGTTTTCTTTAATGACCGGTCATAATCTGTATATTTGTAAGGCACATAATAAGATCTCATAAATAATATCAAATAGAATTTAGACTTCAGGGTCTGAAATTCAAAATTAGGCTTTCCAACAGTGTGACTCTCCTCAGCAGTTTGTCTTTGCCTGTTGACAAGCAATGCTGGATAGGAGATAGGATATCAGCAGTGGGATTATCAGGCATACTGTTCCTATTATTGGCACATATTAAAAAACACATTCTTTTAGATGAGCTTTATCAAATATAACATTATGACTTTCAGCTTCGTTTCTTTTTTAAAACAAAGACCTATTTCAAAATGATGGTAGAGCTAAGGCAAACCCCAGTTTACAAATTTGAAGAAATTTTCAGAGGGTCTCAGGTATAACAGGAATGGTAGTAGATTGATACTGCAGATAAAATATGTTGAAAATATGGTATAGAGAGATGGGCAATTTAAAGTAATAAGAGGAAATTAGACTATAATGAATGCTTACATAGAGGGAAATAAACTGATACAATAGAGAATGGAGCTCTCAGCTCATACAGATAAGCTTGGAGAGATACAACAGGTATCAGAGAGATACCAAAGGCACAGTGAGGCAGGAAAACCAACAGCAAGTGCAAAGAGACAGAGCCCTTCAGGCTACAAGATAAACTGTGAAAAAACATGCTGAGTCCTCATTTCACAAGCACATAAGCTACTTCATCTGCGTCCTGTGCAACAATGAGAGAAGCAGCTGTCGAGGTTTGTGGAGGTGCAGAGGACAATTGGAAGGGACTGAAATAGTGCATGGCACAGTGATCGAGGTACCTACATCCCCAAGAAATGATGCACCAACACTAATCATATGCAATATCAGTGATGAATACCTTTTTGCCTTCCAGCGGCATTGAAGAATCAAATTTGTGGAAATATTAGATTTAGCTTTCTCGTTCTCAGTCTCCAGAACTGGAAGCACTGGGGTTTTCTTGGAGTGAAACACACTCAAATGCCTTAGTGGGTGAAGAAGATTTAGTGGGAATAAGAGATGGGCAGGACTGGTGACAGCTGTCTCCCTCATAATTGGCACGAGTTAGTTGTCTCCCCTCTCTCACTCTTTGTGTTTGCACAGGGCTGCTACTTCACAGTCTTACAGATAAACAGTGCAAGGGGGAGACACAGGATGTTCTCTTTATTATGGAGCAGCAGAAGATGCTTTTTGCTCCAGCTGCTGGAAGACTTCTGCATAGGCACTGTGCTCTGTGCACAAAACATTTGGAGTGACTGTGTGATCAGGAGCCCCTGGGTTTTCCTACAAATTATCCTCCTGCATTAATATCCAAGGAAGAAAAATGACAGAATGCAAATATTCGACTGCAAAAATGCAAATAACAGAATTTTGTTTCATTGACTTTTTTTTTTCCAAGCTGGTCATTAAGTGCAGGACTGTGTAGCAGACTGGTTCTCACCTCATCCACAGCCCTCCAGGACTATTCCATGAGGGCAGAGTCTTCAGGAGGAAGGGTGAGAGTGGCTGTCTCATTGCTGGACTCACCAGCCTTCAGTGTTGTATCACATGAAGTGAATCAAATTGATTCCATGGAGAAGTGCAACTTGTCTGTTAGACTGGAAATTCTTTAGGGGGAAAAAATGAAAAAAAATATGTTTTTTCAGGGTTTGCTGTGTGGCAGGTGTTTCTGTGAATAAATGAGAGCTCCATCAGACCGGGTGACTTGCAAGATCCTCCTGCTCAGGTGGCAGCCGCGCTACAATGTTGAGCTGGAGGCCTGTGTCCCTATTACCCATCCCCAGAGCCAGCTGCTCCCACACCTGCAAAATCTGTGCAGAAAAAGTTCCCTCATAGATTTTGTCTCTGACTCAGGTGGGATGGATGACTCCTGATTTGCTGCCATAAAGGAATGTATACCTGACAGGCACTGAGACTTTGAATCAAGCAGGATTTCCAACACTGTGCAATAGCTTTTTCCCAAAAAAAAAGTTAAAGTTTGCACAGTTTGAAAACAACTCCTGGAGAAGATGGCAGCAGCTGAAGGAGTTTGGCTGGAAATCGTGCTACCCCTTGATCAATCCGCACTGCGCAGCAGCTCTGTGTGTGACTCCCAGATCGTTTGAAGGTGCTTGGGATGGCTTCAGGCTTTTGGCTTTTTTATGCAAGCAGATTTTCATGCTTTGATATCTTCTCTGACATGACTTTTGATCCAGTGAAGGTGATGCTGACACTTTTTTCACAGTGAATATTTTGTGTACAGTTCTGCTGGAGCACTGCAGTTGCCTGAGTTATTTTGGAGGAACTCTTTCACAAAGATGCAGCCTAATAAATATGATGAAAAGTGAGAGCTCTGATAACTGCAGTCAGTGTGGCTGCCCTGGTCCAGACCAAGGCATTGCAGCTTGTCAGCATGCAGGGACCATCAAACACAATCCAGGAGAGTAGTGAGAGAAGGGGGAGCACAGCACAGACTGGTCTCCAAAGTGAGAACAGCACTTTGGAATATCCAGATTATTACCCCCCAAAAAAGCAGATGATGTTTCAAGCTGTCAGATTGGCAAGTTTTGGGAAAAGTGAAGAAACCCTGGTGGAAAGTCTGCCCTTTGCTGTTCCTGCCAGGTAAAGCAGCACAGGGAATGAGGGTCACCAGCCAAGGAATGCTATATGCCTCAGGGAACCCCCTGCTGAAGGACTTTCAGCTAATTGAGAAAGTCAAACATCCATATTCCTGCTGAAAAAGAGGCTGCAATACCTTCATCGGGCATTTCAGCTACAAAGGGAATTGTTCATAAAGGCAGAAGGAATTAAAGGAGGGAATTAAAGGATGCAGTATTTAATGGGGCAGATTGATGTGCACACTGATGAGATATACTTCAAATTGACTAAATGTCTGTTTTGGCTGAAACAGCCTTTTTTTTTCCCCCTTGCCCAGCGCTGTCTGGGATTTTTGTTGTTTGTAAGTCATGCCTCTTGCTGTGACCCAGCCAGAACCGAACCTGGCCAAATAAAAGATGTGCTTAAAAAAAAAAAAAAATAAAATAAAAGGCCAGAATCACTTCATGCCCTAATTTCTACCATTCTAAGGCCCATGAAAGGAAATGAGTTTTGTGCTAATGTAGGTCTCAATGCACCAAAAAGAAATCCCAGCTGGGTTGCAGCCTGCCTGGCTGCAGTGTAAGGACTTGTTGGAGCTCAGTGCGATTTATACCAACGTTCCAACCCCTGTGCTAAGCAAGGAGGTGACATGGGGCTGTGTGCTGTCATCTTCTCTTTCCTAAACTGAGGAGGCAGCCTCATTTCTGTGTGAGTGTAATGGTAGGGAAGCACAGTAGCTTGGACCTTCTAGGCATTACAAAAAGCTAAGATACCCTGGATTTACATTCATCCAACTTTTCCAGTTGATGGAGTTACCCAAGTGCAAGCCCCCATAGTGGGACTTCCACCACAGTCAGTCTTGCGTGGATTTTCCGAGGGAAAATCATCCAACCAAGCTAAATCATTTCAGGCAGAGCAGTTGTAAGAGCTTGTTTACAAGAATCTGCTCAGAAAAGTTGATCTGAATTTTTAAGTGGATTAGTTAAACTGCATTAATTAAACCCCTTTGTGGGAACTGTCAGAATTAAAGTGTCTTTGATTTGATTTGGTTTACTTCTCTTCCAAGGCTAAGTCACATTAAAGCCACTTGACTTGTGAAACGGGAGGTTTAATGCAATTTACTTAATTCATTTTAAACTCCTGCTTTTAGTTAATTTAAATCAACTTTCCTGATTTTCCCTGTATAGACATGCCCAAGGAAAATGAAGATCACTGAAATAGAAATACCTAAGAGAAACTTTGAGAAAAATCAAAATATTTCACTAGCCCCTCCAGGACATTACTATCCTTGTCATCAACAAGATTTGGGAATTGCAGGTAATACTGTCAAGGTCCAAAGACTGAGAAACAGATCTTTGGTGCTGAGCTACAGTTGCTTATCAGAGACAGGATGGCCAGTCCTGCACAAAAACTTTACTCCAGCCTAAAATAAAAGATGAAAAGTTGAAAAGAAGATGAAAAGAAAAAATGCCTCCTAGCCCTCAAAATAAAAACAGGGCTAAGGCTATGGTCTGTGGACAGGGAAGAAGAGAGGTTCCTGAATATGTGAAAGAAGAAGGAAATTTTATTTAAAACTCTGGTGACAATATCTGCATTGTTCCTCCCTCCTGAGCCAGAAGGCACAAACAGTATTGGGAAAACGCCAGTTAGGAGTTGGCCTGATCTTCTTTGCTCTGGAAGTATCATGGCTGTTTCAGGCACTGGTACAGGAAATACTGTGCAGCAGGCTGAAGCTCGAAGATCTGGGATGAGGCTGCATACAGGTGACTTTGCATGGCATCAGCCCTGGCTCTGCAGGACCAGCTCTGAGCCAAGAGCCAATCTGCCAGACAATCCCAAAGTGTCACCAATGAAAATCAGAATTCCAGGCGAATCTTTGAAAACCGTCTGTTTCTACATGTGCAACCTGCTTTCACAAGACACTTTGATGCCTGCAAAACCCTACACCCTCTGTGTGCCGTATTTTTCCAGACGGGGCCCTGTGCAGCTGCACAGCAGCCAGCCCAGGCCACAGCGAGCAGCACGTGCAGTGACAGGGTCACTCTGCCCGAGATGAATGATCGGAGCAGGGGACTGCCACATCAAATGAGAGGCAGTACGAGACAGGCTCCTTGTGCTGCCGAGATCCATTTTAGGATTGAATCATACTCCACATGGCAGCCTAAGTGAGAGCAGAGGTGGTGATTAGTGCACTGTGTCTGTTTGGAGAAGGCTGCATGCATGACTGAGCATGAATGGCCTGATTATGAGTGGGTGGAACTCCACTCAAAGGGACTGAGCGGGCAGAGCTGAGGTAGCAATGATTAGCTGCCATGCAAGGTAAGTTATTGTCCCCTGGGATGCTAAAATATACTGTACTTAATAGTTCACTGGCCACATGCATTCCAACGGTTGATATTGTTGCAGCCGGAAACATTCATTCACGTAATTAGTTTACTTTTCCAGTTTAAGCCAAATGGAAAATCCCCCTGTACAGCACTCTTAAGATGGCTGTTAGGCCAATGTTGATCAGCAAAGTCCTTTTGACTTTGCAAAGTTGCCTGGGTTTCCCCAGAAGGACATGAGGTCGTTTAATCACCTACCTTATCACAATGCCTTATCACAGCCATTATAGGGATGCTCTGGGATTTTCTCTGGATAATCTGACCCCAAGATTTGTGACAGCAGCCATTGAAATCAATGGAAAATGAGTCTTTGTGTGACAGGGTTGTCACCTGTCTATGATCTTAATTCCAGGTGTGTGACAGGGAGGACAGGAGATGACTCATCCCTTGTCAAAAATCCTCTGTGTTACAGACTTGCAGTTATACCTTCCTCCAGAGGAACCTCAGCTACTTACCCATAATAAATGATCTTCAGGTGACTTCCTCTCCCATCTCTGGGAGTCATGAATATTTGACTTAACAAATTAATCTTTTCACTTTCTTTCATAGGAAGACAGATACTTTATATATGGAGTGCCTGAAACAGAGGAATAAAAAAAGACCACAAAGTAAAGAATCTGATTTTCAAGTAACTCATTGCCAGGGTTAGGCCAGACCCTCAACTGCACCAGAGCAACACCATTTCAATCAGCAAATGTACTTCTCTACCTCTTTCTATCTCACTGGTCCTCCTTCGCAAACACCAACAGGTCCAGGGCTGGGAAGGATCCACCAGGGTCCTCAACACTTGCCTAACCACAACACCAAACTTTGCATAATTTACCATTTTGTGGAGAGTCAGAAGGGCCTTACTCTTCAGGCCCTCCTTAGTCAGCAGGCCCATGAAGGCCTGCTGCCTTCTAGTGACTCTGCTTCACAGGGGCAGAGCTTGGATTTGGGTTGGGTGCTCAGGGACATGGCTTTGGGGGCAGAGGACCCTGATACACAGGTTTGGTGTGAATATTGTGCTCCATCACCTACATGGCAAGGGAGTGTAACAGCAGTTGGGATGGTGTCAGCATTTTGTGCTGCGTTATTCTGTCTGGTTGGTTGTTTGAGTCCTCTTTGTTAAACCTTCAGCAGAAAGGCTGGGTTCTGGAAAGGGCTGCTTGGATGCTCATAGTCCTCCTGTGTGGCATTCCATCCTATAAAGAGCCCAGGAAGTACAGGCAGTACTTAAACTTCCACACACCACTTCCAGTCATCCCCAGAGGCTGACTCTGCAGTGATCCGCAGCAGGATATCCATGTCTCAAGCCTTGTCCTTCTGTTCGCTTGTGTTTACTTCTGCATCCTTTGCTCCTGACCTATTCAATGCATTACTGAGCCCTGCAATTATTTTTCCATTCATTTTCTCCTTTCCTGACTCATTTAGCAAACAAACACTTCTTGACCTCTTGTGCATTGAGACGCACCGTCTAGCCCAGTGTGGTGGAAAGTGGGAATCTGCTGCTTTTGGAAATTCTGCAAGCTGGTAGCAGGGAACAGTTGTCCCCTGGATATGTTGCTCCAGTTCCACTCCAGAGCTTGCTCATGCAAGAAAGTAATTTCTGGTCTGCATTTGTGCAAGAAGAACCAAACAGCTTGCTCATTTTCTGTCTCCAGGCAGACTTCCCAAAGATTATAGGAAGATGATGGGCCTAGGGGCTTTCTGGCCAGGAATGCAGCAGACCACGGGACAAACAAGCATGTTGGCACAGTCAGGTGGCTGCTGTGTCCAAAGCAGCCCAAAACTGCTGAGTGCCTCAGCCTAACCCTTACTGATGGCCCTCCTGCACCAAACTGCCTCGTACCTGGGTCTAACCCCACAGAACAAATCCAAGAAGCTGGTCTCCCAAAGGGTCTCACTGCTGTGTTGCTTTTTCTCTGCATTTTTTATGAATTTTTGAGAAAACTATAGTAGCGAGAGATTTGTGCAAACAGGAGTGCACTGCATGCCCCGAGTGCCTGGGATGAAAAACCACACTCAAAGCCTCCATGCTGAGCTGCCAGAGTGTCCTCAAAAGCCTATCTCATCGCCACTGGCTATTTGGGATTTCAAGGTTGCTGTTTTCATCACAGGCAAATCAGCCTGCCTTTTTTCCAGTATTTCTGGTGCAGAAAAACATGTTCTGTTGTCCCTCTGCAGCTGAAGGGGAAGGAGTTGGGGGAGATGGAGAGATGGGGCTTCTGTGATGCTCTTTTGCCATTCCCTTTTGTGTCATGCTTTCTGTTTAGTTGGAAAGGCAGGGCAGGGACACTGGCCTTATGTGAGGAAAAGCAGTTTTGCTATGAGGTAACAAAAAAGCTGCTACCCAAAAGGAGGATTGGAACAAGGGTGAAATATTGGAGCGTATGTCCAAAAAATGAAAGAGGAGGTGTGCCAAGAGCTACAACAGAGTCCTTGCTGTCAGAGAGGTGGTCTGTCTGGAAAAGCCTGTCCATGGGGGTTCTTCTCCCAAGATACTGAGGTTCACTTGTGCAAAAGGAAGGGTCCCCAAATATTTCCCTAAAATGACAGCACAAACCAGAAGAACCAGCCAATGAGTTCATCAATCTCAACATTTATTTTGAGGTAAGTCTCACACAGAGATGGTGGGTGGTGCAGAGCTCCCTTTCTCCATGGCTATGGGGAGCTTCCATCTGCCTGTAGGATCGTGATGGGGTACAAGGATGGTGAGTAGTGTGGAGATCCCTTCATCCATGGCTGTGAAGAGCTTCCAGCTGCCTGTTGGATCATGATGGGATATAAAGGCAGTGGTGGTGCGGCGCTGCCTATGTTCACAGCTGTAGAGAACTTCCAGCAGCCTGTAAGACCATAATGGAGTACAGGCCAGGGATAAGTGTGTTTCCTTACCTTTAGGGCAATGTTCTTGTACCAAGTTCCTTGTAGAAAGTTTCATACTCCCTGGGTGGTAGAGGATGGAGAGGATGGGTGCCTGCCATGCACCAGTCATGTCCCTGTCCAGGGATTTAGCTGTTAAAGACAGGAACATCAAAGAATGCAGCAACCCCCAGCAGCCCCTGCCTCCATGACTGGGGCTCTCCCAGCCTCAGGTCAAGGCTATCCAACCCATGTCTCCCTGATGGACAGGAAATGTCCAAGCCCAACCATGCCACCAACCCCACTGCAATGTAGGCCACCACCAGTGTCTTCTCTGCTGTGACTTGGACCTTCGGGCTGGTGACAGGAACCCCTGTGTGGCCCAGCCCTCAGCTACCTGGAGAAAAAATATGTGTGTGTTTGCCATGGCCGGAGGGGGCCCCCAGCTGCCTGTAAGACCAAAACAGAGTGTAGGCTGGGGCTCTCTGTCCTGTAGCTCTGACAGATCTCTGGCTGCTCTTGGAGAAGGGAGAGAACAGGAGCATTCCATGGTCTGGCCCTATCCAGCTGTCTGGCTGTAATAGACAGGAGAAGCAACAGAGGAGGAGCAGCCACCCGCCACCACCATGGGCAGCCCCTGCCACCACCACCCCTGCCACCCACCCCAGCCCTTGGTCACCTGGCCTCCTGTCTGCCAATCTGGTCTGGAGCAGCCCTTTTCGTAACCAAACTGGGCCATCCACATCACCAACACACCCTGGGAGATGGCCACTGCCAATGTTCTGCCTGCTGTGACACATCACCAGGGCTGGTGCCTGGAATTAGCACTGCATCACTGTGACATGGCTATTATCTTCCACCATTCAGCCGAGAAGAAACAATTAAATAATAAAAATACATAAATAAATTAATTAAAATAGATAAACAACCTTTGGCAATATTGTGGTGGAAAATTAGGTAGCTGCAGAAGCTATTTAAAGAACAGGACCTCAGAAAATGTTAAAAACATAATTAAAAGCAGCAAGTCCTACTCACTGCCCAAGTGTAAAGAATTGTGTGGTACTTGCTGCAGAGATTTGTGGGTTTTTGAAGACTAAATTCTTGAAAAATGCTTGTCAAGTTGACTGAAGGCAGCATTTCACACTTTTAGAATTAAAGACATGTCCAGTGGAAAATGATGCATCCACAAGTGGCTGATGGTGCTGAGCATGGATCAGCATGATCTGCAAGGCTCACATCTTTCTTTCCCTGAAACAAACCAGAGAATTCTGCCAGAGACTATCCTGTGCTACATACTTCAGCTGGACACTAGAATGAAATTCAGGAATTAGTTCCCTTCTGCTTGGTTCACTGCAGGCTTCTACAAGCAGTCTCTTTAATTGACAGGACCAGAGGCACTGGGCACAAACTAAAATGCATCAGGCTCTCTCTGAACATCAGGAAACACTTTTTACAGAGACTGAGAACTGGCACAGGTTATCCAGGGAGGTTGTGGACACTCTAACCTTGGAGATATTCAAAAGCCACCTGGTCATGGTCCTGGGCAAGTGGCTCTGAGTGGCCCTGCTTGAGCTCAGGAGTTGGAGTAAATAACCTCCAGTAAATAACCTCCAGCCCTTCTGTGAGTCTGTGATTCAGGCACCAGCCACCCCAGTAGCTACTGATACTGTCTGTGTGAGTCTGTGTGATGCCACAGCTCATGGGCTCTCAATGAGCAGCCAGGGATCACATCCTCTGTGTGCAAACTCTGACCTGCCTTTGGAGACCACCAGAAGAGCAGGTAATTTACAGCTATTAGATCATCAGACTACAATTTTCCAGGCCCTGGACCTGTTTTAGCTGAGCAGTCTTCAGCTGGGAGAAATTAAGATCCCAGAAGACTCACTAGTCCAATGTATTTTGAACTTAACCCAAGGAAGCTGTCTCAGGCAGCTCATCTGCTGCCTTCAGCAGCCATATTGCCCCTGAGGAAAGCAGGTGTTTTCTAGACATCCGTAAAGCTTCTGGGACGAGAACCAGGCTGAGCAGCTCTCAACAGTTCATTACCCATTTCTGTGCCTGTGTGCAAAAGAAGGTGCTGACGTGTTGTAATCCTCCAGCATTTTGCACCTTCTCTGCTTTTAGTCGTTGCAGAGATAAGTGGTTACACAGGGTGCAAAGCAGTGACGACTCCAGCCTGCAGTGTTTCCAGATGGGAGGAGCAGCACTGGTGCTGGAGAGCCCTCCTGAGAGCTCCTGCCTGCTTTGCAGACCTGGGACTTCGTAGATGTCAGCTGAGCTCCAGATAAGCATGTGGACTTAGTGATGCTCTTCTGAATCCAGCACAAGTTTTGAACTATTTAAGGCTTTTGTTCACTTGTCATTTCTCATTTCCTTCTTTTAAAGAAATCTCCATTCCTTTGTTAAGATACTGTTTAAATCTCTTGGCAACTAAACCATGTAGGAAGAGGAGTGAGCACACCTTGGCCAAGTTTACATGCTGCAGGAGGTGTGGCAGTTTAGATATGACAAGTCAATAGTAAATAAATCCTGGGTGCATGTTTTTTTCACCTTTTTTCTTTGTAATGAATCCTTTGGAAATCCGGCACAGCTGGCACTCGAGTAAGGGGCTATTTGGGTCCCTGTTTAGCTGCTCCATCATGAAATGTAGTGATAGTCAGTCGAGTAATTGCATAAAAATGGCACCTAGGTGCTGTAAGTAGGTGTTTTCTGTGGGCCTCCTGAGGCATGTGTGCCGAGTTGAAGGATTGATTGGGTTTTTTCTCCCTCTCTCATTCCTGTAGCTGGGATGTGCTAACCATGTTGTGCTCAGATGTCCTGCCTCTCCCACTGCAGTGCCAGCTAATGTCTGATTCCAGAAGCTTTGCAGTTGGCAATGTTTTAATAAGCAGAAAGAGCACAGCTTGATTCTCAGGTAACAGGCTGAGCTAGCTGTGCTGGCAGTCAGAGCAAAAAACATGGTATTGACTTGAAGACTGAGTGAATTTGGAATAGAAATTGCGGAGGAGGAATAAATGTGGCATACGAGGATGTCACTTTTACACTTTCCAGATGATAACTGCACTCTAAAGCGGAGAATTTCTGACAGTGACGTCCTCTTTCAAGCATCCAACATCTATGCCTCTACTTGGTCCTCCTGCAAACCCCCTGTTTTCCCAGCTTTGTCTGACTCACCCTGTGTATTCCTCACAAAATACACTGTCGCAGGCTCTGTTTATGAGAGTTACTCAAGCTTGTTTCCAAGTTAGAATTCGTGTTTTATGAGGAGGTGGATAGGTAAGGAGGGGGGAAGTTTCCACTTGGGCAAGGGCATTGGAAAGCACTTACTGGAGATAAAAGTCGCAGGCTAAGTAGCACACCTCTGACTGTGTTGCATTAAAAAGTTCCTGGAAACTCTTTTCTTGCCTCTCACTGCAACATCTTTCAGATCATCCATGAAATCAGCATCAGAGAGCAGTTTATTTCATCACCTTCTGCTACACCATTGACCAGGATGTTTATTCCCAGGAAATTAGTAGATCACCTGGAATCTCAGTTGCCTGAGATATTTGGGATGTCACCACGTGGTATCACAGAGGGAGCAGATGCCTTCTGGAGGGCAAGGCCACATCTGGGTGTGTGTTCTGCTGCAGAAAGGAAGGGGAACAAAGGCTAGAAGTAGACAGTGTCCTTCTGGTAGCAAGTTCAGTGCTTGATGGAAGACCCTGTGGCAACCAAAATACCTAATTTATTTTCAGGAAAGGGTGAAAAAGGGATTAAAAGCAAGAAATCAGGCTTTTTGCTTTTCTGGGAGAGAGAGGCAGTTTGATAATAAGCTGCTTTCCTGTCGGCAGCTCGGGGTGATGTACTTCCAAGAGCCACATCCCTCAGGCCAGCACCCTTGGCGAGTGTGGCCGACCTTCTCAAAATCCTGTTACGAGTGTGAAAGCGAATGTCCGTGAGTGAAGCATACTAAAGCCTCCTTCAGAGGGCAGGCGGCTGGCCCTGCAGGGAGGGATGTTTCACAAACTGCCTTGCACCAGGATGCTTCCACCCTCAGGAGAGAGACACTCCGCTGTGTCCACCTCACCAGCTCCCACAGGCAACTTCTCTCTTCCAGGACTCCAAAGGTGTGTCAAAGCATGTGTGTCTAAAAGACATCATTACTTTATCAGGCCACATTTGGCACCAAGAATCAAAATTGGGCCTATGTAAAAATCTTAAGCAGTATCATGGAAAAGTCAGAAGCATAGTGAGAGCGGTCATTTGTTTGCCTCTAAAAAGTGTGTTTGCAGCCTGAATGTGATATTCCTGGAGAACCCAAATATGGAAATAACTATAAAGAAAGTTCCAAATATCACATTCCACTCTTCAGAGCTCCTGTAATATAAACTGAATAGAAGTTCCTAATGGAAAAAAGGTAAATGAGTTATTTTTAAAATTTATTTTAATGGTGACTGGGTTATTAATAATGTATTTAGAGAGTTACTTTCAGCTATGTCCCTAGATCCAGTGAAATAATTACATGCTCCAGGACAGCAGTAAGAGGATGAGGGACTACATATATCTTAGTGACCAGTTCTATAAATATGCTGCTAAAAATTAGTCACCATTGTCATAGCTGGCTTAAGAGAGACTTGTTAACTAATTATAGATCAAGCTGTGCATTAAAATTAAAGCCATTTGCAAGATATTACAGCAAATGTAATGTTCCCAAGAGATGTTAGATTGAACAGTCTTGAAAACCTCAAGTGGCTGTGTAACCTCTGCAGCTTGATCAGTGCAAAAAACAAAGTTTTCAAACATTATTTGAATGTCATAGAGGGACTAGATAGAAATGCTGCCTAGGACAGGCCATTCCTTGAATTCCTTGACCTGAAGATCCTATAGAAGATGTACTAACCACAACACAAATTGCCTGGGTAAGCTACATAGATATTGGCAGTTTTGGCCATTGCTGTCTGGTTTTGTGTTTTACAGTGTGTGCATGAGGGGATCTCAGTCCATGATTAGCAGCCTTGCCACAATATAAAACACAGAGAATAATAGCATGGGCATTCTGGTTCTCAAAGCTGTATTTCAGGAGTGTGAAGTTTGTTTCCTGGTTTAATGCTGCCACAGTCAAGCAGATTTGGTGCACCATACAGGTCAAATAAGAAGTTTTCATGAGTATTTTAAATTTGTGGATAATCTGAGAAAGAGAAGAAAGTATATTGGTAAATAAAGCATACTTTCATGTAAATCACAGATAGCATTTTCAGGAATTTATCCTGGGACAGAATCTGAAGGCTGGGTGGCTGACCAAAGGTTACAGCCCAGTAAGTGCACACTGGGAATTTTTATCACCTTGAGCTTCAGCTTGATCACCAAAAATTAAAAAAGAAAAAAGAAAGAAAAAAACAAAAGAAAAAAGCAATACACAGTGCAGCCTTGAACATCAAAAGCACCAAGCAGTCTGCCAGAGAGGAGTGAGATACTTCCACCTGCTTGATATCTTTGCTCTGGTTAAAATATTATTAATATTTTAGTATATTGACTGCTGCTTACTTTTCTGGAGCAACACCTTTAAAAACCACGCAGTGCAATACAGAGATGAAGCTGGATGATGGCTGGTTGAGATCAACTGCAAGAGATAGTACTGTAAAAAAATAGACAAAAATCTGGACTGAAGCTAAGTCTTCCCTTTTTTTTTCCCCCCTCAATTTGGATTAAATTTTCCATTTGCCAATATAGAACAGAGCATCTGGTTGCAAAGAAGCTGGTAGCTGGACTGCAGCATTCAATTACAACTAATCTGCATCACTAGATACTTCTAATGTGCCTGGAAACTATTTTGATCCATGAGTAATTGGTTTATTGTACGCATTTACAGGTACACAAAGAAAACAAAAATTGTGACTGAGCTAAAATTCAGCTCATTATTTGCTATTGTGGCATTAATTATTGACCAGATTCTTCAGTTACTGAACAATTTGTCTGCCACGAGCAATAGTCATTTTTCTGAACAATATGTTGGAAGCTGTTCTGAGAGATGAAACCTTAAAATGTAGAGTAATAGCACAGCCCAGTGGCTTATCAAAGCATAAACCACCACCTAGGGATCTACTGAGGGCAATTTAATGTATTTTATCAAAAAGTCTGGGAAATGTGAAAATGAGAAATTATTCTAGAGTCAGATAGAAATGAATTCTTTATTCTAATCCTCTTTCTTTATCCAAAATAATTCCAAAAAAGTGCTTTCAGCTATGCTGGCTACAAAACACATTGTCACACTCATATAATTTTATGTAGAATTCTTTAAGATCATTATTCAAAACTATATTTAGAATAACAATTTAATTTAGAATAATTCATACTCTAAATTATTTTATTGTTATAATTCTATTGTTTCAGAGAATTATTCTTTGTCCTTGCTTGGATCTGCTTTTATTTTCATGTACAATTTGCATATATCCAAGCAGTCATCTGAAATCTACCAACACTGGCCTACATGCACCTATTCTAGTAAATAGCTGATGTCTGACAAAAAATACACCACCACCACTGCTACCCCCAGATCAGTCTTGGACTAGAGGAAAGGAGTGGGATGCTGTGGCTGCATGGGCACCAGCTGGGGTTTGGGCTGGGGTTGGGGTTGTGTCAGGGCTGGGGAGGCCCCTTGTAGCAGCATTTTCAGCTGGGCAAGGCAGGAGGGTGCTGGGCTGGGAGGGCATTAGGTGCCTGTTTCTCATCCCATTAGGAAAATGGGATGTGTTTAAGGATGCCCTGGGACACAGGCCATGGAAAGGCTCTCTAGTTACTCATAACTTTTGCCTGGCTGGCCTCTGAGAGAAGGCTCCAAACAGGGCTGTTGGACGCCTGAGAATGGAGCTCATGCACATTAATATGTGGGTAAGACAAACACCTGTCCAAGTCACCAGGAAATAATGTGGAAAGTGCTGTGCCTTGTATGTCTCTCCTAATTAAACACAAATACCTTCATTTAGGAAGCATTGCTCTTTTTCCTGGGATGAAGTAATGATCCCATCCCTTCTCAGGCAGCACAGCTTGTCACAAAACCTGCATGGAGTCCAGATCTGGACTATGGATATGGCAGCTGGGAGGGAGGGGATGGGAACCCCTATGGTCAGTGAAAACTTTCGAAAGGATAAAAGATCATGTAGTGCTCAAAGAAGACAAAAAATCCTGACACAGAAGTGGCAAATGAAAAGCAATGAACTAAGGCTTTGAGGGATGCCACTTGCAGCAGAGTCAGGTCAAAGAGCCTGTGTTGGTATTGTTGCAAGCATGGGTCCCCAGCAACACAGATGTCTCTCTACTGACTAGAGGAAACAATCCACCTGTCCTAGATAATTCCCTAAATTAATTCTACCAGAAGATGCTACAGATAAGAGGTGACCTTGCACACTGAGTCAGTTTGTTAAACAAGGTATAACTGACATGGCCAAGTCCTGCACACCACAAGTCTCTGAATCTGAATTTTAGCACTGTGTGTGATTTAAATATATCAAATCTAGTTTCTACTGTTGTTAGTCCCATGGGTAGCAAAGAATGGGGTTGAATAATAATTACTAATACAGGTAAAAAGAAAAAAAGAAGACTCAAACTCTGAGTTGTATTGAGTGCTTTTAAATTTCTGTACAGCCCCAGAGAAAAATGCATGTAATATGCAGGCATTTTGACCAGCAAAAATCCAAAGGTGCACCTCACTAACAAAGTCCCTTCGAATTTTAGGATTCGTGGAGAGAGACAGAGGCAAAGGCAAAGCTCAGCACCACTCTGGGCTCTAGGTGCTGATGATTGCAAGCAGCACTGGTTTCACAAGACGTAGCCTGAAGTCCACATGGCACCGTACCTCTGGAAGTATCACCTCTAGGTTGCAGTGTGGTGCCAGCAGAGAGTCTCAGCTGGCCATTATGCATGAGAAAGTCCCAGGCAGTGACCCAGCAGCTGGAGAAATGAATAGTGTGGTTCCCAGCAGACCTGCTCAGGTACAACCAAGTGCCAAAGATGACTAAATCTGGTGGATAGGCCTTGTTGTTTGAATTTGCCAAACTTCAGGAGGCTGCAGTGACACTACCATACTGCCAAATCTCCCCCAGAACCAGCATGGCTTAGCAGAGCATCCTTCCAAAAGAATACATTCCCCTTTCACCTATTTTCTCTCAGACGCAATCCAGTACATGTTGCCAGAGGATCTCTTGCCTGCATGTTCTCTGGGTGACAGAGCAGGGACTTCAAAAACAAGAGAAAGCCCATCCCTGTGGTGCCCAGCTACATCAAGATGCTTACCAGCAAGCCTTGTCCTGTCCTAAGCATTCACCTGTTGACCAGCTGTGAGCAAAAGCAAACTGAGTAGGATATTTTTATGGCTCCCTGATCAGCAGCTCTCATTTCCTTCCTTCCTTCNTTCTCACTCTAGGTCTCAGTGTCTGATCAAAGATGATATTCTTTCTTCTTTTTTGGCACAGTGTACTTCCCTGCCATTCAATTTTCCTTCTTTCCAATATGTCAGGCACCAAGCCTGTTTGTCTATCCATGTTTTTCTGCTTAGGTGTGTCTGACTGAACTTCAAGCTTGTGTAGTTGGTCCTCCAGAACAGCTCTGCACTCCTGGCTCTCCTGTTCAGCAGGAGTCTACAAACTCTGAGTTGTCTATAGAGGCTTGAATCCATCTCTGGACCCAGTGTTTTCTCCACTTGCTTCACTGTCGTTTTCCATGAGTTCTCTCAATCCTCTCTCTGGGCAAAGAAAACCTCTGCCAGGAACTTCCTCAAGAATCATGTCCACGTCTCAAGCACCCAGACACAGATCACAAACAAATGACAGGAAAACAAACACTTCCTTCCCCTTTCCAGGAGTTATAGATGTCCTTTCATCAACACCCCAAACCACCCTGATATTTTTTTTCTGTTTATTGGCTGTGGGATATTGGCACACAGCTCTGGCAATATTTGAACACTGGTTCCACTGTCATTATCTTCTCAATCTCTGTCGGATCTAATGTTTCTCAGAGGGTCTTGTACATGACACTCTGCTAGAAAATGAAAAGTGAGAAGATCTTTTCATCGAAAATCCCAAGGGATTCACCTAAGCATTGACATTCCTGCTTATAAATGTTCTTGATGAAATATAGGTTAAAATATCAATAATTTTTTTTGTGTAGAAATACTGTGGAACTACTATAATTCTGTCCCTTTTCAGAGTCTTCATAGAGAAAATATGCAGAATATCTTTGCTTTTTCCTCATGCATCGTTCTGGTCCTGTAGGCTACTTCCATTCCCTTATTTATGATAAATTCATTCCAAGTTGTCACTAAAGCCTTGCCATATGTTGCCCTGTGTTTTGCAAGGACTGTTACCTGAAGGTCTTACTTTACAAAGCATTATCAGTTGTGTGCTTGTCCTGCCTGATTTTAGCATTTTCCATAGTTTCTTCAAGAATGTCGTGATTTCCATGGCAAGCACGTGATATTGGAAGTTGCAGATCCCAGAAGTGTTTTCTGCTCAGGAGAAAGGGCAGGATGTCCTTCAAAATACAGTTCAGCTTTTCAGAGACCTAATTCCAATCCTTCTTTTTTTGTTCCTTTTCCCTTTACCCGATCACTTATCACTGGAAGGAAGACTGTTTCATTCTACTCCTTGTCTCATTCCTCATGAACTTTGTCTTTTCCATGCGTACATTACCTTCGATTTTTGCCTTCCTCTTTCAGCATCTGAATTTATACAATTTAGGGCTTGTAATGGTTTCTGGCAGATATAATATGTCATTCAGGAATGGCTTGGACTGTGCTTGATGTGTTTGCCTTCCTCACTCAGAAGGTGAAAAGTTTCAATAAAATGACATCCTTTTTGTCTAATTTCCTGCTTTGACTTGGTCTTTTCACTCTCCTTGAAAGCAGAGTGAGTAAGTACTTGGGGACTATGTAATTCACTTATAATTGAAACAATAGACCATAAAGGCTCCTGGAGAGCAATTACATCTATCGAGCCAATGAGTCAGTTGTGCATTTGCACTAAGTCCAAGCAGTAAAATATATTTATGATTTTTTTTTAATGAAAGTTACTGCTCACTTAGTCTTTGGAGGCAGCACAATGCATCATGAGAGAGGGAGGCTTAAATGTGAATCTTCATGGGCAGTGTGCGTGACTTGCCACGAGAAAGGAGTGCAATATGCTTTGTCTGGGCATGCTGCACCCAACCAAGGAGTTAGTACGTGTGTGACTAAATGTGGTCTGAAACATAATGGTTAATCTAAGAAAACTGAAATGAAAACTAAGGCAAATTTGAGAGCATGGTGCTCAAGACTAGCTAGTGAGAAGGGGATAAACTGTGTACTACCAAAATTAGAAGTGCCTCAATTCCTTTGTTTGCTTTTGTCTTCAACCACAACCTAGGCTGACTCTGCTGACAAGCCTAGTTGAGGGCAGGAAAAAGCAATTACACTGCATTAAGCCATCCGTCCAAGGGGAATTCTGGGCAAATCAAATCCTGTGCAAGACACTGGATTACAAATGAAGGCGTCTGGGATCAGCTACTAACTGTGTCAGAAACATGGTTGTCTGTATGATCCTGGGATCCAGCTGTGTCTGTGTCCCAGGGCATGTCACAGGGCATAACCCTCTGTGATCCTGGGCATGTCACTTAGTGGGGTACCAATACTCAAATGATGGTCTCCAAAAATAGAGAGTAAAGTGCTCTTTACCTTTTCCTTCTGCCTTTTTTGGGTGATCCATTGGGAACCTGCTCCTTCATTAGGCAACACAGAGATGGTAAAGCCCATGAGGGCTTAGCACAGGTGTAGCAGCCCAATATGAAGGAATTCATAGAATCATTAAGGTTGGGAAAGACCTCTAGGATCGAGTCCATCCCTTAACACAGCATTGCCATGCTCATGGCTAAACCACATCTCCAAGTGCCACAGCCACATGCTTT